>JARUPO010000005.1:1800000-2172190 GCA_039700045.1 Malbranchea zuffiana
TATATCCCACACGACTACCACTGTCTCCCCAACCTTACACCCATGCTCAGACCATCACACCCTATGTTCAACCCTTCCACACAGCAGGTCCAGGCATAGTATAGCTCGTCGGAATCGGCCAGTCAAGATTAATCAAGATACCGGGATCCGTCGGTTTATACGCACCAGGGAACGAGACCAATGGGCCCGGGTTCCCGCTTCCGCCGCCCGTGACGGTCAGCTGGCCGCAGGCGAGATAGAACTGTGCACCACCCTGTCCACCGGCGGAGTGGAGAGCGATGTGCTCGACGCGAATTAGGTAGTCTCCTGCTGGCAGGGAGGCGGGGATCTTGGTGGAGATCTTGGTGAGGCCTGTTCACACTCTTAGCCCTGAACAGATAACAACAATCGGGAAAGAGAGTCTGTTTACCATCGCTGGGCCAGGAGAGACCCCTCGAACTAACAGTCGGCTTCATCTCATCAATCTTAAACCACGCATTCCCCGACCCATCCCACGTCGCAGCCGTCTGACCCGCAGGCACTTTGGCCATGTAGATGAGCAGCGGTCCCGGGTGGGTAATGCTATAGAAGACGTTGAACCCGATATCCGAGCCCGCGGCCACAGTGGCGATCTGCGCCTTGGGCCGCTGAGAGTCCTCGTAGCAGCGGATGGCGACGCTGTTGACGTTCTGGACGGGGCCGGTGTGTTGGTAGTTTGAGGTGCGGCGCATGTATTCCCATTCATTGCTGGCTTGGCCGTCGAGGATGAGGCGGGGGAATGTATCTGGTGAATGGTTAATGCCTGGCCTTGATGTTGGTATACATGGAGATGGGACGTACAGTGGGCGGAGGCGATGCCCGCCAGTGTAAGGAGGTATGCCGTCGTGACCTTCATATTTGCTGAACAAGTAACTCGATAGAGAAGCTCACTCTTGATATCCAAACAAGTTCTCAGTCTCGATCCAGGACAGGGTCTCCTATGCTCCTTTTATATCCCAATTCACACACCCCAGACCCGGGGCATGAAGAGAACCCACTTCCCCGGACATCCCCTCCCCCCCACGTCTCTTATCCCATCCCATGTTCTTCAACTCGAAACCGGGGTATGGCCCTGCAGAATCACGTTGCAATCGGCCCGAGTCGCCCTGCCTCCGAGTCCCGAACGAGGCCGTGCTTGACACTGCTCTGTATCGTCCGTGTCCGTGCCGTCCCGGGGAAACGGGGGACAGGGCTGGGACTGGGCATTACTACGGTAGCGTAGTCTGTTGACGTGCAGAAGCGAGAATTCTCAAGAAGGGGGTGAAGAGTATGCAGGGGATGAGATGATATAGGGAAGGATTCGGATTCCATGTATCCGTTGTCGTCAGCAAAGGATGAACGCCATCAGACTGTAAGGGCCTCATAGAAGTCCGTTTGAACGGGAGTGAGTACGGAGTACTCCATGCTTAGCATTTCAAACCCCCAACAGCTCGGGTCCTTCGTGTCGTGGGATCATAACTGGTGGCTGCTAAGATCGTCGTGATAGACCGTGTCATGCGCGAGGCTGGGCGTTTGACGATATTCCAAGGTTGAAGCCTTATGCTTTGCACGGGGTATTAAGCGTTAACTAGCTCGTTTGAGGGCCGCGGCACGGACTTGGCTTGTCAGACGCTGCCAAACTGTCACCGAGAACCGGGGAGGCGATTGGGAGATACATCTCAGCCAGGAGCAGGCGGCTGGTGTTGACTGCACAGATTCATGTGAACATCAAACGGGTTGATGTGTGAGATACGGGTGGATATATGGGAGGAAGCAGAAATGATAGAAAAGACATAATATAAGCCTCGAATAAATTCAAGTACATCTAATAATCTACATGAATAGAAGTGAATCCCGAGGCGAGATGAACAGGCCAGAAACTCCCTATGACCCCATTGTACTCCTGGAACTCCGCAAACGACGTAAAAGATGCTTCGCCCTCATAGAATCGTGACGTCGGGCGATGCCCTCAAAATTTGATACAGACTTCCTATTGTTCGATCTTCCAATTCGATCGATTGCCCAGATCGTAGTCATTAACAACTCCCAATCCTGGGTTGGCCGGAACCCCAGAGAACTTGATCGGGATCCGCCAGATTGCCAATCACGAGCTGCGAGCTGCAATGCCTTGCTCGTCGCATCTCTCAGGGGACGCGCCAAAGCTGGGCTGCAAGCCAGGAGTCTGGTGAGAAGCCGAATCCGGAAGACCGATCGTGGACTCGAGGTCGTCGACTTGGACAGGTTCGGGGTCGAAATCAACCATAGAATCAAAGGCAAGTGTTGGGAAATCTCCTCCGGGGAGAAGGTCAAAGGAGAACCCGTCTTCAAGGAAAGAAAGATCTGGCTCATGGGAAGAATCACCGTCGAATAGGCGGCGGAAGTCATCGTCAGACAGAGGAGCTGCATGATGGTCTGCAGAGCGAGAAGAAATTGTTGATGCGGGTTCAAAGATTGCCTGTGTGAGACTGGCAGATCCATCGAGTCCTCCGATTGACACTGCAGGTCGCACAACACCGCTGCAGGATGTTGTGTCAAATCGGAGGGCTCGGTCAGATCCGCAGCCATCAAGCTGGGAGAGTAGACGGAGGCGGAGGGGGTGGGAAGCGGGAGTTTGTCGACAGAGACGTCGTCCTCTTCGCTCTTGAATAAAACGGGGGCGAGAGTTGGGGACGGGAGGGAGACGGAAGGCGAGTTTCCTCGCGAGGTTTGAATCTCGGTGGATAGCTTGGCGACTTGTTGATTCAGCCGGTTGTTCTCAGCTTCCATCTGGGCGAGACGATCGAGTAGAAATCGGTTTTGTTGTTCAATCTTGGCTTTCTCGGTTTCTAGTTTTTCAATTTCCAGTCTCTTCCGCTCCCTCGAGATCTGAGCTGCGGCTCGATTGCGAAGTACTCGTTCAATCCGTCGCTGCTCTTTTTCATCTTCCGTCTTGGCACGTTTCCTACTTTCATTAGATTCGATCCATACATCATGTAGGTGTGTTGGGTACCAACCTTGGCGGTAGATTAGTCTTAGGAGTAGGTAGTTCCTGACCCCATGACTTTCGTTTCTTGACCGGTTTCTTTTCCTCAGGCTTTGGGGTGTCGACATCGGAGGAAAGCTGGTCAAGGGAGAGGGTGGTTTCGGCGGGAGAGATGGTCAACTGGGGCACATCTGACGGTGGCGCCAGCGACATCGAGTCGAAAGTATTGAATGTCGAATCCATAGCTGCTGTGTGTGATATTGCCACTGTTTCGAGGATATTAAGCTGGTGGTGCTTAAGACAGTGGCGGTGACAGCGAGATAAAGAGGTCAGGATCAGAGAGGTGTCAAGGCCACGCTGGCATTATGGGGAGAAACAGAGCATGGCTCTGGCAGGCAAGAGGGCGACGGTCAGTCGGTGACAGAGTTGGTGAAGAGGACAGCCTGTTCTTTTCGGGGTGAGGAGGGCCTGGGGAGAGGGAGTCGAGGGCGGGAGTCGAGGCTGCTTTTAAAGGACACGTTGGCCCGACCAGACAAAGGGGGCTGCTGAGTCATCCTGCAGCCCGGGGCTTGGCGTGTTTCCAATTTTGAATGTTGCAAGACAGCGCTATTCCTGTTTCGGCCTCCCCTGCGCCGTTCTCAGTCAATGATTGGCTGCTTTTTGCACAATTCGTGCATTCTCGCTGCTATCTCATTCGCTGTAATTCGCCCCTGCATTTCCCCACAGCCCCTGGAACACCTGAGCCTCGCCGCCTGTGCGCTTTGTCGCGGGACATGGCCGGATCAGGCAACCATCACCGCTTCTCTCTTCGCTTGTTGGAATTCCTCCGTCCTCTGACAGACTGAATGGACGATGCTGGGAACGATCACTCCGAATTGTTGGAGGGCGGTTGCTTGAGTTGTGGTTTCACTCCAATGAAACCCCCTCGTCATCGCGAAATTATCCTGGGTTTCTCCAGAATCTTCTGTTGGAGGTGTTGCAGCGCTAGTGCTGGGACTCGTTTCAACTCGCGCCTCGACCTGAGGATGGGTCCAGAACGAGTCTTGCCCGTGCTCAGTGCCTCATCAGTCATCTGGAGGGCGTAATCTCCTCTGCCACCAGCTTTCTTGAAATCAAAGATACGACTCAAATCCCTGATGACTTTGCTTGGGATTCCTGAGGTGTTCTTCTTCAGCGACTGCAAGTTCTTCATTGATCTTGAATTTCCATTTACCCCTGAATCTTGGCTTGTCTGGGGTTGCAGATCACCACGTTACATCCTTGCCATCCGCTCTCCCAAAGTGCGGGGGGGCCACAGACGGAATTTCGGGCCTCTTTTCGCAATGGAGGTCCTCTTGAGACATCCTGTCAGCTGAAGAACGCTGACTTTGCTGCCTCTGAGCGGCTCGGCAATGCTGTGGCCTGTATTTTGTCAACGTTCTGCTCTTGTCGCCATCTGCAGCCATTATGAGCATGTCGCCGATACAAAGCCCCAATTTTCTGAAGAGGGGCCTTGAAGGATTAGAGTTGGGCCTGATGCCGAAAACGGGAGATCCGAGTCTTTCGGCCCGTGCATGACGACTGGTCCAGTCCCTGCCCCTTCGAGCTTGAACGGCGGAGATGGCATGAAGGTTGAGGTTGCAATCGCCAACTTCTTCGGCTCCTGTCCCCCGCAAATGGCGCAGTCACGAGGCCATGTAGAATCCGGGGTAAGACCACAGGAACACACTTGAAGCCGCCATATCACTCCTTCTAACCTCCGGGATGGACCAAGGAACCTCGAACTGATACCACCGAAGATGCAACTGCCTCGAGGTGAAGTCCTCAGGGTCCTGAGCCTGGTAGATGCGGGGGGAATATTCTTTCGTGGTCCTGGCTCTCATTTAATACCGAAGCCTCCCAGGATTGTTCAGTGTGACCTATTCTCGCCAACAGGAATGGCATCAGAGGCGTGCCAGATGACTCGAGTTCGCTGACCGCTGCAGAGAGACGTCGACGGTTCATGATTTTGACTTGAAGAATTTATTACAGGTATGTTCCCGCAGATATGTGTGGAAAAGAGACCCAGTGCCACCATAATGGACCAGTGAACAGGAGACAGTTCCTCCTACATACTCCTTCTACTGTTCCGCTCACTTCTTGGGCACGGGATGAGATTTATATCTTGGTGGGGGCTGGCTGGTTTTGATATGTCTGTTGGTGCAGATAGGACAAGCATGGAATGGAGCAATATACGTGCCAGCAGATATGCTTTGAAAATTGCCGCTGAGATTCTAACTAGCCATCATGCTAACAAATTATTCCCCTTTGAAAACTCGACTCCTATGTCAAAGCAGGACTTGTTCAGCAAGGACATGATGTAATGCCAGCTGGACCAGGCTTGTTGTTTCCATCATGAGAACGCAGAATCCTGCAGGGATCAGCTTCAGCACTGATATGCCCGAAGTCACACCTTATCAAACTAACATTTTGTCTCTTCAATTGCGCATCATTCTAGCTGTTATTGCCTTTAGCTGACTGAGGCAAAGAGATGAACCTGAAGTATGATGAAACCAGAACATTAGTAGTTCTTGGGGCTACCCAACAGGTGCGCAAACAAGGGTTCCAAGCCTCCTAAATTATCATTTATGTTGCAGCCGCAGTTGATCTCTGCGCTGAAGCATTGGTACGGAGCTGGATAATCGAAAGAATAAATATAAGAAGCAGCACCAGGACACCCCCTCCATCAAAACCACCATCAACTCAGTTACAGCAAGAATGTGTTGCCTCTACCATGCTGCACCACGCGGAAAGCACTTGCAGGCATGGATGGTAGGGGTGCTGTCTTGAAAAGATGTTTAATTGAATTCTACTTTTGCTGTAACCAAGGAACATGTCTTAAGGAGCGTGGTAGACATCAAATTTCCCCAAGAGCAACGCAGATCAGAAGAGTATCTCCATGACCAGTAGGATACGGTTGTTTGTAGCGGACTTGGTATCAATATTGCGGATTGCAACTGGCTTCAATCGGAAAGAAAAGAGCAGGATACGAAATTGAGGCTCGAGGCGGATATTTATATTTTTATTCTGTGGTTTTCAGTTCCCAGATACCCCTTGAGTCTGTCCACGTACCAGCGGAAATTGGGCTCATGGCTGCGTTGTAACAAAAGAGATGTATATTTTGTCTATTCTAGAGTCAATATATGTACATACCTACAGAGTCTCTTCAGCCACTGTGCCTGCCTATATCTATGTGCAAAGGATTTCCACAGTATGTACAGCCTTGGGATTAAGTGTCAAAGCCGAATTTAGTTCTTCATCATCCCCTCATCCTTTTCCTTCAGAACTTCCTCCGTAACCCGGACAAGGATGTCGAATGCGCGACGGACATATTTCTCCTCCGAAAGCAGACTCGCGCTCACGACGCGGATGACATAGATCCCGCCGACGACGGAGGAGGTCAAGAAAATTTCACCTCCTGCATTGATTCTCTCGTACACCTCGCGGGTCACTTCGGTGCTTGTACGATGTCCAGCGGCCTCGTCGCTGACTCGTAGGACTGTTAGTCCGAACGCGGGCGGGGTGACGATTTCAAAGAGATCATTGCGCTGGCGAACGAGGTCTGAGAAGACGATGCCGTGCTTTAGGCCCTTGCGGACGAAATCCTTCAAGCCCGAGATGCCGTACGAGCGCATGACGAACCAGATCTTCAGGGCGCGGAACCTTCGACCGAGAGGGATCTGCCAGTTGCGGTAATCGACTGTTGCCCCGGCGTCTGAGAACCGGTTGCGCAGGTAGGCGGGCGTGATGTCCATGGCGGCGGTGAGATCGTTCCTATTCCGGACAAAGAGGCAGCCCGCGTCGAAGTTGACGAGGAGCCATTTGTGCATGTTGAACTCGAAGCTGTCGACTCCCGAAGCCCATTCTTGGGCGATGGGCTGGAATTCTTCAGTCACGAGAGCGGCGCCGGCATATGCGGCATCGACATGGACCCAGATTCGTTGCCAGGATGGTTTTTCAGACAGAACGGCTTTGATCTCGGCGAATCTGTCGGTGGCGCATGTGCTTGTCGTACCAAGTGTAGTAGTCAGGTAATACGGTAGTAAACCGTCCTTTTCACACTGGTCAAGTACAGCTCTGAGTGATGCACCTGTCATTTCAAAATTTTCTTCGATCTTTGTCGGAACGGAACGATATCGAGTACCAACGATGCGAGCCCCCTTCGGGGTACAGCTATGAGACTGGTCGCTACCGAGTGCCACGAGATTGCCCCTGATGCCCATGACATAGTCCTCCCACTCTGGCGTGTCTTCTTTGAGACCTTCTGCAGCCGCCATTTCCCTCAGTTTTCTCTCCCTTGCGGCGACCATGACGGTGGTCACTGCTTCACTGGCGCTCCCTTGAATAACCCCGCCACCCAGGTTGTTGGTGCTGTGGAAACACTCGGGCAAGCCCAGCGCCTGGGCCACCCAGTCCAGCACTACAATTTCAAGCTCTGTGCATGCCGGAGAACATAACCAATTGAACGCTGGCGCGTTGAAGGCGGCAGAATACATTTCGCCCAGGATACTCGGATACGAGACCAGCGCGGGGAAGAATGCCATGAAGTGCGGGGATTGCCAGTGCGTCAAGCCCGGCTTGATTTTGGACTCAATATCGGATTGAATTTGTGGCCATTGCTCCGGGCTTTCGGGGGCGGAGGATGGCATCAGCGGGCGGAGATATCCAGGCTCAATGTTAGGGAGGACCCGTTGGTCTGGGAGGGTATTGAAATATTGGATTACTGGGACTGGTTAGTTTGTGTCCAACGCAACGGGCCTTGAAGGATAGCTTGCTTTCTTCAACAGCAGAGTGCGCTGCATCTCTGAATTGGTCCGAATCCATCTTGGGAGTATGCAGAAGCTTTGGGGGAGTGTGCTGTGGGGTTCAGAGACCAGTATTAGCTGATAGGCGAAATAGTAAGAGATGTCAATTGAAATTAACCAAACTCCCGCCCTCTATCTGTTGTCTACAAACAAAGGAAACAAGACCAGCAAAGACGAAAAGTTCGAGTGGAAGAAGAGGCAGTCTTTTCATCCCATCTCGTCCCATTCCGATGACCATCGAAAGGCGTAAGTCCCCCCACATTGGAGCGGAACTTTTTTCCTGGAAAATTGTTGTTCCGTGCTGTCTTTGCTGATTTGTCTTGGCACGCGGAAAGTGGCCGCATCGGCTTAGTCAGAACAAGTAAACAAAACAATCGAAACAAACAGGGCAAACTTAAAGCCATTCTTCATGTCCTTCAGGAGAACTTCAACAACACGACGACCGTTCTCTCGGGTCTCTGTCGAAACAGACTGCAACAGCGTTTAATCTCTTTCTGAGACATTCTCGCCGCGGAGGCAGTGCTGGCACGGAGCCGGGCAGTCGCTTCGTTCCCTTTAAATAGTCGTCTTTCGATGAGGCTTGAGGCGTCCCTTCACCCGTCTTGGCTGATCCTAGCGGGATCGACTATCGAAAACCACATGGCTTCAGACATGCTCATCATCTTGCGTCTTGCCGCGATATCCGGCGAATGAGAGGAATTGTGCTGGAAAACCAGACCAGTCCGATGCTCAGGTCGAGAATGTTTGGTGACAAAGTTGCCCGCTCTCTCAGCGCTTGATCCAGCCGTGTTGTTGTCGGTCTCTTCGGGGGACAGGGATGCAACAGGGATGCAACAACTCGCAAAATCCTTGTCGCGCCCTTGGAGCTGGTAAATGAAGGTCTCCGCAACTGAAGGAAGCTAATTGGCATTCGAGAATGCCGCTGTTGTCAGCTGGCCGGGGATATGCGTGGTTCCTGCAAGGTTTCGCACTCTGACATTTGCAGGGGATGGTCGCCTCATCGTGGTTCACTGGTTTCCCCGTTTTTCTCTTTTGTGGGAGTTTGGGGAACGGCGGGTCCGGACGGCGGACTCCCGAGGTCTTGCTCGAAAGCGGAGTGATTGATGTGGCTGACGGAGAGTCTGGACAAACATCTCCGGAGCCGGATCGTCCTGATTGATTGACGCGCGTGGGAGGCGAGCTCCATTCTGCCACGAGGTCCACTGCTCAAAGTCTCGCATCGGGAGAATTGCTTAAATCGCGCCAACCCCACTCCCTCGTCTTCGGCGATACGACTCTGTCAACGGCCTTTCTTCCTCGTAAATTCGCGATTCTTTAGCGTGGACGGCCTGGAAGTTCGCCACCCCCCTGGTGTAATTGGTGAACGAAAGACAGCAGAATGGTGCTTTGCATCCTGGATGCATATCCTTCTTACTTCCTGCCGAAAAGGGTTGGCCCTGCAGGAGCGGCTGAAAGATGGCTCTTCTCAGTGCAATGGAACAAATGATCGTTATTTTTTTTTTTTCCAGAATCGATCCCTGGAAAAGGGGTTGGTTTTTGGACTGGGCCTCGCATTTCTTCCCCATTTTTCAAGCTTCATTTCTTGGCATTGATCGAGTTCTCCCCGCCAACTTCCAAGGACCAGCAAGGAGTCAGGGACACGAGCCGAACCTCTCTCCACCTGATGGAGAGCAGCTTCTCCGGCCCACACTGTTCCTCTCAGATGTTGAGCTGGCCGGCGGATTTTGATTAGCGGGCTTCGTCGGACCTGGCTCGTGCTGAGAGTACTTATAAAGCGATCTTTCCGGGATACAGGAAGTCGGAGATCGATCGCCTGGTCCCGTCCATTCTTTTTAACATTTTGTCACTCCTTTCAAGTTGAATTCCCGTTTGTTGGGGAAATCAACCTTGCACAATGTTGCTCCAATTAGCCCCTCTGTTCTTGCTGAGCAGTAGTGTTCTGGGAGAATCTACCGGTTATCCTATTCAAATAGAAACCAGGCGGGAACTCGACTCGGATTTGGCAAACGTTCATTTGAAATATACCCGCGACGTTGACGAACCTCATTCTTTTACCTACGGCTCGTGCGAGTCGTCGGACCCGTCAACTTCGCATCATGAAGTCGCTCGCCATGCCTCGGGAAGCAAGTCTAAGCGCCTCGCATGGGTGATTCCCGACACCGCGAAACCTGATGGCTGTCTGTCTGCTTGGTCTGGAGACCACAGGCTGCTCGGTCGAAGTGAGCCGTTGATCATTAAGAAGCGGAAACAGCGACGAGGACTTGAGTGGTCCATCCCAATGACGCCGGAAAATGGCATTGATGTCAACGGACCCTGGTTCGACGGCGTGAAGGCGCTGAAGCAAATTCCAGATGGTGTCGACAGCCAGGCGATGAAGAGGAAAAGTTAGTCCATTGGCAAAATATTACAAAACTTATTCGCTGACTGCGACTTCAGAAATTGCAATCGTCGGAGGTGGAATGTCTGGCTTGATGACATACGTTAGTATCTACGACTGTTATTATCTATGGATATCTTCTGACCCTGCCATAGCTAAACCTGAAATCTGCGGGATTCAAGAACGTGAAGATTATCGAGTCTACAAATCGTGTGGGCGGGTAAGTCGGCCACTGACCCCGAGGAGTGTTTGTTCTAACATCAATCAGGCGTATCCGGACCGAGTATTTTGACAAGAGCCGTCCCTACCAGTACCAGGAAATGGGAGCCATGCGCTTCCCCAAGTCTCTTACTAACCCAAAGACGAACGAAACCATCACCGTACAGGACCAGAAAATGGTCTTCCAGCTCGTTGATGTCCTGAACAAAATCAATCGCAACAGCAAAAAGCACAAAATCGACTTTATTCCATTTGTTCAGACGGCACCAAATGCTCTTTATTACTATAATGGAATCAAAAAGGATAATGGTGACACCCCCACCTTCCAAGAGGTCAACGCAAACGACTCTCTCAGGTACACCCCGACGCCAGACCCGGGTGTCCCCGAGGGGAAGAAGAAGGTCGCCGAACTGCAGAACAACCCCAAGATTTTGGAAGATATGATGAAACATATGTTCGCCGCTCATAAGGAGTGGGTTGGTATGTACTCCCTTTCTTCGTTTTGCTGACACGACTGATGGCTCTATAGAGAAGGGTTTGGGCGGAATCGGCGGAGACGACTTCTCCGAATTTGCATACATGCATAACTATCTTAAACTGAGTTTGAATGTCACCGATCAGCTTGGAGCCTTTGCGGGTACCACCTCTTGGATTAAACTGTACGTCTCATTGTGTTATGGAATTGTTTGAAGTTTTATTAACGAGATGGTCAGGTATGAGAGCATCATTTTTGGGGCTGCTGGTCACGTAGCCGAATGGGTCACAATCAAAGATGGTATGATCAGCAATCTATGCACCGTGTGGAGAATATGCTAACCCTCCCTAGGCCTTAACCGCCTTCCAGAGGCCTTCCTGCCTATTGTGGGCAAGGATATCGTAATGGGTCGCGCCATCGAGAAGGTCGATTACCTATCGGGTGGTGACGGACAGGTCAGACTATCTTGGAAAAACAGCTATACCGACCTGAAGTATCAGTCAGAGACATTTGACTATGCTGTGATCGCGGTTCCGTTCTCTGTTGTTCGCCGCTGGCGTCTGCCTAGTATGTACCCTCGCCATGCCTCTTTGCCCATGCTAATGAGTTCTCTAGGATTCTCGTTAACCTTGACCAATGCAATTAACAAACTTGTTTACGCCAATGCCTGCAAGGTTGCTCTTCAATTCAAGAATCGTTTCTGGGAGAAGCGTAAGCTCCCCATCTACGGCGGTGGCAACACCCGCACCGATCTTCCTGGCATCCAAGGCATGATCTACCCATCCTACGGTATCAACGACACCGGCCCAGGTGTTATGCTCGGCACTTACAGTCTCCACGACTATCCCAAATCGTTCCTTTCGCTTCCTGAGAAGGAATACGTCCAATACGTTCTTAACGCAGTGGTCGAGGTGCACGGTGAGGAAACGAGGCAGCTCTACACTGGAAATTATCGGGTTAAATGCTGGGACATGGACCGTCACGCCGCCGGTGCCTGGGCCGACCCAAGTGTTGGACAGCACAAGCTCTACATTCCCAGCTACTTCAACACCGAGAACAACGTATGTAACACTTTCCTGATATATGTTTTATCAGATATACTGATCCCTTTTGCTTTGCAGATCATCTTCGTCGGAGAACACACCACCTACACTCACGCATGGGGTATGTCACATTCGATCTCCCTTTGCTTTTTAAAGGCGCAATCTTCTAACATGCGATTACAGTTTCATCCGCCATCGAGTCTGCTGTCCGTGGAAGCGCCCAGCTCTTCCTCCAGCTCGGGCTTGTGGACGAGGCCAAGGACGTCACGAAGACATGGATGGCACGCTGGATGAAGATCTAAAATTGGAACCATCGCTATTGAGCTCCAGTCTGGATTCTCTTACCGCTATTCCTGCCATATTGTACATTTCTCTTCGACATTACTTTTATCTACCTGTCTTATAACTGTTTTTCTTCAATCTTCAGCATATATTTTGAGCGACCTCTATTATTTTCTCGATAATGGCCAGCTGTAAATATGTTAGAGTATCTGCAAAGGAGCCTTGAGAACCATTTTCATCTGCCCTGAAGCTCGTCAGACCGACATCATTGATTTCCAGACAATTGACCCACTGCCCCTTCTTTCACTCCCATGCCGACCTCGGGATATGAAACGCCGCGGCCGAACGGACCCCATCCCTGCCGAACCTTAAATCAACGTCGCCCTACTCCAGAAACGGTTAGGTAAGCGCCTTGGTGTCTTGGCAAATTTTACATGTCGATCTTGGGACCTCACGCAAACCAGCCAATGCACGTTGAGATGATAAGAGGGAGAGAGACGAAAATGATTCCGGAGCAGGATTTGAAAAATGGTGAAGGCTCAGGATAAAATGTATGGGTTGCGAGAAGGAACCTCGCCGTTCCTGGGGTGGGATTTTGCGTGGGGTGGTGGTGAGCAGGCTGGCCAGTCTTGGAAAACCACTCCTGATGCGCCTGGGAGGCTTCGAGTCTATTCTTTGATGACTTTCCGACGGACCTCACTGGCGTATTTGTCTGGTCGCTTTAGCGCGTTTTCCGATGCAGGTGCAGCTCGGAGCTGAGACCGATGTCGTCTTGGGTCAGGGGAGAGGTCGAGCCGCTTTGACAGAAAGTTCCACTCCCCACGGCGGGGTAAAAATTTCAAAGCAATCAGCAAGCTCACTCTTCGCGAAGAGAATTAAGGGAAGGAAATCTCTCCACAAAGGAAGTCAAAAATGGTTCTTGAAATCAGTTATGCGCTTAAATCCGACATCGATCGACTTTTGGAGATCGAATTTACCGTTTTCGAAGGCGATCCTTATCAAGAAGCCATATTCCCGGGTCCTAATATTCCGTCCCGCCGTTCTGAAGCCGCAAAGCGGCTCCTGAAAGACTGGGAGGCGGATTCAACTTTACATATTCTCAAGTGTACGGATTCAGAAACGGGGCGGATTGTCGCGTATGTGCACTGGAATCTGTACACGAAGGAACGGACAGAGGCGGAGTGGACGTACAAGATCGATGTCACATGGCATGAAGGAAAGCAGAAGAGGATAGCTGAAAACATCCTGGGGGCAACTTTCGCAATGAGAGAGAAGCTCTGGGAGGGCAAGCCGTATCTCTGTATGCCCATTTCTCTCTCTCCCACTCTCTGCGCACATGCAGCAAATCCAAACTGATATCCTTCCGCAGTGTGCACGTTTCTCTGCGTTGATCCAGCCTTCCAGCGCCGCGGGATAGGGACTCTTCTGGTGTCCTGGGGCCTTGAACGGGCAAGACACTATGGTCTACCTGCATACCTCGAGGCGAGCCCGGAGGGCTTCCCATTGTACCAGAAACTTGGGTTTGAGCACATCGACACCATTATCGTCAAGGCTGAGGATTGGGACGGGGACCGCGACCTGTCCTATCCGGTTCTGAAGTTTGAGCCGGCCAGGAACTGAGCACTGAGTCATGATTCCGCGGCGCTGGTGCTCGACAGGGTTTCTAGCTATAGATCTATTGAAACCATTAAAGTTATATCCCGCCAGTTTTGGAATTGTGTATTGTGTTTTGAAGGAAGCTTCCCGTGGGATTGTGACTTGCTTTATCGTCGTTGGCGCTCGCCCTGGGACTCTCCGTCTACATATGTAGATGGCCCAGGAGCTCGTATCTAATCTGTTGCTCTTTACAGAGCTTTCTCACCTCAGATTGCATCTCGCTGCTCTGAATCGTTACCGGTGAAGATTGTGGTCTCCTACCCAAAGTTCTCAGCCTTAGGAAAAGGGGGATTATTTCGAGGCGCCTTCGATCGCCCCGTCCGAGAATTGCCGCCGCTCTACATCGCATAGGATTCGGGGGGGGTTACTGTATGTTGTTCCAGCGCGGTTTTTGAATGATATGCTGACGAAACTCGAGCCGTTCTGAGCACTCGTCTGATATAGATCGGTGTTGATACGCGGATTCGCGATTGTGCTACAAATATCCACGCATTCACTTTCTCCGTCCGCGAGATCTGACCTTCGTTCAAACGGCTGTGCTGCTGTCCAAGCCCATTATTGATTGCGACCGAGATGCGATAACGCTGCCGATACGGGTGACCTGAAAAGATTGTCAGTCATTCTCCACCAAAGCTGGTGAGGTCCTCAGTTTTTTTCAGTGACGCTGTTCAGCAGCATTGTCAAGGCCTGGCGCATGTCGTGTCGCGAATCAAGTACCCGGCGTCAGCCGTGTTGCTAGAATAAGGAATCTGAAGGGTGGTTCCGTGGTCAGCATGGAGGCAGAGTGGATTGGGTGGTCTCCTGAAAATGGTCTCATTCTGGCACCCGCTTGCGAGACGCCGAAAAGGGACGGGATGAGCCTCACCCCATGATTTGCGACGCTTCCAAACGATGCTTCAAGAACAGAGCCTTCTCCAGTCCTCGCTGAGCAAGGAACCATGCTTTACCTCGGTATCTGACAGAGAGCTTCGGCTGTGGAGGTGAATTTCTTCAAGTTCAGGAACTGAGAACTTTCCAGCTGCTTTTTCTTTGTGCCACATTTACCTCTCCAATGCTCATAGTGTCAGCTCGCAGCTCCGGGTCGGCCTGTAGAACGGGCTTTTGATAGGTAGGTTTTCCTGAAAGCCCAAGGTCAAAAACGAATGTTCACCTAGAGCAGGCTAGTCCAGGCCAGGCTGATGATGTCCGAGACTGTATGGCCAGCAGACTGATGAATTCGGAAATATTCACATTGGCTTTTTCCACCCTGAACTGACATCTATATCTTCTTCTGGGAGCCAAGATGCGCCAAGGAACCTTCACTTTGGTCCGAAAGCCGCTGCGGGGAACCATGTCATCTTTCAGCCATTGACCTCCCGCATCTTCACTCCCTTCTTATGCCTTTGTTTGATCCCAATGGATGAAAAATGGCACGATCCTGGTGATTGGCAAGTTCATCTTCGTGGATATGCATACCTTCGATTCACGTGTCCTACTGTGTTTTCCTATTGCCCGCGTTAGCCTTGCCAGGAAAAAGCAGTGACCTGCTCTTCCCCGATATCCCTGGAAGGACCATTTGAAATGGTCAACTGTCTGCAAACAGAACTGATTGATGAACGTGAGAGCTCCTGCTGCTTAATATTCGGGAAGCGCCCGAAGAGATTCGGCTTGCAACCGATACGGGGAAGCTTCATTGGCAAACCCATTCCTTTGTTGCTCCCGACACGGTGGCGGCCTTTGTGATAATGGCTGCAGAGGACAATGCAGCAGAGCTGAACCTCGGTGTCCGTTAGTTTGCAAATAGGGATATTCGGGAAGACATTCCCCCTCCTCTTGGCTTGATGATTTAACGTCGTCGAGAGCCTCTTCTTCCCTGACTCCCACTGTCCGAGCTGCAGACTCTTGCAACTCCTCTTGTTCATTCGATATACTCGTTTATTTCTTTCCTTTTCGGAGACCATCTTTGACCCCTTGGATACTGAATATAGCTCTTCAGTATGGAATCTATGAAGGGTTCCAGCGAGGAAGCGGAATTCGCTGAGATTGCAAGGTATGAAACTGGCGCAACTAGCCTGGCATGTGGCGGTCAAGATGCCGAAGACATGGCGAGGATGGGCATTAAGCAAGAAACGAAAGTGAGGACAAATCTTTTGGGCCTTTGGGATTGACCACTGATGTTTGCATGTAGAGACGGTTTGGACTGATCACGATGCTGGGCTTTACCACCGCGATGATGTGTACGTGGGAAGCAGCTGGACCGTAACGTCTCTCCGTTTGTTGTCGACTTTTGAAGGTCTGAAACTTACGCAGTAAATAGGGCTTTCATGACTTCCTTTATCAATGGTGGGCCAGTCAGCATGGTATACGGATACATATTTGCATTTTTTGGCTCCCTCGCAACGTGTGCTTCCTTGGCTGAAATGGCATCAATGTTAGTATAACAGAGCCCTGGGGTGATTTCGCGTTTCGATTGCTGAGATGCTTTTGCAAAGGTATCCAATTTCAGGTGGCCAATATTACTGGGTATCCTTTCTGACGCCCTCCGATAAGGGGAGATTCTTGAGCTTTATCACCGGTTTGTCGATTGATTCTACTCTAGATTTCAATACTAACTGTCACTAGGTTGGTCTTCTACTCTAGGTTGGCAAGCTGCTGCAGCGACGGGAATGTACCTCGGAGGCTCGGTCACCTCGGCCCTCGTTTCGCTGAACTACCCAGATTATACAGCTGAAAGATGGCAGGTCACGTTAATACTGTACGCTGTACTGCTGTTGTCTCTGCTCGTCAATACCTTCATGGTTAAATTCCTTCCTGCCCTGGAAGGCCTTCTCCTACTCTTTCATGTGCTTGGATTTTTTGCTATCATCATACCTGTCGTACACCTTGCGCCGATTAAGCCTGCCGAGTGGGTGTTCACGAACTGGACGAATCGCTCTGGGTATTCCAGTGACGGGACTTCGTGGCTGATTGGCCAAGCGGCCAGTGCAGTTCTATTCATCGGATATGACGGTGCATGCCATATGGGTAAGCCAGAAGCACTCGATCCGATTTTCTCCTTATCTAACGTCCATTCCAGCCGAAGAAGTCAAAGATGCCGCAAAGAACGTACCTCGAGCAATGATCTTTACCATTTTCATCAACGGAGCAATGGGTCTAGCCATGTACCTTGTCTTTTTGTTCTGTTTCGGTGACGTGAAGAAGACGCTCTCAACCCCGACCCATTCTCCGTTCCTCGAGATTTTCCACAACGCGCTTCAATCCAAGGTCGGAGCGACGGTCATCGTTTCCGCGCTGATTGCGATGTATGTCTGCGCTACATTCAATTTCTTGGCTTCTGCGTCGAGGCAGGCGTGGGCATTCGCGCGTGACGGTGGTCTTCCGTTTTCACATGTATTCAAAAAGGTACATCCCTCTAGTCCTAAAAGCATATACTAAAAGACCCGGAAGGCCAGGCCAGAGACACAAGCTAACAATGAACAATACTGAAGATCGAAAAACGGCGCGCCATCCCCCTGTGGACCATCATTCTCACAACCACAAACTGCGCTCTCCTGGGGCTCATCAACATCGGCTCCACCGTCGCCTTCAACGCCATCATCTCCCTCGTGGTCTCCGGCTACCTCACCTCCTACATGATCCCCATCTCCGTCATGATCCACAAGCGCATCTACGCCGGTCGCAACAAGGAAGAAGACAAACTCGTCCTGGGTCCGTGGAACCTCGGCCGATATGGCCTGACGATTAATATCATCGCGGTACTTTATACGGCTATGACGATTGTGTTTTCGTTTTTCCCGCGCAAGGTGCCTGTGAATAGGGTGTCGATGAATTATTCGTGTGCGGTTTATGGGGGGGTCATGGGTTTGGGGATTGTGTATTATGTGTTGCATGGGCGGAAGGCGTTTGCTGGGCCAAGGTTGCCGGAGAGGGATCTGCAAGAGAGAGCTGATTCGAAATAGTGTTGCTTGTATATATGTTATATTGAGGAAGTATGCTGGATATTGTTTCTCAAGGGAAGCGGGCCTTGCTGTTGATATCCTCGCAATGCTATGAAGAATGGGCTCTCTAACTTATATCACCGCGCTTTTGAAACTGGAGAAAGGAAAACAACTCTTTCAAATGAGAACAGATGGAAAGACCCATCACAAGCTTCAAGAGGATTCAAAGTCAAAAAGGAAAAGGGGAGCAGCGGCTCAGCCGGATCGCCGACCCTCTGCAAGCAGGGCCATGCCTGTTCCCCAGATTCCCACCTTGATCCCTGCCAAAAGTTCGCAAGGGGGGAGCATCGGCGTGGCTCCAGGGATGATCCTGGCCCCGTCAAAACATCACGCCAATCGGAGATTCGGAGGACCGGAGGAAAAGCTGATGCGGGATCTTTGTCTCTCTTCATAATTTTGGCATTTTGGGCTCGCCTGTTTTTGCTTTTTACGTGGGGGGCGCTTGGAAATCGAGAGACGATGGTCGCGTTTTTAGCTCCACCTTGGCCTGGCGCTGCGGACAACGGAGCGGCTCGCTGGCTTCAGTAGCTTGCGAGAAGGGCGTCAGGGCGTGAGAACGCACTCCGACTCAGGGGTGTCGGGGGTGGACCGTTGGGGACCAGGGTGAGGATTTTTCCGATTTCTTTTCTTTTCTTTTTTTCTTTTTTTTTTCTTTGCTTTTTCTGCTTTTCACACGCGAGGAAGACTGTTCTGGAAAGGGTGGGAATTTCATGTGGGGGCGTTTCCGATTTCCCGAATCTCCAGGTTTGTCTTTGCAGGGCTCTTGAGCTGAGAGAGGTCTGATCCTGGTGAGGAGATTTGTTTTGAAGATGTTGGGAGTAATATCGTAGAATCACAAAGAAAATTATATTGGTATAACCGGCCGTAGTCGTTGCTGAAGTTGGACGGTGTAGTATGTATAAACGTCAGGGCAGTTGCCGGATTTCTTCTGGCGCTGACCTTTCGGACTCTCTGTCTGAAGAGCAGTTCTTTATGTCACTCATATCGCACCTCGAACTCCGTCCGATGTAGAATCTCCTCTCTGCTTTCTCCATCCCACTTGGAAGCCGCCACCCCGTCGCACTCCACCGTCGTTGTATTCTGATTCTGCGACTTTGTCTTTGACTTGTGGTCGACGAGCGGATAGTCAAACTCATGATGCGAATCCGCCACTCTATTATTCCTGCGACCGCGGGTGGTGGACATGGCGCCATTGGTTCGACTGGTGGCGCCGTACCTGTTGTATCCTGAATCGTACGGATATCTGCTGCTGTGTTTGCGGGCGCTGAGCAGGGACTTGAACGAGGCTGCGCAGGAGGTGATAACCGCAACGACGGATTCGATGATGCCCCAGAACATTTTCCAAGACATGGAGGGTTGGTGCTTATCTGGGTTATTGAGGGAGACGATTCGGACGACGGCGATCACGATGATGCCGAATCCGGCGGAGAACAGACCGACCAGCCCAAGCTTTTGGCGCATGGGAAGTTTGGACTTGAGGATGAAAGATATTGGAAGCGCCATGACTGGTTAGAGACTGTTAGCCGGCGGGAATGGTACATTGGGGTTAATGAATAGCATACCTATAAGATCCGTAAAGATGTCGAGAGCTGTCCCCAGTCGTAGAGTAACGAGGTTTCGCAGCACGTCACTCGGTGCCATGCAGCCATCTGTAAAGGTAGGGTTAGCGGTTTCCTTCAAGGGATCTATTCTGATGTGAGCGTGAGCCTACCTCTGACCAAATTCACGCAGGCAATCGGCTCCAGCGCAAGGGTAGCCAGATAGACAAGGCCGATAAAGATTGCTGCCGCCCACCATATTCGCCGGAAGATGATTAGATTGCGCACGATTCGCCACATCAGGGCCATGAAGCTCCCTTTGATAGCATAGACCGAAGTGGTGAAGAAGATATTAACTGTCAACGACAGTTTCAATATCATTGAAACTTGATGATCGTATGGGGGGCTTAATTTCGGGTGCGTCTCAACTAGTTCGAAGTGACGCATCAAAAAAACAGCGACAATGATCTGGGCGAGGAGAAAGATGTAGCCGATGACGGAGAGTATGTCGTCCCAGAAGAAGCGGCCATGCAGTTTTAATCTGATGGCAAGGCGACTGACCATGAACAACGTCACGACAGCGAAAAGAATAAACTGCGTAATCTGGAAGAGTCTCAGCAAGCAGACTCTGGGGGCAATAGGGATATCTAAGACTTACCAACACTGTTTTCGTAGGAACCTCGCCTTTGCGAACCATGGCGGCGATAGGTTGTCGTCACTGCCTTGACGGATTATGCACGTATTTGGCTCGTGAAGCCTGAGTAACTGAGCAAACTGGCACTGAGGATGGCAGCCAGCTTGCACGTTCGCTGCGAGCAAGCGACGCCAGAAGGGATTGAAACATAGACACAAAAAGTTTCGTGTGGAAGAGGCAGAATTTGTTTCGAGATTGAGCTTGCGATCCCGTCGCGCAGATGAAGTACACCCCAGCCAGCCCCTGAAATGTTCGGGACGGTGGTCTTCGGCAACCTCCTAGTTCGAATGTTGAAAAGGCGTGGTTTCCCACGCAGGAACTCTGTCAGTTCGGGGCCTTGGAGAACCCGAACAAAAGTCGTAGCGTTGTGCTCTTTCTCGCAAGATCTCCGTTGCTCCCTCAGCCCGGTGGCATGGTCTGGAACGAGCAGAGGGTGGCTTCGCTTGGGTTGGAATCAAGCGCAAACTTCAAAGGCAGCTAGCGGGGATTGGCACCAGACGAGAGTCCCGAATTACAGCGAAGAGAACTGAGCAACACGGGAAGTCATCTGAAATAATTCGAGTCCGGCGTGTTTTTAGGTCGCGAGATCACCACGCTAACGCTCGAGATAATGGAGCCGGTGGGGGAGCCAATAGCCAACGGCACGGTTTCAGCTGCGAGCCTGAGCGCAAAGGAATGCCTGCAATGAAAATTTTGAAGCTGGTGTCTGGTCTTCAGGAGGCCGAGAACATGAAATTCCAGCGGCGTGGATTCAAAGCAAGGGTTGTCCCAGCTCGCACAGTCGGTTGGAGAAGTACTTCGTACGGAGCAGGCACTTGGCTGTTCATGCAGGCTCGCTTCGCTCTCAATCCGTAGATTTGTGCTGATCGACAGTTCGCTCGTGTGAGGTGTCGTTGTGCTGGAAGATCTCTTCAGTTCTTGGGACATCTGGGGGTGGAACTCTGGGGGCGGCGGGGAAGCCGTCATCGGTGGTGGCGATGGCCCATCATGGGCGGGTATCCAAGGCTCGCCTCCATCGTCTCTTTGAGTTTCGAGCTTTTCGCTTGACGGGAGTTCAGAGTTCAGTTTTCAGTTCAGCCTGTCGCCTTTTGGTGTGGGCTTCAGCGGGTTCTCGAGCGATCGATCCATCCCTTTGAGTTAAAGCCAATCGAGCAAGATGGGTCACCCAAACGAGACTGGCAACATCATTCGATCTTCTTCTTGTCTTGCTTCAATAATCACCAGTCGCCCAATGGCCGTTCGACTGGAATCATGATGAATGGTTGTTCATCAACTGTCAGCATGGACAGACTGCGCGACAAGGCCAAGTCTCACCTCAGACCCTCCGAACAATCTCGTTTGGTTGACCAATAAGGAGATGAACGCAGTCACTCAAGTCGAGACGCAATCCATATGGCTTCTGTTGGGTGAGCCGATGTTATGCGCCAGTCATATATTGATGCGCGCAAAGAATGATGTTGGGATTGATGTGCAATCTGGCCAAGAGTTTCCCTTCTCCTGGCTCTCTTTCAACCGAGTGCTGACGTTCTCCTTCTTGATTTCCAGCATATACTTCCGCCAGGCTTTCTCCTCAGGCGTGAAATTTCTAAAAATTGCACAAGTTGATCACCGCAGATTCTTCCGGTCGCTGACTGCCGGATCGTCGTGAACACGGCAACACGAAGGCCTTACGAGCCCGTTGAAGATCGATCCGGAGGAGGATCGGCAGAGCAAGAGGATCAGACCTCCATCACAATAATGATCACAGTCTTCTGATGATATTTGAGATCTTGAGAGTTGAGTTGAACTGCTGCTGTTCATGATGGTGGCCATGAAGTCGGGATGGTGACCCTACGGGCTAAACTTGCTGCTAACTCTGCTCTGGCATTGAATCGGAACTTGGACTTGGTAGCTACGTTGAGCCTATGGGACAGCCAACTCCAGTACAGTCATCCCGCGAATACAGATGTCATCTCAATGTTCTTCTTGTCCTTCTCACGAGCTCTGATGTCGTCCGAATTGATGTTGGAGAAAAGAACCGGGAGGCCAAAATGGGGCAGCCGGGAAAGTCGGTACCAGGACAATACGCTCCGTCGGAGAAGTCACACCCCACTGTCATATATTGGCCAATGATATTATCTCTTCTGCTTATATAATGTCCTATCTGCTCCTGATTATCAGATCGCGCTTATCGCACGTGACTATTCCGTGTCGGCCGAGGTAAAATGCCGTGTCCGACCAATCAGCGCTGCTCATTCTAAGCCGCCAAGACCGCATCCGTTTTTCATCTCGGTATTCTCGTGACACGGCGGAGGGACGCGATGCCCTGCCCGCCGAGACGCAGCGGGTTTCTCCCCTCTCGCCCGATCTCTTCTTCTTTTTTCTTTTCTCTCTTCAGCTCATTCTCTCCTTCATCTCTTTCGTGAATCAATTGGCTTGAGCACTGGACCTGGTCGCGTTGGTTGTCACTCACCAGCCTGATCAACTCTCGTTCTACAGCCATCATGGTAGCTCCATTAGCTGCCCTCCGCCCTGGCGGTCGACAGCTGGCTTATCGTTTCTCGCGGGGTGCTTTGCTGCGACAGACACGACTATCCCCGTTGACAGCTTGCCGACAATGCCTCCAATTATCTCGCTTGCAACAGCTGAACAGTCGCGGGGTACACTCGACCACAAAGGGGGACCATGAGACGCTTTTACCCCGCGATATCCTCTCTCCTCTTGATACCTTCCCGCGAAGACACATTGGACCTACCGCAGACACAGCTGGGCAGATGCTTGGTGCATTGGATCCGCCAGTGAAGAGCTTGGATGAGTTTGTAGCCCAGGTTCTACCAGCTGATATCCTGTCCGCCAAGGATCTTTCTGTGACCGAACCGGCAGCCGCTGCGAAGCTCCGGAAAGATGGTGTGAATGGCGGACTTGGAGAAAGCGATATGATTAAACTCTTAGAATCATACAAGAAGGACATCGTTGCGACTGGAAAGTCTTACATTGGCTGTGGTTATAACGGAACAGTGGTTCCTCCAGTGATTCAACGGAATGTGCTCGAAAACCCTGCTTGGTACACCAGCTATACACCATATCAGGCCGAAATCAGCCAAGGACGCTTGGAATCGCTCCTCAACTTCCAGACTATGACCGCCGATTTGACTGGCCTTCCTGTCGCGAATGCTTCTGTCCTGGACGAGGCGACTGCCGCCGCAGAGGCGATGACAATGTCGTGGGCAACTCTCCCAATCAGCAAGCAGAAGCAAGAGGGCAAGGTGTACGTGGTATCGCATCTCGTCCACCCGCAAACCGTCGCTGTGATGCGATCCCGCGCCGAAGGATTCGGAATTAAGCTCGAAATTGGCGATATTATGGCCGACAACTTCAAGCTCGTTACGGAGCAAGGTTCCAAGCTGATTGGAGTGATGGCACAATATCCTGACACTGAGGGTGGCATTTTCGATTTCCAAGGACTCAGCGATAAGATTCATGCACAGGGTGGTGCATTCGCAGTTGCTACCGATCTTCTCTCATTGACCGTCTTAAAGGCACCAGGTGAATTTGGTGCTGATATCGCCTTTGGAAACGCTCAACGATTTGGTGTCCCGATGGGATTCGGTGGTCCTCATGCCGCTTTCTTTGCCACTACCGACAAATATAAGCGAAAGATCCCAGGTCGCATTGTCGGAGTCTCGAAAGACCGTCTCGGGAACCGGGCTCTTCGATTAGCGCTCCAGACTCGTGAACAGCATATCCGTCGTGAAAAGGCCACCAGCAATATCTGCACAGCTCAGGCTCTCTTGGCTAATATGAGCGCTTTTTACGCAGTCTATCACGGCCCACACGGTCTCAAAGCCATTGCCGAACGCATCATGACATTGACTGGCCTCCTGAGGGATAATTTACGTCTTTTGGGATTTAACGTCCCCGTCAAAGGCAATGTCTCCGAGAGTGGCGTCGTGTTTGACACCGTGGTTGTGGAAACAGAGACTGCCACTGAGGCCGAATCCATCGTCTCCGCCGCATTGGACGCTGGTCAGTATCTGAGACGTGTGTCCCCGACCAAGGTCGGAATCTCGCTGGACGAAACCGTTGGCGTCGACGAGCTCAAGGATCTTCTTTCTCTTTTCGCGAGTCTTTCAAAGAACGGCGAGGCCACTTTCGACCTGAGCAATGTTCAATCCGTGGAAGTTCCGGAAGCCGTCCGAAGAACCTCAGCATACCTCACCCATCCGGTATTCAACTCGCATCATTCGGAAACCGAGATGCTGCGTTACATCCAACATCTCGTCTCGAAAGATTTATCCCTTGCGCATTCCATGATTCCCTTGGGCTCCTGCACCATGAAGCTAAATGCCACGACTGAAATGGTTCCGATTACATGGCCAGAGTTCTCCACAGTTCATCCCTTTACTCCCGCCAAAAAGGCGGCCGGGTATGTCGCTATGGTCGAGGATGTTCAACAGCAACTTGCAGATATTACCGGCATGGCCGAGGTTACTATCCAACCTAACTCTGGAGCCCAAGGCGAATTTGCCGGTCTCCGCGTGATCAAGAAATACCAGGACAGCCTGGGTGAACCCGGGAAGCGAAATGTTTGCCTGATTCCGGTTTCGGCTCACGGAACGAACCCAGCTAGTGCTGCCATGGCCGGCATGCGTGTTGTCACTATCAAATGCGATACCAACACCGGAAATCTCGACTTGGCGGATCTCCGTGCCAAATGTGAGAAACACAAGGATGAACTGGCAGCGATCATGATCACCTATCCCAGCACATTTGGCGTCTTCGAACCGGCTATCAAGGAAGTCTGCAACACCGTCCACGAATTCGGCGGACAAGTGTACATGGATGGTGCCAACATGAATGCTCAGATCGGTCTCTGCTCACCCGGCGAGATTGGTGCCGATGTCTGCCATCTGAACCTCCACAAGACCTTCTGCATCCCCCACGGAGGCGGTGGACCTGGTGTCGGGCCCATTGGCGTAGCTGAACATCTCCGACCCTACCTTCCATCTCACCCGCTCAGCGAACACCTACAGAACAAGCGCCCAGCATCGGTATCCTCCCCTCCCATCTCCGCCGCTCCCTTCGGCAGCGCCAGCATCCTCCCCATCACATTCTCATACATCAACATGATGGGCGCCAAGGGTCTCACGCAGGCAACGAAGATGACCCTTCTCAACGCAAATTACATTCTCTCCCGCCTCAAGCCGCACTACCCAATCCTCTACACAAACGACAACGGCCGCTGCGCCCACGAATTCATCCTCGACGTCCGCAAATTCAAGGCCACCGCCGGCATAGAAGCAATCGACATCGCCAAGCGCCTGCAGGACTACGGCTTCCATGCGCCCACCATGTCCTGGCCCGTCGCTAATACGCTGATGATCGAGCCCACCGAGTCCGAAAGCAAGGCTGAGCTCGACCGGTTCTGCGACGCGCTGATTTCGATCCGTGGCGAGATTGAGGCTATTGAGCGCGGCGAGCAGCCGAAGGAGCAGAATGTACTGAAGATGGCGCCGCATACGCAGCGTGATTTGCTCTCTGGCGAGTGGGATCGGTCATATACACGGGAGAAGGCGGCGTACCCGCTTCCCTACTTGTTGGAGAAGAAATTCTGGCCGAGCGTAACTCGGGTGGATGATGGTGAGCTCCTTTCCCTCTCTCTTTCTGTCTAATGCGTAGCTAATGATTTCCCAGCATTCGGAGACCAAAATCTCTTCTGCACATGCGGTCCCGTCGAAGATTCCGAGTAAAGCACCTTTAGCATGTTTTACATATCGAAACTACCCTCGATACCCAGCACCACGATATCCTGCTCCCCCGATCACTGCCTCAACGACACTCATGAGTAACCTAATGTTAAGACCGTCACATCATGATTCAACCTCAACGTCTCAACACCATGTATTTCTTATTCTCAATACCCAAAAATTCGCATTCAACGAACCGGATAGACGCATCTGATAAAATGTCCTTATATCTGCATTGCCCTTCAACAACGTGTTATGTCTTTCATATTATTTGATCCTTTCTCTTGGCTTTTCGCATTGCATTTGCATATTATTTCTCTTTGTTTCAACGTTTTTAATATTGGGTTTAATCCAGGCTCTTGATCATCGGGATACATTTTGAAGACAAGGCTTGAAAAGGTCTTTAGATAAGAATTGTAGTTATTATCCTGCACATCAACATCGATCAACTCTGAGATCTCTCCTTTCTACTTGATATAATTTGACCCTGTAATATGTAACTCTGCGTTTGAAAAATAACAAAGCCTCTTGGCATGGCTGCCTTCGAGGAATGCTTTAGGCTTCAGGGTGAAATGGAGGCCTGAGGAACTGAGCATCAGTCCCATCAATCGTTACCGATTGGGCGTCGACAGGAGCGGAGCCACCGGCGAGGCGCTCGAATCTCGTATCCTTCAATGAGGAACCCGGGTGTGCGAGGAACTTTTCTCACTCAGCCATTTGCTCTCGTTGCGCCTCTCTGTGCGATATTTACACCTTTCAGATAGCTTATTGTTTCATCAACTGACCCTTCGATAGCAATGGCGCTCGTTGATCTACCAAATGAGCTACTGCTCCATTTAGCGGACAATCTAGCCCAAGACTCACTACAAGGTCTCAGCAGATTAACCCAGACATGTCGCCATCTCGACGGCATTCTATCAGACCACCTCTACCAACTGGACATCAAGCAGCACCGTTCCTCAGCGCTATACTCGGGCATCCAAAATGACGTTCCCTCAACAGTGCGAAAGGCCCTACACAACGGTGCAAATGTGCATGCAATGGACCTACACGAGCTCGGCACACCTCTTATGTTCGCTACATCCATGAACCGAAAGTCAATGGTGAAATTACTCCTTGACGAAACAGACGTCGACCCTAATGCCGTGGGCAACGAGCATGGGCAGACACCTTTGCAGCTGGCGGCGCAGGAGGGGCATTCCGACGCCGCTGAAGCATTACTCGACCACGACCGCATCGATATCCACTGCACGGGCAACACAGGTAATACGCCGTTGGCACAGGCCGCGATATCCGGGCATGAAAGCGTGATTCGTCTCCTGTTGTCCGTACGGGATATCGATGTCAACCGCGGCGACCGCAAATCCAACTCCCCGCTTATGCGCGCGGTATGCAAGGGCCACGACGCGATCGTGAAGCTATTCCTCGAGCGCGAGGACGTGGATTTGCATGTAATGTCGCACAGTCGGCAGAGCCCGCTGTATGCTGCGATTAATCGAGGTCAGAATGAGAATGTCAAGTTGTTTCTGGCGAAGGGTGGGATTGATGTGAATCGCAAGGATCGTCGCAATCAGGCGCCACTGTTACTGGCGGCGGAGGTGGGGTATGTCGACGTCCTTTCGACACTACTGGATATCGAGGGGATTGATCTAAATATTCGTGATGGCTGGGGACGGACACCCTTTGCCACAGCCGTACGGGGCGGCAAGACAGAGGCGGCGAATTTGCTTTTTGCCGGTAGTGATTTGGAAGCAAGGGACGGGGAGGGCTGGACGCCGTTATCATGGGCTGTAAACGATGCGGACTCTGAAATGGTTAGACGGCTGCTTGACGCGGGCGTTGATCCGAATCCCCGAGCCGGCGACTATTTCTCGCCGTTGATACTAGCGATGAATGTCGACTTTTGGCGGGAGAACTTGATGCCGAAATATGATGAAGTTCTTAGTTTGTTGTTGGAATATGGCGCGGATGTGAACGCGCAGGCTACCGATGGCACGACGGCGTTAATTGCGGCTACGAAACGGGGAATTCTTCGACGCTTAAAAATGTTGTTGGAGGTGAAAGGTATCGACATGTACATCGCGGATAATGATGGCCGGACAGCGTATGATTGGGCGTCGATTAATAACCAACGTTATCCGTCTCCGCTTTGGGAAGAGATTTGTGACTTTTTGCGGCCGTACTACTCTGCCCTGGATTGAATTATTAACAGTTTTGTGTTATTGTTTCTTGATGCCCTTTGACATGAGGCGCGAACGGATGGACTTAGGTTGTGTGAAGAAGGAATCAGTATCTGCTGGTATCAACTGTGTCTAAATCTATATACGTAAAAATGTGATTATAGATTTATCTTGCTTGGTGGACAAGCCGTCCCCCTACCCAGACAGCGCGGACATTCCTGTCGTCTCCATTCCACATCCACTTCGACACTTTCTCCTCCCACGACTCCCATCCAAACAGATCTACTCCTTGATCCAAAGGCTCCGGCGCCGTCTCCACCCCTACTGCCCTTCCGAGTCGTATCATCTGTGCATCCCAATACATCCCTTCTTCAAAACCACCAATATCGTCCTCCGTCCCAACAGCCTTTGCACCGCCCCTCGTCGCCAGATATAGCGCTTCCTCCACGCTCAATTTCTCCCGCCCTTGATCATTTGAGTCTTGGTTCTTGTATTGAAACCCTACCAGTCGCGAGACAAGACATGCCTGTCTCGCTGCTTCCAGAATACTCGGACTATACCCGCCACTCACATCTGTACCCAATCCCACGGTGATCCCCGCATCAAGAAGTCTCCGAACAGGACATAGGCCTGATCCTATGGCTGAATTGGAGGCAGGGCAGTGTGATATCGACGAGGAGTGGGAGCGAATCATCTCCACTTCTGAATCCGTGAGATGCACCCCGTGCGCGAGAATGGTGAGCGGAGTGAGCAAGTTTGCCCTTTCATAGACTTCAGCGTAGGATTTGCAATCTGGGTAGCGCGAGAGAACGAACTCGATTTCGGCTTTGTTTTCGGAGATGTGTGTTTGTATGTGCATGGGGGGATCCGTGGAGGCGGCTAACGCGCCCAGTTCAGAGAGTCCTGTTGCTGTGGAGGAGGGTGCGAAGCGAGGGGTGATTATAGGCTTGACGAGCGAGCCCTTGGGGTCGAGCGAGCGGATGTGTGAGATTGTGGCTTTTGTGCGGGTTAGTGATTGCTTGCAGTTCTCGTCGCGGTAGTAATCCGGGCACATTTCGGGATCGTCCATGCAGACTCGTCCGATGAAGGCACGCTGTCCGCGTGCATGGCAAATGTCTGCTAGCAAGTTCGTAGCGGGGACGTGGATGGTGGCGAAGTACGCGGCGCATGTGGTGCCGTGGGACAAGGTGCGGGATACCACGCGGTTGTATGCTGCGTGCGCGACTTTGGCAGCCGTGGTTTCTGGATCTTGCTTGTCTCCGTAGGAGGATTCGAGTGGGAATGTATATGTTTCGAGCCAGTCTAGAAGTGTTGACGAGCCAAAGATCCCGGAGTTTGGGTACTGCGAGGCGTGGATATGCGTGTCTGCGACTTGTTAGCTTGGTTCTATATACCACATTTTCAATGTCAGAGAAGCTCACATACCCACGAATCCAGGGAAGAAGAACTCATTCAACTCCTTCCTTGCCCTTATAATCTTCACATTCTCTCCTCCTTCGATTTCTGTATACCCATTTTCTCCCCCTTCATCAGGTAACGCCTCCCATCCCATCCGCTCAACTAGTTGCTTCAACCCCTCCTCGTCTTTAACATCCCAATTCATCCCCTTGATACGCCCATCGTGCGGGTTGACCCAGACCACTCCTTCACGAATGACCAGCTTGTATTCCGGCCTTGCTGTTGGAGTTGCCGGTACATCTGCGACCCGTGGCAAGTGTATAAAAGTCCCGTGGAAGAGGATATAAGTAGGAGAAGAAGACTGCATGATTGATCAAGCTTCGATTCTGCAATCGAAGCTTTGGAGGCCTGAGAGAGAGGCGCTATGCCACGCCGCTACTCCGTACTTTAAACGGCGACGTACGCAGGCGTCGTCTGGTTCTCTCCAATTTGTGGAAGACTCTGCTGGATCGAAGTATCTTTCAATGGCTGGTACTGCACTTGAAGCTGAGAAATGGGAACAGCTTATTCGATTCTGCACAGCACAGATTGGCAGGAGAAACAGACGGCCCTAAAGGAGGCCAGCAGAACAAAAAAAGAAACTGTTCATATAAAAAGAAGGCCAAATACATCTCACGAAATAATATCTGATGTATTCAATATGAAAGACGTTGGACGGCAGACCTCGGGATGGACAAGAGGAGGCGCTAAGAGGAAGGGAAATAGTGATGAAATCTTAAAATGAGCCAATAATAAGGCGCACCATTCAATGATGGCCCAGCACATCACGCTAAAACTACATAGCGCTAAATCCAGCATGTTGAGGCTGAGGCTGGCATCGGGATTGCCGGATCTGGGGCATCCTCCAACCTCACCTCAGGAACGACATGATGATAAATCTCGAGACAAGGCCAGGGAGCTATTATTATGAGAAATTGGTTGCTGCCGGATACCTTTGCCCGTACCGGGATCTGACTATGGCCTGGGAACTTGGAGTAAGGTGACTCGAGCCAGGTGCTGGTGATGAGTACTGGTATATGTTGAACTTATGAATGCCAGATGTAGAGAAAAACAGACGGGGAATAGGAACTGACTTGTTCCCAGAACTTAGCAGCGGTTTGCGAGGCGCGTTTGCGGAAGGAAACCTACAGATCCGCTGCATATTACGACACCACGGGAGACGGCATGGCGTAGCGAGTTTTGATGCATGTGGAATTAAAATTCCATTTTGGACCATGGCCCGTATTGTCACGCATCCTCTGAATATCGTTATCGAAGGTTATCAGTCGCAATCGACGAGTGAGCCACGCGCCCCAGCATGGAAAGCCTTTGAGCTAAATTTAAGCAGTGGCGGGGGAAGTTATGGCGAGTTTAATACTCCCTCCTCCCTGTTTCACAGGACAGCTTAGGCAATTTGCATTCGCTGTACGACGTGTCTTGGATCAAAGTGCGACTCGACCGAATCAGAGTGACAAGCTCGTGAGCCATGCTGTTTGCCTGTGCGACAGCTCCCAAACGGAGCTGGACATCGGAGTTTGGCCTCTTTCCACCTTGCTCCCAGCGAGAACGGTTGAACTGCGCAGGAATACTTCACTGGGATCCTTATTAGGGGTCTCCACTGAGGTTCCTCGCCCGAGGGTCATCTCATCGGCAAGAATTATCTACAGGACGGGTATTCTCGGGAGTTTCATGTAACGGGGTAAATATCCATAATCATATTGGATTTCCAGGTTGACGACAACGGCCATCTCGAGACATGTCTCTAGCGAAGGCCTGAACTCGTGAGACGATTGACGACAGCATGACGCTGCATGGCTGACGTTTCCCGAGCGGTTGGGTCTCGGTTATGCGGCATCCTATTCCTCGACACTGTCGACAGCCGCCTGTCCGGCAGCCAATGCCATTCCATCTGGCTCATCTGAGAAGAAGAAGCGCGTAGTCCTGCCAAAAAGAGATGAAATCGCGTGCTCAACGCCAAAAATCCTCACGCCAAAACAATTCTTATTCGAGGAACCGGCGCCAAAAAAAAGCTTGACAAGAATGATGTTCAGGGGCGCGGCTCGTTGCCAAGACTGTGGCTGGCCCCTTACCGGCCGTGATTCTGGCACGCCGCGTCTGTTCCCTGTTGCTGGAAAGGATTGATGACGAAGGACTCGCAAACCACCTCGTTCTGTGTGGCTTGCTGTGTGGCATTGTGCGTCGAGTCATCCCTCTGACTTGACCGCTCGGGTTTGACATGGAGCTCTGGAGCACTTGAGATGCATGCAAGTCCCGAGTTTGGACATGCGGGGAACAACCTTTTTTTTTCCTTTGACAGGCCTGCTCCCGCGCTATGGGCTCTGCCCCATCATGCATCCAAGTAATCTCTTACTGTTGGCGTTGTCTGGTGATAAGGGGAGCCTTATCACCTCACTGTTATACTCGTAGAGGGGTTTTCTCATCGCCCTTCGAACCTAATTTTTTTTTTTTTGTCTTTTTTCTCCTCCTTTCCTTTTCTTTTGATCATTTAATCGCGGTTGCGTGGATGATTTTCTCCGAGCGCGTTTAAGAAATATCACAGCATTGCACCTCAATCCGAACCACCCCAAGAATGAAGGTAGAGCCCGTCGCATCTTACCTCCATTCCTCCTCCTGCTAACTACGTCTCCCCAGCTCTTCCTCACCCTCCTCTCCCTTGGCGGGCTCCTCTCCCCCATCCTCGCAACCCCAAAGTATCCACCCTAACCCCCCCTCAGCAAGACAACAACTAACCCTCACCAGCCTCACTCCCTCCGATCACATCTCCCTCTTTAAACGCGGCATCCCCACTAAAGTCACCTGCTACAACAACGGCTGGTCGATAAACGGCTCCGGCCCGGGTACCGGCCCCGACTCTGACTCTTCTAAAACCCTCCACGACCACATCAGCTCCTTCTGCACCACCCGCGCCGGCGCAATCGTGCAACCCTTCCGCAACTCAGAGGAGAAGCTCTCGTTCCCGCGCGCACACAGCAGCAGTAGCAACAGCGACGACGACTTGTTCGAGATTAGCATCACGTATAAGAACTATCGTGCCCAGGCACAGAGATTGGATACGAAGCTTTGCGAGGAGATGTTTTTCCGTGTTGTGAATAGGTGTGTCAGGGAGGTTGGCGGGGGGATAGAGGATTTTAGGGGAGGGGTTGCGATGGATGGGCGGCATGGGATTACGACGAGGATTGATTGTTCGACTTGTTCGTAGGGACTGTTGGGAGGGATATGGGACGGAGTAATTCATCTTAATTTGACCAGGGAGACTCAACTCTTCCTTTTATCATCAACTGCCGTCGCAATCGTCGGGGATACCCACACTGAATACTTGCCTGCCCTGTCCATCGCCCAGGACTTGCCTTACCTTACCTCATGCACGCAGGGTGTGAAGCAAGGCTGCAGAGCCAGGATTACGCCCACATTTTGCGTCCGCGGTGATTATTGTCAATGGCGAATTTGATCAGGCGATTGTTGTGGCTGGACTTTTGGAGGCTTCGTCGCTGGCTTAGGCCGATATAAACGAAGAGGTCTCGCGAGTTGCGGCCGGAACGAGATAGCTAGGGCAAAGCTAATATTGTAAATAGATACGTTAGGAGAAAAGCATTTTTGAGACATTTCCGGAAGGACCTGGTTCGCTTTTTTTCCGTTCTCGAGGATCAACGATGGGACGAGACCTGATGCTCCATAGGAATGAAAGTCTTTATATCTCGTCGTAAATAGATTAAACACTATTAGAACCGTGCTGGGTATCTTTTATTTCTCATGTTGATAGCAAGTCAGTGTGGACCACGCCGCTCAAAGCATAAAGCTGATCGATATCAACTCTGACAGGATCGAGCTTGATTGGCCGTCGTAACTCGGGGAATAGTAGGCGGAGCTTAACAAGAAATTGAAAAGGTCCAACACCTCGAGCAAGGTCTGAATGCCTTGTGGACGAGACACGCGTCCATCGGTCATGATATTGGAGTTCATCTGTCAATCCCAGCTATAGCTCGTCAGAACTATGGGTTAATAACAACTGAAGGATGGAAACTTGATTTTCAGATGATAGAAATGCTGACTCCTCGCCAACATTGCCAGAGAGTAAGGCTGAACTCGCACAGCCAAGAACTTCAAAAGAAACATGTGATGGTGAAGATGATTGGGATATTCTCCGGTGGTGGTCAGGCACTGCAAGGGGCGGGGAGATCGGTGCGTCATTGTGCATAGACTTGGAGACTGGAACGTCGGACGGGCTGGCACTCTCTCTGATATTCTAGGTGATCTCTCTTGGTATCGCGATGGCCAGTAGAGGTGATGAGGTGTATGTGACACCCATGTATCGAGATTTTCCTCCACCGTGTGAGGAAAGTCGGGCATGTTCAACAGAGAGGAAGACAAATGATGCAATTCCGCGAATGCTCTCGTCATGACTCGAGGGTGACACAGCAGTGCAGGGCTGGCTGGATGATTCCATCTATCTCTATCAAGCTCCATGTGCTGTCCCTCTGTCTCTTTCAAGGATCTGGTCAAACGCATCGAGAGCCAGCACGCCGACGACGCGTGTTCCATGATCGCTTTCAGAGGGATTGTCTGCCTGCCCAGGGGATGCCCAGGAGACTGTGTAACTGGTGAAGCCGATCAGCATGATAAGAGTCGGGAATGCAACTTTGGATCTTCCGTTTGAGGCATCGCAGCGAACAAACTCGCGATCCAGACTGGATTGAATCTCCATCAAGTGGATTCATCAAACAGAAACTATTCTTGTCTATTGATGAGGTTGTGAAAAAAAAGGAAAACAGGGAGGAAAAAGAAAGAAAAACCGTCGGTGCTGGGATTGACCCTGTAGCCGCGCGGGTGACGGGATGCCCCAATAGGAGAGGAACCGAGAGCCGCGAGACGCCAAGGTTCGGGGCTAGCCGGATCCGCACTAGGGAAAAGTCTTTAAGCGCATTCGCCACAATTTGACATGTGAAGGGATATCGAGAGCAATCCATGGATACCTACGAAGATGAGGGAGAAGAGAGAAGGGAGAAGCTGATCACACGGACAAGAGATAAGAAGAAGGCCGACCACATTGCCGAGCTGAGAGATTCGCGATTGGACAAACAGCGACTTGGCTGTGAGAGGAGCGCTGCTGGGCAGTTTTGTATGAGCGAGCGTTGGTAATACCTTTTGCACTAGTACGGCGGCCGAAGCTTGTCTGCTGCCAAACCCCTGACGGCCCAACTTCACACTCGCGCTGAGGAGACGGACATGCTCAACACTCGCTGCTCGAAGAGGGTCGACAGCCGTTCAGTGTGAATATCATGATTATACCAACCCATTGAGCTGTTCTCCCGCATCTTGCACCTTGATAGTCGTCGTAGGAGAAGTGTCGATTACATGTAAATACATGTACCTGCGCTGGCTCAGGCTGGACCCTCGGTGGACCCCAACCAATGCGGCGTTTGGTCACGCGGCCGTATTGGTAACTTTGCTTTTTCCTTTCTTTTTTTCTTTTTTTCGTTTCTTTTTTGGCGATTTTATACTTCAACCAGCAATGATTTCCGGACCATCAAGAATGAACTCTTTGTTTGAAGAGATGAGAAGACCAGGAAGATGAAGAGAGAATAAACAGGGAAGAAGATGCCATTATTGCAGGACCAACGGAGGGTTGTCCAGTCAGCAGCATCACGCAATCCGGCGGTCGGAGTGTGAAATGGGCAGCTTCATCATCATTCCGGCCAGCTTGCCACTGTCTCCTCTGCTTGGGACTTGGCCCACTGCCTAGCTTTAAATCCCCGCCCTTCTCCCCGTTTTCTTTCTCTTCTTCCTCTTCTTCTCTTCATCTTCTCTCCTCATCTCCTCCTGTCCTGTTCTTGCGCTGCTTTCATACAATATACCCTTTGATCTTCTCTGTTTAGCGTATTGATATACTACCGTTGCTACTGACTACTCCTGCTACTGACTCCTGCTACACCGTCAAAATGGCTCCCAAACAGCCAAACATCCTCTATATCATGGCCGACCAGATGGCCGCACCGCTCCTCTCCATCCACGACCCAGCCTCCCCCATCAAGACTCCCAATATGGACCGCCTCGCCAAAGACGGCGTCGTCTTCGAGTCCGCCTACTGCAATTCCCCCCTCTGCGCCCCCTCCCGCTTCACCATGGTCACCGGCCAGCTGCCCTCGCGCATTGGAGGCTACGACAACGCCAGTGACCTCGCCGCAGACACCCCCACTTACGCACACTACCTCCGCGCACAGGGTTACCATACTGCCCTGTCTGGAAAGATGCACTTTGCCGGACCGGACCAGCTGCATGGCTATGAGCAGCGGCTGACGAGTGACATCTATCCGGGCGACTACGGTTGGACCGTCAACTGGGATGAGCCGGTGAGTGAGAGAGTAACCTTGCAGAGTCGAGGGACTTGGTGATGTAATCTTTCTTTCATGCTCAGCATTTGCATGAGCAATTACCCAAAACGAATTTACGCTGACAAAGATTGAATAGGAATTGAGAAAAGATTGGTACCATGACATGTCGTCTGTCCTCGAGGCTGGCCCGTGCGTACGCAGCAACCAGCTGGATTTCGACGACGAGGTCGTCCACAAGGCGAAGCAGTATCTGTACGACCACGTACGACACCGTTCCGACCAACCCTTCTGCCTCACAGTCTCCATGACCCATCCCCACGACCCGTATACCATGACCAGGGACTACTGGGACCGGTACGAGGATGTGGACATCCCGCTCCCCAAAACCCCTGCTCTCCCCGTTGAAAAGCAGGACCCGCACTCCCAGCGTGTACTCAACATCATCGACCTATACGGCAAGGAGATCCCCGAGGAACGCATCAAGGCCGCTCGCCGCGCGTACTTTGCCGCCTGCACCTACGTAGACGATCAGATTGGAGCCTTGCTAAACACGTTGAAAAACTGCGGTCTGGAAGACGACACCATCGTCGTCTTCACAGGCGACCACGGCGACATGCTGGGTGAAAAGGGCCTCTGGTACAAGATGGTCTGGTACGAGATGTCCGCCCGCGTGCCCATGATCGTCTACGCTCCCAATAAATACACCCCCAAACGCATCAAGGAGAATGTATCCACAATGGACCTCCTGCCCACCTTTGTTGCCATGAGCGGCGGCACAGTCATGCCTGATCTTCCGCTGGACGGCGTCTCGCTCATGCCATACCTCCTCGACGGCGTCGAGGGCGAAAAGACAGACACCGTGCTGGGCGAGTACATGGCTGAGGGAACACTTGCACCCGTAGTGATGATCCGTCGCGGGCCGTGGAAATTCGTCTACTCCCCCATCGACCCGCCCATGCTCTTCAACGTCGAGAATGACCCGTTGGAAAACGTCAACCTAGCCGCTGGCATCCAACTCCCTATCCACTCTACCACAACTACCAAGAAAGAATCCAACCCCGTCGGTCCAAAGGCCCTACCTACCCCCTCCCCCTCCCCCTCCCCCTCCCCCACGCACTCCCCCTTCTTCACCCAAATCGTGACGCCTCCCCGCAGCCCAAGCCCCAACAAACAATCCAGCACCACCTCCTCCACAAACAACAGCTCCATCTCCTCCCTGCTCACATCCTTCCTGACCGAAGTCCATTCCCGCTGGGACTTCCCCGCCCTGCAGAAACAAGTTCTCCACTCCCAGCGCCGTCGGAGACTCGTATACTCTGCTCTGATCAAGGGGAAAGTCACGGCGTGGGATTTCTCGCCCACGACTGATGGGAGTGCGTTGTTTATTCGGAATAATAACCAGGGAGCGCTGGGGGATGTGGAGTATCTTAGCCGTTGGCCGAGAGTGGGTAGGGAGGTGCAGTATCAGCCATAGATCACAACTGGGATGTCAACATCTAGGGCTGTTAAGGAAGAAGGTTGATATTTGATGGAAATGGAAATGGAAATGGAAAAAAATGGGAAACTTCAAATATTGCTCTATGTATGCAGTGACTTTAATAATCTAGCAACAAAAACAATAGGAAATCAAAATGTATCATTATAAAACTTTAGTCAGCCAGACTCACGGTCTTGCGAAATGGGATAGATGTTGCATGGCTGATATTAGGAGGGCTGGATAAGAGAAGGATGACATCTAGACAGACGGCGAAATGGCCTCCGCGGTAGCAGCTGAGAGCTCAGAATGGAATGATAACCCAGGTAAAGAACAAACGTCTTGTATCCAGTTACTCTAAATCTAACCATCTCCTCGTAATACTTTTATCTATGCCGTGAAAAACTTGAGCTCGCCCTCCTTGATCTTGCCCTCTCCAACCAACCGCTTCACCTCCTCAACATACACCGCCTTGACACCAGCCGCATCCTTGCCCGCGCTCGTCAACTTGGCCGCAACAGCCGCAAGTTCCTCATTGCCAATCTTGCCCATGACAAGCTCGACATCAGACAAGACACCATCAACCTGCGCAGGAGACGCATCGCCCGATTCCGCGAAATAATTCACATCCTTGACGCTACCCTTGAGCACACGCTTATTCTTCTTGGCCGCATTCTTAGCCGCTTCTTTCGCCTTCTTGCCCTCCTGGCGCTCCGCCTTGGCCGCCTCCTCCGCCTCCTTCTTCAATCTCTCCTCTTCCAGACGGGCCTTCTCCTTCTCCTCCGCCAACCGCTTGGCTTCAGCCTCGCGCTCAAGACGACGCTTATCTTTACCCGCGCGCTCCGCCTTGCGGAACTTCTTAATCCGCTCATCCCCCGCGAGCGCATCGTCAACACACTTGCGCAGACGCGCCGTATCCTCCGTCTTCTTCTTGCGACGCGCATTCGCATTCTTCCGCTCGATATGCCGCTTATGATCGCGATTCTCGTTGTCGTCGGGTACATCCTCGTCCTCGTACTCGAACGAGCGCCAGCTATCAAAGTTGTACCAGAAGTTATAGAAGTTCTCGACTTCCTCGCGGGTGCTGTCTTCGTTTCCGATCATGGGCACGGGCTGGATCTTGGAGAAGCGGGCCTCGGATTCGAAGAAGGGGGACCAGAGTTTGAAGAAGTTGCCCTTCTTTTTGCCCGGGGGAGGGACGTCGGCGAGTTCGTCGACGGAGTCCCATTGGCGGCGCCGGACGGGGTCAAGGAGGATCTCTGTCGCCTTTTGAATGCATTTGAAGAAGTTGTCGTTTTCGTCTGCATCTCCTGATGCGGCTTTTTTGTCGGGGTGGTGGCGGAGCACCTTCTTCCTGTGCGCACGCTTGATTTGCTCGGGTGTAGCTCTGTAGCGGTGTTTGCTGAGGCCGAGGACGGCGTAGTGATCTTGGCCCTATCACAACTAATTAGCGTTGAAAGTAGACATATGGAAAAAGGGTGATGTACCTTCCAGTCCTTGGCGTCTCGCTGAAGCATCATCGGATCTTCATCTTCGCTAATCTCATCCGTCTCTTCCTCCTCGACTTTCTTCACGTTCTCCTGCGCGAGGATCCGGTCGTCTTCAGAGAATGTGCGCTGGTGGCGCTTCTACAAGGACATTAGTTCACTTTCTTCATCGGTAATTGATGGAGCACGTACTCTGCGGGCATGAGCCAGAAAGTGAGGGCCGACGGGCTCAACGTTCCGCTGCGTTGCGCTGGACAGGCTGCCCAGGACCTTGAAGCCCTTTTCACCACCTTCCCAGCCTTCGGGCAGCCGGGGCAAAGGGAGATGCACAGTCGTCATCTTGTGAGTAGGACCTAGTGGTGTTTTTTTCCCCCTTTTTTTGTTAAAGATAGGAGATTGTTGTATGAAGCTGCAAGGTTGATGTTTGAAATGTCAAAATATTTTTCGAGGTGGGAGGATTGGGACTAGGCTGTTTTCGGACAAGTGCCGGGCAACAATTTATCGCCGAACATGCGATTGCAGCTCGAAACTGACGGCGGGAGACGGGAACTGCGGTACTGAACTTCTCGGGCTCGTTGGGCAAAGAGTTTTCCATTCGTTGTATATTTTAACACTTCTTCTACTCGAGTCCACCATGGCTTCCGCCCCCACTGCGCTGAGCGCATACCGCCAGCTCCTCCGCGCTGCTCGCATTGCCTTTGAAGGTAATATCCCTACACTGCTTGTCTTCAAATTACTTCCATGTCTAATTGCTGACATTATGATAGGAGACTTCCGCGTCCTCAATGCCGCGCGCGCCGAAGCCCGCAAACACTTTGACGAGAACCGACGAGTAGGCGTCGATACGCCCATGAAGATCCAGGCTGCGGTTGAAGCGGCGCAGATTTTAAAGACGAATGTTGTGCAGGGGGAAAGGATAGAGAGTAAAGAAGGCGGGGAGGAGCGGTATTGTAAGTTTTTCCCTTGCTTGATGGTGCTTTTATGTGAGAGGAGTTTTCATGGGCTGATTTGTATGTGATGTAGCTCTGCGGATACACGAACACATCGAGCGTGGTGATAATGATACGGTTAAGAATCCTACGGGGAAGGGATCGATAAAAGTTGATAAACCTTGCTCATAGTATGGTCTATGGAATCCGCTGGGGAGTTTGTCCCTGGGTTGTATATTAGAGCAACAGCTAGGCATCGCACGGCTGTTTGCGTGGCGTTCAGAGACTGGAGTTATAGATATCATATTTTATTGTTTAGGATTATTTTTCTGGGTATAAAAATCAGTAGGCAAGACGCGCTCTTCAATTATCAGAATGAACCGCCAGCAAACATAATCTACAAGACCACGCCGTTCGCCATATCGATAAGAACATAAATTCGTCAGACCGGTATTAATCTCCTGCTAAGCTGGCATATTGAACTGGCTCCGCTCCTGGAGGAGGCGCAACCACATATGTAGGCTTTGCCGCGGGCTGGGAACCTTCCTCAGTGGCACCTCCCGCAGGACCTTCAATCGCTGCTCTACCCGCTGCCGCCTTGCTCGCGACGGCCGTCCTCCTCCCCTCCCTTGCATACTGCATCCTCTCATCCCGTTCCATATTATCCAGCGGCCGAGGTTTACCCCACTGGATGCGTAGTGGACACCCCTGAATCACAGCTCTGCCCTGGCAGTGCGCAGCCGCCTTTTCGGCCCCTTCGCGCGTCGCGTAATTCACAAACGCGCAATGCGAACGGTGAGAACAGATGAGAGAGCGGAGGGTTCCGAAGGGCGTGAAGAAGGTTCGGAGAGCGTGTTCGGGGAGATCGTCTTCGACGCCGGTGACGAACAGAGAGGTGATGTTTGGGTCTGATGGAGGTTCGATATCTTGAGGGCCCGGGGGAAGCTGGGCGGTGCTGGGGAATGGTCGGCCACCTCGACCGCGCGCGCCGTTACCTCCACCACGACCGATTCCACCACCGCGTCGAATATCCCGTGTTCTAATGGGTCCAGGGCCGTGTCCGTAGCCTATTCTCTTCTGTTCGGCATCTCCAGCTTGCTCTGAGCCTTGTGCTTCTTCGTTTGCTTCTATCCTGCGCTGTCGTTTGTAATATGGTTCACTTCTTGCAAGCCGCCGTAGCAAATCTCTGGCCTTTTCATCTGTTTTCTCATATTCCTCCACCGCGCCACGGCCCTCTTCAAGCTCCTTCTCGTGTTCCTGCGCGTAGTATTCCCTGTTGATCGAGCTCTGCGGACCAGGCGCCACCATCTTGAGCGCAGCATCTCGAACGACGATCGGCAGGCCAAAGGACAAGTCAAGCATACAGCACTGACAGCAGTTCTTCAGACGCGCGCACGTGAGACAGATATTCGTAGACTTGGTTCGCGAGGTCCGGTCTGCTTTCCATCGAAATACGGTCATCGGGCGCGTACATATCTTGCATTCTGCGCCGTAGTCGTCTTTGAGCATCTGGACGTAGGGGTTTTCGGGAAGACATTGCTCGCATACGGAGGGAAAGTCGGTGGTTTCCCACCCGGACCTGTTAATATCCTGCTTTATCTGCGGAGGCATGTTGAATCTGAATGAATGTTGATATTCGCTGTCTCTGTCTGTTGGGTCCTCCAGCTTGGCGATGATAAAATCGACCAGGTGCCAAGACCGAACCTCGTTAGTCAGCAAGGCACGTGAAAGAGTAAATTTGCACGTGACTTAGCTTCGTGTCACATGGGGTGGCGTGAAACGGAGCCGGTAATAATACACGGAGTCTCTCACCTCCGCCGTGTAATCTCACGGAGCTTTGTGTATTGATCTGTATCGTCGTAATTACTGTGGCTTATGCTACCCCTGGACTAGTGGCAACTCCCTCTCCACAAATATTCCCTTCCTGATGGACATTTTGGAGCAGCTTTTTCTCAACCGTCCCCGACATATAAAACCCCATTGACCTCTGTCTGTAGCGCGAGTGAAGCGAACTAGCTTTCTACCTCTCCGATACGCTCTCTTCGACAAGCTTCTCCTCGTCGCACTCAATTCTCGCCCTCCTGCCGCTTGGACCAGACAAGTCACTACCCCTATTCAATCAAACAATTCTCCTCCACGACCGAAATGGCTCCCTCTAAGCTCGAAGCCGAAGATCATGCGCGCGATGCGGCGTTTGCCAAGGTCCTTCACGGCAATTCTGCCAAGGCACGCGGTGGTATCGCCGCCATGAGGAATAAGGATGCGAAAGCGCAGAAGGCTGCGCTGGACGACTATTTCAAGCATTGGGATAACAAGGCGGCGGCAGAGGAGACGGAGGAAACACGGGAGGTCAGTTATAATGCCCAATTCATTCCTATGCGTCACTAACAGATCGAACAGGCACGCAGAGCGGAATATGCTACCTTGACAAGACAGTAAGGACCAATACCGGAATCAGAAATCTAGAGGGGAAGTCCGATCATGACTGACATTGATTCCTATCCTAGTTACTACAACTTGGCCACTGATTTATACGAATATGGATGGGGCAGTTCCTTTCATTTCTGCCGTTTCGCATATGGCGAACCTTTCCGTCAGGCAATTGCCCGTCATGAACACTACCTTGCACACTCCATGGGCATCAAAGATGGTCAATTAGTACTTGATGTTGGCTGTGGTGTCGGAGGACCCGCGCGGGAAATCGCCAAATTTGCAGGCGTCAATATTGTCGGCCTTAACAATAACGATTATCAAATCGAACGCGCGACACATTATGCCCAGAAGGAAGGCTTGGCGAACCGTCTTCGATTCACCAAAGGCGACTTTATGCAAATGTCCTTTGAGCCGGAAACTTTCGACGCCGTCTATGCGATCGAGGCTACCGTGCATGCCCCGTCCCTTCAAGGTGTCTACAGCGAAATGTACAAGGTCTTGAAGCCCGGCGGCGTTTTTGGCGTGTACGAATGGGTTATGACTGATGAATACGATAACGATAATGCTCTTCACCGTGAAATTCGACTTGGTATCGAGCAGGGTGACGGAATTTCCAACATGGTGAAGAAGTCAGAGGCTCTCGAGGCTTTCAAGGCTGCCGGCTTCGAACTTATTCAAGAGGAGGACCTTGCTGATCGGCCCGATGAGATCCCGTGGTACTACCCGCTTGCCGGATCTTGGAAGCATATGACGAATGTTTGGGATCTTTTGACAATTGCCCGCATGACCTGGTGGGGTCGTGGTATCGTCCACCGTTTCCTCGGCGGCATGGAGAAGGTTGGTGTGATTCCCAAGGGAACGCAGAAGACCGCCGACAGCTTGGCCCTGGCAGCAGACTGTCTGGTGAAGGGTGGTGAGCTGAAGCTCTTCACACCTATGTACCTGATGGTTGGACGGAAGCCAGAGTAAATGCTGGTTGATGGTGATGATTTACTTCTTTTCTCCTTTATTTATACACTAGAGTCTTCTTGATTTGCTTTTTGCATACAGCATGCTGTGTTGTACTATTATATGTTCTCACTACCTAATTGTTCTTCATGCATGTACTCTCATATATCTTAATAATCTCTTTCTGGGCTGTCTGCCAAAATTCTGCTTGCCTGTCAATATATCCCTATTATAATACTAGAGAATAGCAACAAGTTCAAAAGTACTCCGTATTGAGTTCTCTTTGCGAGAGATGCTCAGATTGTCGGCTTTCAAGGAGCTTTCCAGATGAAGGTGATCAATATGAGTCCATTTAGCAGACACCATACCCGGAAACCGTGATCCAGTCTAAATTCATGCTCTAATTATCTCGTACTATGACGCCTTCAATTCTTTACCTGTTGATGGTCGTCCACTTGGCCTAATTCGGCCGATCCGCCCTCCCCACGAACGACCTCAACTTCATCCCTTCACCATTCAAATCTCTCTTGCTTCACCACAGGGGCCTTCATCGCCTGCTTCTTTTGTCGCTGAGAGAGAAACGATATCCATGGGAAACAATTAGGACTGCTCTTTCGCCGGCTGTCGTGGCTAAAGGTCAGCTTCGATATCCCATCCTGATGCTGCAATTCGCGAGACTCGACCAGCACATGTTTTGTTCATGATAGCTTTGGCTATTTTACCGTTCAATGGAGTCCCTTCACGCATTTACAGAGATCCCTGTCCTCGATCTCTCTCTCGCTGGCTGCCCATCTACCCGTCCCGACCTCTTAAAGAAACTACACCATGCCCTGATATCAGTTGGCTTTCTCTACATTTCCAACCACGGCGTTTCGGAAAAGGTCATCAATGACCTAGTGTCCGTGCTGCCGGAGCTCTTCAGTCTGCCGGACGCTGCAAAGGAGGGGATCGCGCTGTGCAATTCCCCGCATTTCTTGGGGTATTCAAGAGTTGGATCCGAGACTACGGGTGGAAAGGCGGATAGAAGAGAGCAGGTGGAGTTTGCGACGGAGCTAGAGGCGAATATGGATGAGAATGCTCCGTTGTATGAGAGGTTGAGGGGTCCAAATCAGGTATGATTTACGTCACTTCACGAGCAGAATTGCTGGAGTTTGGTAGATGATGCTTAGATATAAAATCAGTGGCCTTCTAAACTCCCCATTCTCCGGCCTATTGTTGAAAGGTACATCCAGGAACTCTCTGCCCTCGGAGAAGGTTTTCTCCAACTTGTCGCCCAAGCATTATCTCTTCCGCCAGATACATTCTCTTCTTTTCTTTCGGACCAGCATCGCCTAAAACTTGTCCATTACCCGGGTCATTCGGAGAAACCCTCATCTCCTTCGTCGAACCAAGGAGTTGGGCCACACAAGGACTCCTCTGGCTGGTGGACCTTTCTACTCCAAGCATCTCCTCCTGAAATAAAAGGCCTCCAGGCGTTGAACAAAAATGGAGACTGGATCGACGTACCTGCAATACCTGGAACATTCGTCGTCAATATCGGACAGGCCTTTGAAGTAGTGACTAATGGCGTCTGCAAAGCAACGACGCACCGCGTCCTCATCTCGGGATCGCAGGACAGATATAGCGTTCCGTTTTTCCAGGGCGTGAGACGCAATCTGACGAAAAGGGAAGCTGTGGAGACCCTCCGTGAGCATTTTCAGGGTCAGGTTGGAGCAGAGTCGGTCGTGGGAATGGAGATCGATTCTGCTTTTCTACGGGGAAAATATGATACCTGGGGAGAATCGCAGTTGAGAACTAAGATTAGGAGTCATCGTGACGTGGGCGCAAGATTTTACGGTGATGTTATCGACAAGTATTTGAATGATGATTGAACGTGAACAGATGCAATAGATTACGAATTAAGATACATACAAATCGGGTAGGTCTGAACAATACTCAAAAACGACCGAAAACAAGGACTTATCTCACACCGTCAACCTGTTCTCGTCACTTCCACTCGCTCCTGGTCGCCACATACTCCTTCCAGGTTATCGGTTTCCGGTCAAGCAACTTGTTGGTTTCTTCCAGGTCCGCTCCTGCATAGTACCCCGGACTTTCGAGCAGAAGATGTGTCTCCAGCAGCTCTTCGGCCGCCTGAGGGGGCAAGAATTTCTTGAAATCCTCTCCGCTGACTTCGACATATCTTGCCTCGTGGCCGGTAACTTCCTTGAACTCGCGAACGATCTGTGACGCGCTGTAGTAGCCAGATGCCGCGTAAAGTTGGCGGCCAAGCAGGCTATCTCGCTTTTTGATGGCCGCAACGACCCAATTTCCTGGAATAAGGTTAATATATATTCTTCTTGATGTGCTAGACAAAGCCACACCACTTACCGGTTTCCTGTACATCAATAAGCGGGAATTGTGCTTTGTCCGTCAGTGGGACAGCCAAAGTGTACACCCCATCGTCACCCTTTTGGAAAGATTGCAGGAAATTCGACATAAAGTACCCTGGCAGGACGAATGTGGCGGGAATCCCGAGTTCCCGAATATATCTCTCGATATTGGCCTTGCCGTCGAAATGTACGACATGTTGCAGCGTACCGGAAGACGCCTCGGTGACGTGGATAAGGGAGGAAAAGATTAGGTGGGAAACGTTTGCGTCTTTGACGGCCTTGGCCACATTTACACCCTGGGTATATTCGGTGTCCATACTCATTGATTCCCAAAAGTTCGTCACGAGGAATACGGTGTGCGATCCTTCAATGGCAGCATCTACCGAAGCCGGGGAGTTCATATCGGCCTAGATGTTGCTACGTTAGTTTTTCAACCCTTGACCGACGATGAGGACAATGCCTTACGGTTCTAATTTCTACACCCTTCTTCGCCAACTGCTGAGCGGCGGGTTTCGAAGCATCTCGCGTGATCCCCCTGATCTTGAACTCTTTGCTGAGTACTGGATCTTCAAGGATATACTTAATCACTGATCCGCCCTGATTGCCCGTGGCGCCGAAGACGGTAATAAGCTTAGACATTGTTGACGAGGTCGAGATATCTTGACACTTTCAAAGCTGCTGGCTGCGTAGAATTGAATGGAATGGAACGGGGCAGGATATGAATCGAGTTCGCTGCGAAGGAGTAGCTTGGTCAAGCGGGAAGTTGAAAAGGTGAGGAACGGAACTTGAAGCGTTCGCGAGAGCGTCGGTGGATAGAATTGGGCTGAAGTCTTCGTTTTGTTTGCTTAAGATCCAAAGGTCATGATTCTTTCATGGAAATCGAATAGGTTTTATACAATAGTGAAGGAAGTCTCCAGAAGGTGCAATTGATTCTGCGATGCTGGACGAACTACGTCATTCTCGGAGCTTGCAGGGGTCAATTGTGCCGACGCTGACTGTCGGTTTCAACAAATTAACTTATTATTCAGCGGGAGGGTTCGTAAATGATCTATGCTCAGCTCCTCGGGGAGTTCGATGCACCGATTGCAGCCATTATCTATTGTAGATGAAAATAACTGTGAAATGGATGATGTATTCGGGCTGTCCCTTGAAGCCGATTTTTGTTCTCGGGGCAACCTGCGGAGTGCCAAGTGAGGCTTCTCAGGCTATTTTTGGGCCGGGGACCGTGTCACAATCCCCATCTTTATCATATTTCCAGCCAAGTATGTATAGATAGCAGGTGAAATAAAAGGAGGTGGAGGTAGTTATATGCCCACTGGCGACCCCTTGATGTACGAAGCGCCTATTCCGCATATAGTGGGATACCATCAATCCATATTTCGGGTTCAGGCATCGATTTTGTTAAATAATGGAACAGCCATACACTACATTATTGTCGTGAAAATTGACAGTACAGTCATTTCACTTGAAGTTCCTCGAACACTCTTCCGTGATGTTTGGGTGGTGCTGGACGCGACTCTCTTCGCACAGTATTATGACGACCCGCCAGACCCCAAAAGAAAGCAATCATCACCATAACAATCTGATCTTGTACCACTATGCAATCGAGATGCTGTCAATTTCGAGGTGCCAGAAACCGGCTTATCTGCAATAAGGTCATTGCAAGTCATTTCGCGGCGGATGTCGCCCGTCAAACCGCGATCAAACTGAATAGCAGGAAAAATTAAGCGATATGTATTATCAAGATTGCCTAAGCCTGACACCATGTGTATGTCCACACAGGAAAGGGGCATTTCTCTCACAAACGCGGCTTGAGATCCATCCAGTTGGGTATATCGAAATTTCGAAGCCGAACCGTCCCCCTGCCGATGAGTGGTGGAATATACTCCATATTCTCCCTGCGCGTTTAACGAAGGGTATCCCGGTATTTGTTCTAGGAGTTGAGACTCAATCTCGACCAGATCAGCCAGCTGAATACATATCGCCAAACTCTCCAGAACCAAGTGTGGAGTCTGGCCTCCATTGCTCCGGACGCGTAGCGCAGCGTTGTCATCGATACGATCCGGAAACTGTTGGAGAGGCGAGAAAAGGTGTTGTTTACAGGAAGAAAAGGTGTATTATTGGGCGATGCAATTAGTTGGTCTTCGAGATATTCGAATGGGGAGCGTCCAAGGCGTCAATACCGAAGGAGGCAAACTTAGCCACTAGATTAATCACATACTCGGACCACTTTGGGTCTAGAGGGACCTTTTCGGTTCGACAATCGCTGACAATCTGTGCCACTGCAGAACAACCGTGCCATAACCGTAGGTTACGGGTACGCTCATGAGGCGAGATACTTAGGATGTCGATCTCCGTCTGTGTCTCCAAGTGGGATAAGATGTAGTTCGCGATTGCCAATACTGCACGTGGGTAAATTATTATTGCAGCCCGACGTATCCGGCCACTTCGGAGGCTCTTCAAGGCCCATTTCCAGTCACATTGGGTTGCAGCATAACATGCCACTTTCCACGAATCCCACCATGCTTGGTCCCAGAAGCTATCGCTGAAAGACGGGGCTTTATGACGATCAACAAAAATCTTTATTCCGGCTTCAAGTAATGCGTCCAACAGCTCCAACAGCTCAGGCTGCTCGGCGGATGTGACCAGATATAGAGGGCATCTTACGATAGAGTCACCTTTGAAAGGGTCTGCTCCGCCGCGAAGTAGCGCTTTTGCTGCGGCGAGGACTTCAGAAAAGTCATCGATACCACACTCTCCGGACAGCAATGTTGTGAGAGGGGTTCGTCCGCTGAAATCGATGCCATTTGGATCGCAGCCCCGAGTCAACAGAATATTAATGTAGTCAACGGGAGAATGTTTGGAGGAACAGCCAATTCGGGGAGAAGTAAGGATAATATGTAAAAGTGATCCACCTGTAGCTTCCTTTTTCCCTAGATCCGCAGTTTTGCAAAGCAACTGGATAAGGTCATCATCCGCTTGTGGATCCAGACAATGTTTAAGGTAGAAGTGAGAAAATGGTACCAGCCTTTCTAGAGGCGTGTCAGGATCTGACCCTTTGGCAATAAAACCGCAAAAGAGTTGTATCCCGCAGCCATCGAGCGGTTTACAGGAAAGTAGGCGAGGTCTAAAAGCATCCAGAAGGGCCTTGAAAGGAGTGCGCCCATCCGGTAGGTTAATGTGTGGGTCTGCACCGGCATCAAGGAACACTTCCAAAACCCGCCCAGTACTCAGCACCGAACCGGTGTTCTCTAAGCAGAGTTGAAATGGGGAGAGCCGGTGTCGGTTTCGAGCATTAACATCTGCCCCCGCATCCAGGATGAGTTGGATGATTTGGATGAGCTGGGAAGATATGGTGCTGCCGGTGGTTCGGGAAGGGGACAAAGGAGTAAACATGAGACGGAAGGTGGCGCAGTGCAAGGGCGTATTTCCATCGCCGTCAACGATAGAAACATCCGCCCCTGATTTTAGCAATGAATCCACCATATGGAAGATGCCACGCTCAGCGGCAATATGGAGCGGCGTTTGAGAATTCCGCTCCTGTGCGTTGATACATTGAATACTGCTCTGCCCAAGTATCGCCTCAAAAACCTTCTGTTCTCCGGAACGGACAGCACAGTGCAACGGAAGGTCGCCCTGTCTATCTGTTTGGCACAGATCCAGGAGTAAATCTGGATCTACGGAAAATCCCCAGGTCGTGTGGTGGAGAGCCCCGGCATTAACAGGACTTGCGAACCGAGGTAGCGCCTCGGCTTCCTCGCTTGGCTTTAACGGAGTCGCTGATAACTTGGGAGCGGCAGAAACATGTGGTTGAGCAGAACTGCTTGGTTGCGAGTCATTCACTGATGAAACCGCTTCCACTTCCCTGTAGATTTGTGCCTTAGCGATGGTATCAATGGAGGGAGAAAGGCTTTGCTCACATCACCAAGTCGTCACCCACTCCCTCATCCTCAGCCAGGGGTGTTTGTTCCAGCGGGCGACCGCTTATGCCGACTTGTTGCAACTTAGTAGCCTCACGACGTCGGCGACCATGGGGTTTATTTCGCTGAAAGCCTCCCATTTTATTCTTCCGAAACCCCCATTTAATCAGCTTGGTTTTGTAGGAGCGAAGGCTGCCGAGTCAAAGGGTCAGTCTTGGAAAGAGCCCGTAATGAGATCTCAGATTACCATGCGTGGAAACCGTAATCAACTTCCATCTTTCGTATGACCTCGACCAGCGGCATACCCTCGTCGAGGTAGAGTCTTCGAATGTGATCCTGAACATCGTCCCAGGCTATTGTCATTGTTCATTTAGCAGCCAAAGCCGATCGTGGGAACCGATTTTCGCGCGGTGGCTCAGAAGACGTATTTGTGCACCAGAAAACTGCACCTTTTTGATGCGGAAGCAAAGGTGCAATTTTTTCCTAGAGCCTCGCGGCAAAAGGTGCAATCGTTTCAAATTGACAGGGCTCGCAGGAACGCAGCTCAGACACGGATCCAGCCCCTGGAGAAAACCTGCGCCGTGATCAGCAGTGTGACGTGTGCTGATTGTGAAAGCATCATCCAATCGTATCTTCGAATTCGAACTAGTGTGGTCGGTCCAGAATGCCTGTTCAAAAGTGCAAAATCCTGAAGTGCAGATATCGACGAATATCAGGCCTCGAGCACCATGCAACTGCGGAAGTAATAGATGCTTATGGAAAGCGAGGTCATTTTGCAGGCCGCCTGCCTGGTCTTGCAAAGACGGTCTCGGTGGCTTATTTGCTGTTGGTCTCGGTCGTCACCAGCACATTTGCGCGCCACCGTGACATCTTTCTGAGGAATAAAGTGATTAGTTTGCAAACCCATTCGTCACAGCCGTTGGTGCAAAATCAAGAGCGGGTTGCAAAGAAACCGCTGTTAACATGCATTTGCACTTTCAGCAAAGGACGCCTTCGAATGAGACGGGTTGAGGCGTATAAATTGAGAGCAATGGCCCTCCGTCCTGTAGGTCTTGTTGAAGATTCTCCATCAGTTCTTCTAAGATTGTTGCTCTCTATCCCCTCTTGTGCAGCGAAGTATCGACCCGGATAGGAAGACATGGCCAAGCAAGAGATGATTTCCTCCGCTACGTCCGATGCGAACGAGCAATCGCGCACGAACGTCCAGAAGCAAAGCCCACAATGCAGGTATGGCACGTTGAGCCTGGTTCCAGTATCATAGAGCTCATGATAAACCAAGCAGGGCACCCTCTCCCCATACCTCTTGGCCCAAAGGCCCAGCTAGCACGGCCTCAAGCCTCGATCTTCATGCCGACTTCGACTCAGAATATTTCAGTTACCTCGATTCCTGCAGCCCAAGCTTTAAGTTTCCGACGGGAGAGTTCTCTCATCATGCCCTGACGCACCAGAACCTCGTGGCGCACCAGTATGCCATGGATGCTGCATCGAACAACCGGACCCAGCTGCGTGCTCGTTGTAAAACTCGGGAAGCTGAGCAAGGGAAGCTGCTAGAAGCAGCAACGGAGCTTGGGGTACAGCATACCGGCACATTCGTTAGGGAGTTGGCTCGGCCCCATGAAGGACTTCATCCGATCGAAAGGTTCATGGCAGAAGAGAGTCCTGTTACAAAGGCACACAGGAGTGGGATGGGACGGGACAAGAGACCTCGAAAGAATGCTCACACAAAACAACACTCCTATGAATCAAAGGGCAATAAAAGAAGCGAGTCAGATAAACTCGAGGAAAGTCAGAAGTAGGTGTAGTTGACTTGCGAGTGGTGAAAGATGAGGTTGAGGTTGAAATAGGGTTGTGGACAAATGTGGGAATTTCCCCTGACCCATCCGAAATTGGGCATCCCCACTAATATTTTCAACATTGATATTTCTCGAAGATTTCCTCTTGCCTGGAAAGTAGAATAATAGCAATTGATGATGATGCAAGCCCTTTTCTCTTCTGCTCAGCTTCCATTCCCCATTGTGTTGCCTTGCTGCTTGTGTTGACGACCACGGCCTAAAATCGTGCCCAACAGATCGTACCACGCCGTTCAGAACTCTGAGGCCATGAGTTACAAAGTTGACCACTGTTGGACCAGCGAGGATTCATGATTCGACTGGTGGTAGAAGCCTCGACAATGGCGGCAGGCAACAGTGCGGAGGCGCCTTGGCCCTAGTCTTCGTCGCAATTTCGCGAGGTAAAAAGAGGAGACGGATCCAAAGTCTATAAAGGGGGCCATCTTCCTCAACCTTGGAGGATGAAGACCGCTTTCACACCTTGACCCTTCCTCAATTGACCACTACTGGCAACCGGGACTTTTTTCGATGGGATCCATAATGGCAGTACCAAGAGCTGGCACGAATGATTCTCCACTTTCTTCGACAGATACGGTGCCAATGGATTTCCTCAAGAAGTTTACTACCGAGTTCGGCGAACAGCAGAGCTTCACCAGGCCCGGGGAGCCGTATTCGGGGACTAAACGATTCCCTCATGCCTTGATAGACGATGATCGTGAAAAGTATGAATGGCGTCTACGCAGAAATCAACGATGGCGAAGGGGAGCTAACGAATGGCCAGGCGCCCACTGACAACTCTGCGTGAGTTCACCATGATGATGCTCATGGACAAGATTACGGATAAACAGGATTGGGATAAAAAGGTATATAGTTCACGCATGGGCCTCAATCGAGATCGTTGGATTTTGCTGACACCGATATTCCAGGTCTTCGACAAAGCCATCACAGAAAAATGGCGCGCAGAAGCGCTTGAGGCTGAAAATCTTGATATCTCGGAAAAGATGCTTGATTATGTGATTGAAGAGGTCCAATTCAAAGCCAAGATCCTGGAAACAATCGGTATGGTAACGGCATATGATGGTGATGTCGTCAAGTCCGACTCTGCGATTCCGGAATCTGTCAGACTCGCTTTGAAAGCTGCAGCTGCACGCCTAGAGGATGTTCCGGATGAAGAGAAAGACTGGCATCCGGGCTCAAATGAACAAGTCCTGGACCTGGTGCACCCGTCACTTTTTCCCCTGATTTACGGGAGAAGTAAGGTTGTTACGGAGAAGGCGTTGGATATCGACGAAGGGCTCTCTTGGCCTGGCGACGGCAAAACGGTGCCCTGCGTTGGTAAATCGACGCGGGGGTTTCAATGGCTGCCTTGCGAAGTAGGTTTCGAATCGCAGGAAGGCGATGATGAGACCTTTCGCTGCAAGATCCAGAGTTATATCAACAATCTACACCCTCGAGAACATTCGGATCTGTACGGTATATTAGAGCAGATTCTGACTCGAACGATCCCGTTATGGAACGTGACTCTCGCGCCTTTACTCAATGGGGAACTGGAACTGCGGCGCATTTTGTACCACTCAGTCGAATACAGCCGAGACCTGGACGCTATGGAAAGCGAGGACGACCTGCCCCAGGACGAGGATCCACCTGAAGATTACTATGAACTTCGCTGGGAAAGGGAGAAAGAACGACGCCGGGAGTATCTTATTCAGCCAGAACCTGGAACGTTCAATATAAACAGGCAGCCCCCGGCGGCTGATTTGTGGAAAGATTTCAAAGAGCGGGGCCTACAGGTGATTGTGAAATTGGCAAACATCCATTTAACGCCTGAAAAGTCTGAATATCCGGGAGGTAAATGGCACGTTGAAGGAACACTTGTAAGCATCGCATTCAACCTTCTTAACACATGGTCCATTGGTGACTGAGCTGACTCTCCACAGAACGAGCGCATATGCGCGTCCGCCCTGTACTATTACGACAGCAATAATATCACGGAATCTCGCCTTGCATTCCGCTGCCTAGCCAATGTTTGGCCTATTAACGAAGGGGAGATTGGCTACGACCAAGACCACAGAGAATGGACTGAACAAATTTTCGGTCTCACAGAGGAGGGCCCTATCGTGCAGGATGTTGGCAGCGTCGATTGCCGTCAAGGCCGCCTGATTACCTTCCCCAACATCTTCCAGCACCAGGTCCAGCCTTTCAAGCTCGCAGACCCGACTAAACCGGGACACCGAAAGATCCTCGCGCTCTTCCTGGTGGATCCCAACATTCGTGTTCTATCAACCGCGAATGTCCCCGTGCAAAGGCGGGATTGGTATGCGGGCCAGGGGCTGATTAATTACGCCCTGAGGAAGCTTCCCGTAGAGTTGAAGCTCATGGTGAAGGAAATGATCGGCGACTCTCGGATGTCGATGGAAGAGGCGAAAGGAATTCGGGAGGAGTTGATGAAGGAAAGGGCTGCGCATATTTCGCCGGCGCCGGAGGAGTGGTCCTCGATTACCTTTTCATTATGCGAACATTAACGCCATGGGTGCGAGATACGGATAGATTGCTGAGATCGTGGCATTTAAACTGGTTCTCGAAATCCCTTGCCACGTCAAACACAATGATTCTTAAAATCTCTTTGCCCAAGATTCGTTCACTCCCTTGCCAATTACTAGTCCATATCTGGCTAAGAGAGTAAACAAACAAAGACTGTCGTTTGCTGCCTGGTGCCTGGAGGAGCCTGTGAATTCAAAGAGTTTCATTGGTCTTCAATCCGGGGCCTGAGCCCCCTGAAACATTTCCACCTCGTCTTTGATCAGCTTTGGGACTCTAGCTTTCACTGTGCTCTGGTATATATATGGACGCTTTCGAGTGCAATCTATACTGTTTTTTCGATGAATTTTATCCTCCCAATGTGATCTGACGCTACCTAACTTATGTGCTATAGTTAGTTAATGCGGCCTTGTCACACCGTTAGCCCTGCTCTGAATGGACAATGAGTTGGCATAGCCTCCCCGGTGAAATCCGCATTCTCATTCTCGCCTTGCTCTCTCGACCGCCGGAATACAAGCCTGATCTGTCCTTCGAACGGAACTTGTATGATTTCACTGGGCGTGTGTGGAGGGAGAGTATCACAAACTACATGTTAGTCTGTGGTGAGACTATTTGTTTCTCCCTCTACAAGGTAGAATCGGCGAGGGCTTACTCAGATGACATATAGCGCACTGGAAGGATATTGTTCTGCATTGTCTTGAGGATGAGGCTCCAGCGGCGGCCCTCTGCTATCTCTCCGAAACGCGTGCGCTTGGAGTCCTGGAGAGAGCTATTTTCAAGGCTAAAAATGGTGTTGGGAAAAAAGGATCAAGCAAATATCTTGATACTAAGTGTGCTGGAGACTACGATGCGCACAGGAAAAAGGACGGTTCTGAGTACCCGTTTCTAGATCGATGGCTCAGGGAGTCGATGAGGTGGAAACGTCTATCCTGCATGAAGGTACTTCTGGAAGCGGGAGCTGATCCAGATAGTTGTACTGACCTATGCGCCGGCTATTACCACCCGGGGATCAGACTAGACGTATACCCCGAGATCGCTGAACTCCTCATTCAATATGGTGTTAACATAGAAAATCTTCCCTATGGATGGCCGTCCCACAAAATCCTCGATTGGGCGATTGGGACCAATAATATCTCCTTTGTGAAGAAGCTGATAGCCTTAGGCGTGCTCCCGGACTACGACTATTCTCTTATGGCGATAGTAGGTGGGAGCAACGTCCAGATGCTCGATACCCTCCTCGACGGCGTAGAAAGTGGCTCGGTTGGCGGAGTGGCGACATGGAATCTCACGCACATCGACAGACACAGTTCCGTGGAGATAGTTTCCCTTCTCCTCGACAGAGGTGCGGCAGTTAACGCCTCTGACTGGATATGGGGAGACTATGATGACCACGGGTATTGGCTGTGCAAAACACCACTGCGCTTGGCGATAGAGGAAAATGAGCCCGTAGCGCGTCTCCTCCTCGACCGTGGCGCCCGAGTCGGCTACGCAGAAATCAGAGCGGCAGCGAAATGGTCGTCGTTTTCATTCCTGCGAGAATTAATCGATAAAGCAGGCCCCTGGGCGCAGGGGGTCGCTTTCGACGCCTCTGCCGAGTTCGGTAACGCTGAGAATATTCGATCTTTCCTCGATGCCGGCGTCAAGCCTGAGATGTTGCATCGGCAAACAGTGGTCGACGGCCGTATGGATATCGTTTGGATGTTCCTCGATGCTGGCGCGAATCCAAACTTGCCGAGGCATGAAGGTCCTCTTTATCAGGCAGCAAAGGCTGGTTCAGTGGGCATGTTGAATATGTTGTTTGACCATGGGCTTCAAGTTTGGTATGGGACGCCGAGGTACTGTGCGGCATTGCAAATTGCGAAAGACTGTGGGCATGAAGAGATTGGTCGTATTCTTGTAGAAAGAGCAAAGAGGTTCTCTGGGATCAGCCGTAGATATTTAGCATGAAGTATGAGCAGTATAATATAGAAAGGATGTGGAGATCAGTGAAGAGCACTGATATCAAGAAGTCAATATCTATGACATGAAATCCCATAGTTTGTACTAAGCTTAAACATTCAAGTTCCTCTCTATTGCTTTATTCCGGAGAACTTACTATAATATAGACTGAAGAATGGCAAGATATTCTGAAGAACACTTCACTAGTAGTTATTTGTGACTATCATCTGATGAATTTGGTCAATGAGGGAAGCCAGTCCTGACAACGCGGTTCCCCGGATGAACCGGCGGATTGTGCTCGAACAAGACGGAATCTCCACGGACAGCTGGTGATCACGAGAACTACTGGTATTAATAATGATATGGAGCAATATGACGGGTGAAGCTGTGGGTAAGCTAAACCTCTTGCCACAACGGCCTGGTCCTAGCTCTCTGTGATGTCAATCGGCAGCTGGCCATCGCCACGACGGACACATCCACATATTCGGTATTCGGTAAACCTCTTTCCCTCAGATTCTATCCAATGGATTCCAACTAATATACCAAGCAACAGCTGTACCAATCCAACTAGCAGCCTCAGGCTAAGAGCTCCGGGGCCGAGCATCCTGAAGCTGTTCCCCGATATAGCTCAAGGTTCCTGTTTGGATTCTGGGCGTTGTTCTTCGCCGCACCCTCGTTCCATAGAAACTTGAAACTTGTTCACGCATTCTGGCCTGGGCATCATCCCGGCCGGCAAGGATGGGCGGATAGTCGGCAACATGTGGAAGTACTCGATCACTTCCTCCGCGGATCCGCCTTATGGTAATCCTTCACACGCCCTTGCTCCTTGTCCCGTCTCCTCCAAAGGAAAAGAGAGAGAATTCCGAACTCCGTCCGCCGGCCGATGGTGTGGAAACTTCTAAACTTGAAGCCGGGTATTGGTTCTTGAGCTCTCGTCAAAGTTTCTCATTGACTTCCCAGCGCCTTTCTCTGCATCCGGATAGGCTACAAGCTGGGTCTCATGCTTCCTTTGTTGTCATTCCCGGCGGAAGCGATGGCGAACATGATATCCCTATCCAGCCTGGAATCCGGTCCATGAAGGGATCTACCCAATATGATTCAGAGGAGTGACGACATCGGGCCTTGGTGCCAAATCCATTTCGTTGGATCATATAAAGGGCATCTGACATTTCCTGGGAGCTGGATTTACTGAACCTCTTCGAACAAGAAGGCCGCACACCGAGATTCGAGTGGCAAACGTCTACTTTCACCGACTATAACGTAGTCTGAATTGTTTACTATCCACCATGGGTTTCCTTTCGCGCAGCCTTTTGCTTGCTGTGCGCTTCCTGCAATGGGCTAGCGCGGTCATCGTTATGGGAATCGTCTCGCACTTTATCAGAAAATATGATGAGGGGACACATGTTATTTATGAAGAAGTCATTGTGAGTCTCCTGTACCTATGGGGTACGCTGAAGTGCTGTTGATCGAATACTGACCTGGAACAGGCTACTATCTCCGTCGTTTTCTTCCTGCCAGGCTTTGTCTCCCCGTTCGTGCCGTTCCTCGCCTGGATTGCGTTCCCAATTGACTGTATCTTTTCCTACCTGTATGTGATCCACATCGACATGATTCCGAGTCAAGAATTCCACATCTGCTAACAGTAAATATAGCTGGTTGACTTCGTTCATCTTCACTTCCCAAGACTACTCCGCCGGAGCCAGATGTTTCCTCAATGCACCTCCATTCGCCAGGTGCAATCTGAAACATGCCTCACAGGCGTTTACTTTCCTAGCCTTGTACGTACATCCCTCCCCTTACCAAGCAAGGAATACATACTGATATATCGGACAATAGCTTCTTCACCCTATGTGCCGCGGTGCTCGAGGGTAATAATCTCCGGAACTACTATGCTACTTCCCGTCCACACTCCAGGCACCATAACAAGGAGATACCTAGGACATCTGACGATACTGGTATCACGGGTACGACTGCTGAGCAAAGCGTGGTTTAAGCTCTCGGAGTCGGGGGGTATGTGGGAGGCCAGACCGGCGATATCTGATCCCGACTGTCCGAGGCGGATGTGTCGATGGCCATCTACCAGAGCGTGAGACGGAACGAGCAACGGATTTAATGAAAATTTACGAAAGATTGACGAACATATCCCAGAATGCGAAGCCTTTTCCTTGACAATACCTATTTGGCCCCTTTTTTTGCCCAATATATCCAAGCATTGTCCTGTTCAATCATTGTTAGCCAGCACTCCCCTCACGTCGCCTTTTTTTGAAATTTGTTTCACCTGTGTAACATATGCTACAGCAAGGGCTGTACCGAATAATAGTAATGGCATGAGTTATGAAGTGGTTAAAGTCTGGATCTTTTTCCTCTGTACCCCGGATTTTCAGGGGGTACGTATGCGCGAAGCCACGCTCCTCAAGAGTGGGCCCTGAGGGCTCTTGCGTATCATTGATCACCACCCACCCGTTTTTGATTTTTCTGCAAATCGCAGATCTGGGTTCGATGAATGGTGATGTAGTAATTTTGGTTATGTACAAATGGAGATGCCAGTCCCTGAAGCAGATCTATAGAATCGGAAGCGCCTCAACCGTGATGAGAACACCTCTCGCCCTGAACAAAAGTGAAAATAACACAGAAAGAAGAGGGAAAGAGTATATATAGCAGACCCAAAATCCAAGTGAAGAATCCCACCTAAAAACACCGTCATGCATATAATAGTATATGTTTCGTGCGTAAATTCCCCCTGATGTACGGAGTATGCCGAAGCACTTATCCAAGGGTTAACTCTCAGGCCCAAGCAGCTGTAGATCCGAAAAGATATGTGAAGCAGATGAAAAACTGGTGGGTACTACTTGTTGAGCCACCAGGTTCCCGCACCGACTCCAATGAGGAAGAACGCGGTCAACACGCCCGCGCCAGCTTTATCTGCCGTCGTAGCTGGTCCAAACTCTCCCACACCACCAGCATCATCGTCATTATCCGTTCCCGCGTCAGGGTCGCCTTTACTGGTCCCGCCAGTTGAATTCGTGACAGGCGGCTTCATTTTCGATATCAGGTTCGACTGAAATATTTCCAGCGCAGCCATCTGTTCGCCGACACCCTCGTCGCCGTCAAATTTTCCCTCTGTCCATTTGAGACCGCAGGTCTTCCCGTCGGATCCGCCTGTGCATGCCTTTGCTGCTGCTATGGCGGAGGCGCGGAGGCGGGGCATGATGTAGTCGTTTGTGAAGGGGGCCAGTTGGGTGGTTGCTGCCAGCCAGCGGGCAAGATAGGCCTTGAAAGATCGCTGATCGGTTTTGCAGGTTTTGTGTGGCTCGCAGGCGACCTCGAACATTATTTTTGTGTCTTTGAAGAAGAAGATGTTGAGCCCGCCTATGATCCCTTCAATGCGGTCGCGCCAGACCTTGGAGCCTTTTGTCTGATAGGAGGTTAGATGTACTTATTCACGAGGTATGAAACATGGGATTAAGCTCACATAGTTATACATGGCAGCAGCTCCGTGAAGATACACTGCGGCATTGTATGTCCATTGTATAGGGTTCAAGTCCGTACAGTTCACCAGATCATTCTTTCCGTCGAAAAATTGATATTTAGGGCTTATCAGACCGATATCCCTGGTCCAGTCCCACGTTTTTTCCGCCCATTTAGCATAAGTTTCATTCTTCGTGTACACCGCCAACCGTGCCCCCATATTGAAGAAGCAACCGTTTGAGATGGTGTTTCTGTAATTAAACCCATTGTTGATTGAATGGATCTGCCACTTGAGGCCTCCACCACATTTGTCTGTCCTCCATCGTCCAGCCTGGGAGTTGAATACACCCTGCGCCATGGCAAGCCATTGCGGCTTGTCATCTGGTGGATTAGGGAAGTTCCGCTCCGCAGCAGCCAGGGCCGCAACGCCCCAGAAGGCCTGATCATCGTTCCCCAGCGTCCTACTTTGATTCGGGGGCATAAAGAGTCCATTGGTACCGGCTTGGTGGATCATTGCCTGCTCAGTAATCTTGTTGTATGTATCATCCCCTGTATAGAACCAATAGTCGACGAGGGCGCCAAACATGGCGCCAGCTTCCCACCAGTAGTACGGATCAGGTAGATTCCCGGGAACGTCGCCAGGTTTGTCTCCGGTGTAGTACTTTGTCATTCCCTTTGCGGCGATCTTGGCGGCTTCTTTGAGGGAATCTGTCGAGGGGGATTGCAAGTCAGCTCTTGGTATTCTGCAGCAATTGACCAGCTGGGGAATAGCTACCATCGTCGTCTATGTTCAGGTCAATTGCAGACACACTCAGCCATTGAACGGCGAGTGAAAGGAGAAGATATACAGAAACCCATCCTGTGGATGGGCGCAGCGGAAATTGCATTGCCAACTAGACGACTCAATCGCCCCCACACACACCGTCGAACAACGACCACTCGATCAAAAGGTGCACCAGGCGTAAGTCTATAAAAACGACAGAAAAGGCCTCAATGGCAAGAAGTTGGCAATGTAAACTGAACAGGCTGTATGAAAAAAATCACGGGATCCAGGCACAGTGACGACAACACTGGAGAAACCAGGTGCGCAACCACGTCAATCAATGGACGATCCAGAAAACGACGGAGAATTTGGCGTTGATCCCACGGTAGATCATTGCGACGCCATTATCCGATTATCTGGGTGCCACGCGGGGGACGATCTCTCATAAAAGCAAAGAATTGAAGAGGAGGACCAAGCGAAAGAGGGGACAACAAGAGGCTTGAGAGAGACAAGACGAGCGCCTAGGCGGGTAGGGCATCCCCAGCCCGGAGTTCAGCGGGGATTGAGTTGGTACTTGTACCAATGGCACGCGCGGGGGGCTGGGAGTGGTCCAGGTACCCGGTACCTGCGGGCGCATGACGACGCGGCCCACGCCACACCCAGAATAGTAATCAGTTACGAGCAACCTTGGAATGCTTATGTCATTTGCATTCCAGCCTCGGCTGGCATCGTCTTGCCCAATTAGGGAGCGCGGCTTGTTCTTTTGCAGCTGTGTGTCTCAGATCTCGGCGCTACGGAGAAAAGAGAAAATATTGCAAAGGCAGCTAGAGATGGAGCACAAGCTGAAGGCTTTTGGAAGATTGGGAGGAGCATTTGCAGAAATGAGATTGTGAAAACTCAGAAAGATCGAGCGGAGGAGATCTGGAGCTATTGTCTACAACACAAGTTCAAGGAAATGCTCATCGTGGCAGTCTGCGTGTGGCCTTAACATTGGACCCCATGGCAAGGGTCAAAGGGCGCGGTACTCCCCCATCCCTCCTCGTCCGACACCTGGAGAACTCCATCCCCGTCAACGCCAGGACGGCCGCTCAACGTGTCTACCAAGCCACGCAGTTTCATCCAGAACTCATTCTTAGGTCGGCGATGAGTCCAGTCGGTATCCGTCTCTTCCAGGCCGAATTCGCCAGATAGAGGAGTGAAAATAACTTCACTGCCTTTGACACCAATAACAACACTGGTCATCTCGTCCTGTTCAATCACTTGGGAATCCACCCCGGAATATGATTCAATGTGCTGAATGCACTTGATCGCCATGCGAAGTGCGCGGATTCGATCCATTGGTGTAGGTTTTCCACCCTGTTGGAAGTGACCGGGAACTGCTGCTCTCGACTCAAAGCGGCCCTTGGCTTCCTCTTTAATCATATCTGCGATGACTTGCGTGGTATATGTGCTTGACGCTTTCTCGTTTCGCAGAATGATCTTGCCCGCATGGCTGGCACCACGGTCGACGGCAAAGTTATGTCGCAAGCCTTCAATGTCGCGCGCCAACATTTTGATATCGATTCCTTCCTCAGGTGTATAGACTGCATAAGCACCCACGGCGAGACCGCACATCACGGCAACATATCCAGACCTTCCACCCTGCGTCTCAATCACAAACACTCGCCGTCGGGATGACGAGGCAGACTGGCGAATGACGTCGCAGAAGTTGACGAGCGTGTTGAGACATGTATCGCTTCCCAGGGAATATTCGGTCCCTGGGACATTATTGGAAATGGTTGCTGGGAGCACCACCAGAGGGATCCTGAATGCCGGATACTCCGTCCGTGCCTTTCTCAGCTGGCTGACCGCGGTGAACGCTTCAAAACCGCCAATAACGAAAAGAGCGTCAAACTTGTAAAGCTCGAAACATTTAGCCGTGGTAGGCATGTCCTCGGACGGAAGACCCCTGTTGGTTCCGATTTCAGAACCGCCTTCATTCACCCATCCGTCCGATTCCAGCCATTTGACTTCGCGCACCGAGCCGAGAGGCTTATCAGCGTGATGGCGACAAAGACCAGGGAAACCGTTATAAATAGCAACTGGCGTGTGGCCTCTGGAGATACAATATGCCACAGCTCCTCTCGTGGCTGGATTCATACCGCCAGCAGGGGCTCCGACGTGAATAATTGCAATACGCATTCTCTAAACACGAAATTGTCAGTGCACGAAACGGTCTAGAGGCACAGAAATTCCTACCTTCTCTTCGGGGAGCAGCATCTTGGCATGATGGGGCGTCGCCGTATTGATATAGGCTCTGTGATAGGCCTTGAATTCTGCATCACGAAGCTCCATGGCGGTATCAAAGTCTTTCTCCTTAATTGCCCTAGTAACTCTCTTGGTGGCTTCGACAGCATCCACGAGAGAGCCTCTCTCAATTTTGTTCTCTCGTATCGTGATAATGGGAGACGGTGAGTCTGGAGCTGCTTCGAGCACTGCCTTGACTGCCTCAGTCCCCTGGAGCGTCGCAAGCCACCTGTCGTAGGAACAAGCTGGACCACCCCGCTGGGTATGTCCTAACACAGTAACACGTGTATCCAACTCCAGTCTATTGCTAAGGATGTCTTTGACTGTGTTCGAACTAATGTGGTTTAGGTGCCTATCCTGAGCACCTTCAGCGACAATGACAATAGTGCGGCGTTTTCCGCGTTTTCGATTCTGTTTCAGGTCAATTATGCGGCTTATGACCAAGACAAATGGATAATTACCTGGGTGATTATATCGCACATGATGTCCTCCCAGCCATCCCGCGGCGGCATTTCTGGAACAAATAGCCAATCTGCTCCAGTGCTGATGGCAGCCATCAGAGCCAGCCAGCCACAATGTCTCCCCATAACCTCAATCACAAAACCACGTTGGTGGGAAGAGGCGGTATCAAAAACTTCGTCAACAGATTCACAAATTCTGTATAGCGAGGAGTAGCATCCGATTGTGGCATCTGTGGTCGACATGTCGTTATCTATCGAGCCCACCAAGCCTACGATATTCAATGTTTTATACGGAGAACATTGCTCTGCTGTGAACTCCCCTTTCTCGACCAATTCGTCGACTAATCCCGGCCATTCAGAGCGGAAGATGTCTGCGCCAGTCAGACTTCCATCACCTCCACAGACAATCAGGGCATCGATTCCACGCGTAACCAGATTTTTCGCAGCCTGGAGCCGACCCTCACGCTTCATGAAGGACATGGAGCGGGCGGAACCAATTAATGTTCCACCTCGAGATAACCAGCCGCGGACGTCTTCCCAGTTCATCCGCTTTATCAAATCTCCCCCTTGTACCAGACCTTCGTATCCTTCGTGAATTGCCCAAGCTTCGCAACCGCAATGGATTGACATGCGGACAACGGCTCGAACGGCTCCATTCATGCCTGGAGCATCGCCACCGCTGGTCAAAACGGCAATCCGGCGCCGTTTAGCAGAGGCCTGGACCTTCGAGGTAGCCATTTTGTGTGTTCAATTCTGACTGTTCGAGCGGTAATCGGTGGGCAACGGTTTGTAGGAGGGTCGTGTCCGGGACCGGCGGTTAGCTCAAGTGAAGTTTCAACCACTGCTCGAAAAACAAATGCCTTTGCAATTGAGAGGTATCACAATTCAATGAGAACAACAAACCGTAAGGAGGCTATATAAGCAACCTAGGCAAGAGTCGAGGTTGAAGAAGAGGAGGGGCAGGAAGAAATGTCCGGTTCGAGAGATAGTTGCATCGGACTTGGCACACTGCAAGTCAAGAATGAGGTAAGTTTATGGAGCCGAATCCAGCCACCAACCGGGTCTGTATCTGCTGCAAAAGGGACCAGGGGAGAGAAAAGTTCTTTCAGAGTGATGAAGGGAGAGGGAAAATTGCTCTCGCTTTCAACAAAGACGAGAGTGGGCTGGTTCAGAGAGAGATAGTGGTCCGTGCACGAGGGCGCCGGTGAGCATCAGCTTATCGGTCGGAACATTCACACAGCACCAACAAAGTCACGGAAGGGTAAATTGTTGAGTTGATGAACGCCTAGAACTGTGCTTCTCAAGGATAAACCCGTTATTAGCAGACCACGTCAATCCTTGCTCACTCCGAGCCGCCGTTGTCATCCCAGGCCATCAGTGCAGGTCGGAGCAGCGAGATTCCGCCCGCCAATCAGTGATGTCATCAGCCCACCGCAATCGAAGATCGTCCAAACCGGGTTAGCGGCATCGGTGCGAGATTATGTAAGACACTGGGCAAGCTCCCCATCACGTGATATTACATCTCACATCAACTGCGTCTGCTCTGAATGCGCGACGACCTCCCAGTACCTTGAAGCAGGACGGGAGGAAGACAGGGCTGCAATCATGGCGGACTCTCTTACGCTGCCGCTCCGTCCACTGAAGGAGAAAAAGGAGAAGGTGGACAATTTGCCCCTTCTCATCGCCCAAATCAACGCCCAGCGAGGGTCCTTTGCCAATGTTACAGAGGCGAGCTTGCAGGCAGAGATCGATGCGGGGAAAGATGTGGTTCAAGGGGAGGAAACGAAAACTGCGGAGGATGAGAGCCAAGCTCTCACAGAACAATTGTTCAAAAGTCGAGCTAAAATAATGGAATTCGCAATGTTCGTTTTCTGCCCAGCTTTGGGATTCTCAGGCCTAACGACTGGTTGAATACTATAGGCAAGCCCACGCAGAGTCTACTTACGCACTCGATTTTATGTCTCTCTTATTATCCCGGATTAATCCTCGCCAAGCCGAGACCTCCATGTCACCGTACCTAAAACAAAAGGCGCCTCTGGGCTCACTTGGGTTGGATCGCACGACTCCCCCGGATGAGACACAAGTCCAGAAAAAGGATGTAGAAGCTGTTTCGCGAGGGTGGAAACTGGAAAGCTTTGATATTGCAGCGAACAAGCTCCTTCAGGCAGCTACACGATTGCAGGAAGATGTTGCGACCGAAACGAAATACTGGTCTGAAGTTCTGACGGTAAAAGAGAAACGCTGGAAGATTTGCAGGTTACCTCGTGAAAAGCAGACATTAGGGGTCCAGTTTGGCTTTTTGGAGGCCATCCCAACATTCCGAGACAGAGGATTCGCCGCTTTACGGAAGGGTGATGGGGGGAGGTTGGTCTTGGACCGTGGCGTGCAGGCGAATCCCCCGCAAGTCGTCAGAGTCCGCGTTCAAGAAGGGGTTAAAATATTAGCGGTTGCCGTTCCAGAACGGCCCGAGGGGATCGAGGACGAATCACTGGATAAATCCATTCGCGAAGCAAGGGACGGCCTCTTTGAAGAAGAATTGTTCCACGAGTTGTATCGTGAAGCACGTTCGCTACTTCGACATGGAGTAGAAGTCCGGAGCAATCTAATCAAGTTCCGTGCGGGAGATAAAAAGCACATTCTTGTCGACCTCGTCGAACCGGATCCCGACATATCTACCCGAACTAACTCAACCGCTGACGATGCCCTTGTCGATGCGGTAGCGAAATCTTTCCGCATCCTTCTCGCACGTGCTCACCGCATGAGCCATCATAGAAGAACCCGTACCCCGATGCCGGTGACTGTGAACAAACGACCAACGGCAGAGTATCCTATTATCCGGCCAATTCTATGCTATTTCCAGCACAGTTCCGATTTCCAGTGGCTTACTTCTTTTGTTAATGACATAACGGATACATTGCACTCAGCCGGCCTGAAATGCGATTACAAGCTTCTTCCTTTAATATCTCGCAAACACCCTGGGCCTTCCAAGCATCTCCCCAACGCGAACCCTCTATCTTCTGTGGAAACATTCGTCGATACTCTCTTGAACCCCCTCGAATCGATGATCACCGGCACTCTCCTCTCTCCCACTTCCGCGTTTGCCATTCGCATCACAACTAATATCAACCCCGACTCCTACGGTACCGAGTTCGAACTAACCACCAACTTATCCACGTTCCCTCTCCGCCAAACGCCCTGTCCATTCGGACTCCGCGAAGAACTCACCAATCTACTCGTCTATCTCTACACACTGGACCTCGTCCATACAACACCGTCCCTGGTGAAAACGCAGACTACAATGCCAGGTCATTTTGCCTTGTTTGGTTCCCCTTCTCTTGAAGAGTACGATCTCCTCAACACAGACGACAATTCACCGCCAACTGTCGCCGGAGATGAATCTACGGACCATCGGCTGTCTGCATGGCAGCTTTCCTGCCCACAAGCAGGTGAACTGACAGCTTATACCCCGAATGGATACCGAGCTAGAAAGTTGCGTTTCGAGCTCGAACGAGAGGAACTTCTGCTTAAATGTTACTGGTTGGGCGAAGACGAGCCAAAGGATAGTTCTGACACTCATGGGGCATCAGTTGAGCATAAAACCAGTTTTGCCGGGGAGAGAATATATAAATGGACGCCGGAACGTATGCGAGAAGCAGATGTGAAATATACGGAAATGACTCTCGCGGATGTCGTGGAGATGCTAGGGAAGCATGAGGAAAGGACGTCAAATGGAGGTGACGAGGTCAAACAAGCTTAAAACCTATATTTCTCTCTCTGTGAGAATAGTCTTGTCCGTGTCCTTGTGGCAGAGACAACTGTCGAAACGGATATTCCCGTGATAAGCAAGCAGGATGGGCGTTAGGCCCACTCCTATGTGGAAGCGGCCCTCTCAAGCATGACCAACCTGATAAATGGATGCTGTAATGCCTCCTCCGCAGTAGGTCTTTTCGCCGGATCAATAACGAATGGACGTTCGATAAGATCCAGACGTGTCTGCTGGAAGCTTCTCCGACTCCTCTCGCAATGAACCCACAGTGATATATGGACTGTAGGCTCGGTCGGATGGGATATCAAGCGTCCTACTAGCCTGATTAATTTCGCAAGGCGCCACGCCGCCTCCTCTTGCTGGAAAATTTCATCCCTGGGTCCCGAAAAGGGTGTCTGATATGAGCCAATGTGTCTTCTAGACTGGCCGGTTAAGGTCCATATATCTGATGAATGCCAGACTCCAGGCTTTTCCACGCTCTGGGGCGCCGCAGGTTTTTTTTGACGCCCCTTTCGTGAATGCTGTCCTTATAGTCAAGTTAGCGATGGGCAACCGGTGTGAGGCCTGGGAAATCTGCCATTAATGGCCTGATCAACAAGCTTGACTGTTTCCCCAGGAGACTCGAGGTTGCATAGAAAGACGTTATTGGGGTTTATGTCTAGATTTGAGAACATCTAACCAGATAATCAAACTAAGATAAACTAAGATCTGGAGCAGATAATCAAACTAAGATCCTAGGAGCTTCTATCCACAATTCAGTATAGCTTACCCGTATGTATACTCCTTAACTTCCAAGAAAAAAAGGCCACTAGAGCCGTCAACGCGGTGTTGGTCCAGCAGCGGCATGGACTTGAAAACTGGTAGTTGGGCTGGGATTGATAAGAGTAGAAGAGAGCAATGTTGACTCTCCAATGAGTAGTATCAATTTGATTTTGCAAAGCGTCGTAACAATTTCATTATCATAAGAGTATCAGTAGATATTTACGAGACTGATGATGCCGTGTTTACCACCCAAAGATGGCCTCCTGCTGGAGCTCCCTACTTCTTCTTGCGGCAAATTCCCAAACAGTGTCTCCGAGGCTCCCACCAGCGCCCGCAGCCTTTCCATTTGTACACACAGTTCACTCCTGCATTGCAATATCTGCCGGAACCACAAGTTCCATCAGCACAGCTGCAGTTCGGCATTTTTCGTGCATTGAGTTTGGCGGAATCAAAGTCATCCAGATTTGTGGTCAGGTCTCGGAACTGGTCGAAAGTAAAGTAGCGTTCTGCCTCGGTTTGCAGCTCTTCCGGAATGTCATTCTTCTCGACAATTACGGTTTTGACGGTATTGAGAAAGTCGTTTTGCTCCTTGGAGTTGGAGAGGGGGATGTGGCCTGCTGAGTATCGTTTTGCTCCTTGGAGAGGGAGTGGCCTGCTTGATAGGCGCTAATTCGGCTGCGCAGGAGCTGGGTCCGTGCTGGACCGTCGAGCTTTTCAACGGTATGATACCGTTCCGATTCGGGGTGGCTCATAATAAAGGCGTAGAGTTTGTCGGCCTCTGCTGGGGTGAGGGCGGCGGCATGCTGGGCAAGGCTGCTGAGCCCGAGGAGGATGGGAATCGTGAACGATGTAAAGAACCGCATGCTGAAAGGTGCTTGGGTGATCCAAGAGTAAGACTGTTTGAAGTAGGGTGAAGATCGTGAGTTTTGGGGTTATCCTTGATCATTCTGGGGAGTTGAGCCGTTTTATATCTGTTGGCTCCCTCTTTAAAACAGTCCCCAGCGGAGGCGACTGGGACACCTGGGATAATTCACATGGCCCATCGACTGGAGAGAATGGCCGAGGGCCAGACAGAGGAAAGCAGGTATCAGACAGAGGGAAAGCAGAGCCAGACAGAGGAAAGCAGACATTCCTACAGAAGGTTGAATACGAGAAACCCTTTCCCAATCACTCATATGTAGTACCTATATTTGGTATCAACGAGGATTTGGGGTGTGCTTGGCCTTCCTTTTCAACATCTAAATATGACATAAAGTCAAGAAAGCAAAGACTAAATGTGGGGGGCATCGCCGGATTCCAATCCTGACATCGTCAAGTCAACGATGGATATTCGTGCCGCTGTCGATGATACGAGCCAAAAGCTCCAACTGCAAGGGTCAGGAGCGGAGCACTGGACGCAAGGATCGAGGGGTATCTTGAACTCAGCATCAAGCTCGGGATCTATTGCTTCTCAGCAAGAATAGCACATTGATGTAGTTGGAATGCAGTTTTTAATGACTGTTGGCGATATTAAAGGAGTCCTTCCAGAAAGATGACGATGTAGCGGAAGAATCAGATCTTCGCGAAACGATGGAGAAGTGTCCAGACAGCCGCGGCTCAAGCTAGTGCAGGATACGGCACTCAGGAACTGGAATTCCATCAGACTTTGCCGGGCTCCAAAGAGTCTATTCCAAGCACAAACCAATAGAAATTCGTGAACAGCACACTTGGGTAGAGTGAGTTTGCCGGTGTTCAAGGGTATAAGCTATTTTAAGACCGCAGTATGGAGTAACTAGCGGCTTGGCTTCCTCGTTCGAAGCGAGGCTCGAAGGTTCTGGGGAAGAATCCAGTGGAGAAGGTGAAGTTGGAGAGATATGCCCAAGACGACTTCCTAAGCTTGTTGGTCAGGTTGGTTGAGCCGAGACTAGACACGATTTGTTTCCCATCCAAGCGCCGCCAGGAAAGTTGAGAGGGGATGATCCTGAGTAGTTTGCAAGAAACGTGTTGCCAGGCGAGCTCATCGATATCAAGGCCTCAAAAGTTGTGGTTATCCCCACAGGAAGGAATGTATGGGAGAGATATGCCGCTGTCGTACTGCTGCTCCCGGGGTTGTGGATCATTTTAAATATAGCACAATGGCCATGAGGCCTACCCCCGCCCGCAACATTGCTTCAATATTTTTGTTCACAGCACAAGATAAAGACTGACAGGTCTTCTTGCTCAGCTTGCTGGTTGAGCTGACCCACCTGAATACGACAAGTTTGCGGGGAAATCCATGTTCGGCCGCTGTTGCAGTTCGTCTCTGATTCCATTGACGGGGGAGCCCTTGGCCCAGATGAATTGTGACGAGGAGAATCAGCACCAAGGACAGATCTCATGCATCCAGAAAACACTTCCCAGCTCTTGCATCGGTTGTGGGCCAACAGAGACATTCCTCACAAGGGTCCGAGTCAATGGTGAAGAAAGCAATCTCCCTCGGCGAAAAGAAGTGAGGAAGCCGAGAGGGGTAAAGCCATGGCTGACCTCAAGAGTATATTTTTAGGCTCTGTTAGTCTTTAAATAATTAGCGTTCCCAAGCCCTTGTGTCGCCGTGCAAGTTCATCATTCATTCGGGGGTTTCAATCTGAAGGCGTGTGTTTTAGCAAGCATCAATCCGGAACGGAAAAAACGATTTCCCATTCGCCACCAGCTTCTGATGCAGCAAATGTTGCTGTCACGACCACAAGCTACTGCATTTCATTACTCCGTGCTGCAATACTAGTACTCCGTAGATAATGCATATCAGCATATTTATCGGCTCTTTATTACATTTTAATAATTATGAGCAATGACCGCCTGCAAAGACTCAACTCATTCCTGACAGCTCTATGCGGAAGGATAGCCACTGCGTTCAAAGTTGGAAAGTGGAAGAAGAAGATGAAGAAGACGAGGGAGAACACGAAGGAGCAGACGGAATACCATCCCAGAAAACTCACTCCCGGCTCTCTGGAGTATCTTCTACACAAAACCACAAGGATACCTCTCTATCTCCACCCTGCCCTGTGGTCCGAACACCATCTCCAGGCTCTCCACATCTCCATTTCTTCGAAAGCTTTGCCTGTGCAGCAGATCGTCCGATGCCCCTGGGTTTAAGATGTACCAGAATCAGAGCTGCAATCAGAATCCGAATGCTTGATGTAGTTCTCCGCCCCCGGGATGGCGGTGATCTTCCTCCTATTCTGAGAAAAGATCCGAATCCCTCGCGGCCATTCTCATATCGTACGCCTACGCTCCTCTCAGTGTGGTTGCGGATGATATGTGCCGATATGCATCCACTAAGATGCAGTAAAAAAACAGCGATTTCCAAAGTTAGGCGAGCCGGTTCTTTAGCTCCCCTCTCCAAAAGGGGGAAACTATCATCCCAAGACGAAGAGGTTGCTTGTACTGATTTATGCTGTGCTAGGTTCATGCGCCGGGAAATCCTCCCAATCCGCTTCGGAGAAGTCGTAGTGGACGTAGTCACCTATGAATGTGTTCACGGCTACCCTAACCTCGATGAAGATCCCATCAGTTTTCCTATAGTCAGCTTATGGGAAAAGACTGATTACTACTATGATATGGGGCGGTTTAATAATTGCGATAGAGTGGTTGAGAACTGGGAAGCTACACGGAGGAATGCTTCAAAACATGCAGAGCTTGCCTCTGTTCTCATCGCGATGGCGCAGAAACAAGCAGAATGTATGAGGAAGGATAGATTTGGCGGTGACGATATCCATGATGCCCGACTATCATATTTTCAAGTACGCTTCAATCCCTCTATCTTTGTCTTACTTGCTGAATGGTTCTCAGCCCGTCATGATTTTAGCGGCACAAGATAAGGTGCAGTTTATTCGGGGGAATATATCATCGAGATACCTCGACTGCTTGTCAGACCTGTCAAAGCTGTTTGACCAGAGTATGACAATTGAACAAAGCACGCCACTAAATTTACGCAGCGATGAAGATGTTGGGCTTATTATCCGAGCCTTATTTGCGCTTTTTGATGACTACAACAGCATAAAGGCATTATGTTCGAAGAGAAAGCCCCTAACATCGGCAGAAATCAGGGAGTGTTTGTGGTGGAAAATGCATATTGAATCAATTGATCTCAGGGATGTCTTGGTCCATGGTGATGGAGATTTTGAGCCGCTTCGCACTGATAAGGGGCGAAAAATACAGCGCAAACGACGCCCAAAAACGTTTACGCCGGAGGTGTGGGGAGGGCGCGCCTGGTACTATAAGTATGACCAGGAAGTCAGGAGGCTGACTCGTTGAATGGCAGACCAGCCGATTTGCCTGTTTACCCCATTCCCAGGCATGTATCGAGCATCTGAATGAACGGTATGTCCCAATCCCTGAGCCAGCATTCTGCTTTAGGTAGCACGCCGAATCCTCTAAAATTCTCGTTTCCGCGCGTGGTATGGAGTGCTGAACGACTCCCAGCGGCACTCTTTACCAGAAGGGATATAGCCAAACAGGAAATTGGAGAAAAGAGTCCAACGTTATTTACAGTATTCTAGAAGCAAACAAAACTGATATGCAGATTAAGGCTTGCTTTCCCAGTGGATGGAAGATGGCGCCAGAGCCACGGAGAGAGGGTGAGTAAAGCACAGGAAGCATATTTTATTGATTGGCAATGATATGCCAACAACGTTGCAAGGCCATGAAACTGATCATGGGACGCCTATTATGGAAGAGCAATTATCAGAATGGAACAAAACACTGTAACACCCACCCTGAAACATGTCACTGAAAATTAATCTGCTAACTTCAAGCCAGAGAGGAAATAATATTTTTTTCTGCTGCCGCCATGCAAAAAAGGTATTTCCTAGGAAATAGATGAGCTTGATGTATCCAAAGGTTGAGAAATAAGGCTCTCTCAAACTTTAAAGGCGGTCTTGAAACGAGTCTGAATAAACAATGATCATTGCTGGCAGCACATCCCAAGGTTCTAAGACTGGCTGCCAGCTGGTTTACACTGGTGCGGTTGAATGAGAATATTGGGAGAAGAGGAAGAACAGGAAGCAGAGGAAGAAGAAGAATAAAGCAGAATCAGATGAGCATCAAAGAGCCAGAATCTTGATTCTAGATTTTGATTAGATTGCTTTCTGTCTTGAATGGTGTTTGGCCTGTTGTCTCCTCAGCCTTCACTGAATGCCCATCTTTACCCATATGAGTGGAATTCTTACTAGAAATATAACCACAAGTATTCACAAAGAGATGCTGATTCATTTTCTGCTTTCAGAGTAATTACAAAAACCAAAGTTGCCCTCATGGTATTCCACAATTTTGCTGCTGGGGCTTCAATGTACTTATACTGATCTATTCTCTCTGGGGTACAACAAAATGTATTAAAACTTGCCATGCAGAAGCGCGTCGTTGCCTCCGTCCCCGTTCCATCGAAAAGGGCAGATTCAGTATAGAAGAATATTTCGGTGTTGACTGCTAGCTGCTGGCTCCATGTTATCTTCGGTATTGGAGAAAATTCGATAAGAATCCGTCCGTTAAACTTTAGCGACGGTTCAACAGTCTTGAGCTCAAGTCAGAAAAATAGCTTTTGGATATCATGGAAGTCCCACATACCGGAAGAGGCAAATAAGGGTAAATGGACGATTTTTGCAGAGCTGCACTAAACACCTTCTCATCGCAATCGTCCAGTTAGGTAAGGTTTCGAGGGGTTTCAAAGTTACTTCGTGGGATCTCTTCACTTGGTTAGATAATATCAAGTAAAATAATAAAGTGGAATATCGCATACCTTCATCCATAGAGTCGTCTTTTGGTCCTCAACTGTGAGTTTGTAATCATGCTGCCTAAAGCGTTCAACTCGCCCCGGAGCACAGTTCACGACTTTCCGAGCCGAGGAGTCAACAACGAAGCCGCTAGGATTGAAGCCGACGCGATGGCCACCGGTATCACCATAAACAAACTTTTCAACGGATAATGATCTTTCAATCTCAGAGCACGTGAAGATGCTGGGGGACGTGCATAGGCCAACTCCGTTTTCGAAAAGTAATTTTAAGATCGACGACTCGGTTTGATCTATGGCGCTAGAAATTGTGTCCGCGCATGGAGGTTTCTCGGAGCGGAGGAAGTCTTCGAGCGAAGTGTTAGTGGCGGTGAGAAGAAAATCAAACATGATGAGGTTCGTGTAACAAGCCGAAGCCCAGACACGGCGGTAAATGCTATCCATCATTCGAAAGCAATGCAAGATACGTATGGGCGCGAACAACAAGGTTGAGTAACCTCAAGTTTCAGGAGGTGTAGGCGATATGGGGACGCCGTCGAATCTGAGAAGGTGCAGCTCACCTTTCTAGTAGTCCTTTCTCATACATTATATCATCATCATCATCCCAGGGGATGACTTCCCCTTCTAAACGGAAAATTATTAAGTGAGAGACAACGAGTAGCGATGGTAGAACTGATCGGGGGCGGGTGCGAAACCAAGTTCCTTTCTAAGCGCAGCGACATCTTCTTTAGACATAGCGTTGACTTTCTCGTTCATTTTGGTAATCTGTTCTTGACTTAAACCTTTCTTATGTTTTGTCCGTACTTCGCAGGGTGTATTCGGCTTCGAGACTGACGCTGCCCCAGAAGGACGCTGTGTAGTATCGGTCTTTATCATCTGGATCTTTAGGGATAAAAACTGTGGCTTTCTAAGTATTCTCTGAGGCGACTTGTTTTGAAAAGGGTAAAAGAAGATGAATCGATTCGTTGATGCTCAGATGGTGCTGTGCTGGCGATGTTGTGTTCTGTTGAAGTCGCTGCCACGCCTCTTTTAAGTTCATCGAGCTAACGTAATCCACCACCGAGCGAAACACCCCCCCGAGCGAAACAGCAAAACCACCAAAGCTTCAATTTAACTACTCATCCACTTCAACGCGCGATTATGCCACCAATTCACAATAAAAACTCTTCAAATTCTATTGAGAGAGAGGGAAGACTTGAACTTGCAATAAAATCTATTCAAAATAAAGAAATCTCTTCAATTTGTGAGGCTGCACAATTATACAATGTTCCACATACAACTCTATATCATCAACTAAATGGCCAGCCTGCACGGGTGAATTTACACGCAAATTCAATTAAATTGACTGAGCCTGAAGAGAATGAGCTAGTTCAATGGATTTTGAGCCTGGATAAACAAGGAATTCCCCCCTGGCCAGCCTTTGTTGAGAATATGGCCAATCATATTCTTACCTCTTGATCTCAATCTACTACCCCTCCCTGTGTGAGAAAGAACTGAGTTTACAAGCTGATTAAACACTGTACAGAGCTTCAATGCTGCTATTTCAGATGCTATAATCACAAGTGAGCAAAATGTGAGGATAGAAGAGTTATTCAGGATTGATTTAAGACTCTAGAAAATACAATTGCTGAGCATGAGATTCTCACTGAAGATATCTACAACTTTGATGAGACTGGATTTGCAATGAGCCTCTGTGCAACTATCAAGGTCATCACTAGTGCTGAGCACTATGGCCAGCCAAAGCTGCTACAGTGTTATGGACCTCACAGGCAAGGCTGAATTCACAGGGAATGATTGAACTCACAGTCAAGACAGTCAAGTGGCACAGCAGGTCACATGACTGATGGTCCCAATCATGGCTTGGCAGAACAGTCCATCTGGGACTGAATCTGACAGTTCAGTATGGGACTGACTGTTGCAGTCCTTTTGGAACTGCATCAAGGAGGGAAGTATGGGACCACCCATACTGGAGCATCATGTATATAAAAATGCTCATTATCTTAGAACCAGAAGACTTATTCTTCATGGTCAATCTGATTATTCAATACAGACATATCTTTGAAATATTGAATAATGTTCTCTATAAGATATTATCTGATTAGTTGTTGAGAAGTTCTCTTGTTATTCTGTTAGTCAACATCTACATCAGAAGAACTTCTGAAAGCTATATCACAGATGAGCCAGTGTACTCCAGACTTGAGTATATGATATAATGGGATCACACTCTTTGTGCCTGTGAGCATTCAATAGTTGTGAGACAAGCTATGCCCAACTCCTTCTACCTCCTTGTTGAGCCTAGTGGCTATTGAGACAGAGTGGATTGTGACACATTGACCACCTACTCTACAACAGGAGGTTGATACTGAGTCAACAGTTGATACACCCCTTCACTGAGAGTAAGGTTACATCTCTCAGAACTCTATAGCATTATATTCAGACTCAGACTACTGCTTAGAACAGATCAGCTAAGTATCCCCTACCTCTTAGTGAGACAGTTAATGGTTTATAGGAACATCAAATGAACAACAATATGGCAGCAAAGACACTCAGTCAGTCCACTGTGGGAGCTATGGAGACCCCAGTGTACTCCTATACTCTTAGCCCCAAGAACATTAAGATTGAAATGTTCAAGGGAGATTGTGGAGAACTTGAGATCTTCTTAGAAAAGATGGACATCTACTTTGCAATGTTACCCAAGAATTGCCTGGACAAGATGCAAAAAGTCATGCTAGCAGGAACCAAGATGGCAGGAAAAGCCTTCACTTGGTTCAGTGTCTACCTCAAAGCATGAAACAAAGATAAATGCAGCAATGATGACAATATGCAGAACCTGATGACCAACTACAGAGTCTTTTGAGAAATGCTGGAAAGCATATTTGGGAATACAGATTGAAAGAGTGAATTGAAATGAAAAGTTATGAACCTCACACAAAAGGAGCCAGCTAGCATCTATGTTGCTGAACTGATGCAACTCTTTACACAACTTGAATGGAACAACAACAACACCAACAAAGCAATACTACTACAAGAATTGAAACCTGACATCCAACTTGAAGTAGTCAAGTCAGGACTCTATGAGACCCTTAGTGACATGGCTAAGAAGGCAGTGGTTATTGACAACCAGCTGTATACTTTTCACCAAATGCAAAAGAATCTGAAGAAATCCTTCTTCAAAAGAGAAAAGAAGGGAAACCAACAATACAGAGATTCTGACACAATGGAACTTGATGTGACCAGAGAAACTGACACTGAGAAAAAGAAACCCAAAGGAAAATGTTACAACTGTGGAAAGCCTGGACATTACACAAGAGAATGTTGAATGAAGAAGGGAGGAAAGAGATGAAACAATACTAGACAACAGCTCAACACTATGGAGCATAAGGTACAACCTGAATACCAACAACTCCAAGCAACAACCAAAATCCTGGACAGCCAGCTGAAAGATTCTGTCAGAGATGCTGACGAGGATGATGCTCTTAGCAGGTTTACTCAGATTTTTGAGCAAACACTAGCTGAAGAGGTCAGAATAGGAAACCCCTGCATGATAGAGATGAAAATGTGGCAATACTGCAAGAAAGAACACATATGACTATGATGTGATCCTGAGAATGAACAAATTCTACAGCTCAGTGAGTGTGAACACCACTGGAGGACCAAACAGAAAGAGATCAAGAACTCAATGCATGCACAACACAAGGAATATGGGTACAGAACCTGTGAATGCAACTATCATATGGAAATACAGAAGAAATTCCAACAATGGACACAAGAAAACTCTGATTTCATGTACCACAGTGATTATGGATGCAACATCAAGAACTGTGCATGATGCTGGATGCAGAAAGAGCTTGATGATGAGCTGAATGACAAACTACCAGACTCTCAAGACATATCAAGCATGAAACACTCTAACCACAGAAATATCCATTGGTCATTCTGTTATGATGATGACTGCCTTATTCATAAGAATGGAAAGAATGAAGAGAGATATTACCCCCAACAAAAACAATATCTACATGCCACCATGATGAAGTACAATGAAGTTCAACAACTATTACAGAAATGAACTAACCTCACTGAGGAAGAACTCCAGCAAGGGATTGACTTAGAAGAAGTTCAATCTGAAAATATAAATGAGACAACCTGACTGATCAGCCAATGGACAGAACTGACAGACAAAGAAATCTACAAAGTGGCTGAATATGATGAAGAGATTCAGTGAAAAGCATTTCAGTTGATGAAGAAATGAATGACTCTGACAAGCCACAGACTTCAGAAAATATGAGGACAAACCATTATCAAACAAGTTATTCAGAAGAGCTGAAAGAACAGTTGTGAGCAATGCAATGTTGCAGCAGACCTGATGGACACACTCAGCAAAGAGTTAACAAAGAAGTGAACCTTGGTGGACCTGGAAGCTCAAGACAAAAAGCAGGCCACAGGCACAACATTGAAATGAAATATATTGAGTTTTGAAAGCAAAAGCAGCAACAGCAAGTATGAAACAACAATTAAGAAATCACAGGCAAGAGACACTTTCTACAGAGAAAAAAGAGATATCTATCTTGCAGCAGAAGGATGAGAATGGTCAGGCATGAAATGTGATGCATCAACATGATTGACATGCTGACACCAACTTTGTGATGTCCATAAGAAATGAAAGAGTCTAAATGACTACCAATCCACAGAACCATGAAGTTGAAAACCTGAAGAATACAGACAAATGAACTTCAAACCTGCAATTATACCAAAATACATGCAGAATGACCCACAATTGCTAGCTAGCCATTCAGAGCATCACTGACTATGCTGGAAGCTGTGTTACCACAACTACTGCTTGATACATGAAGACCAGAAAGAACAAAACAACTGATACCCAACCAAATCTATGCAATATTCTGAGAAAGAAAGGTTTCATTGGCACCATGATGCAGCTGAACCAGAGCTGAAAATGTGCTTTGAACTACATTGCAGAAGGACACTGGCCAGAATCACACAACAGCATGATTGACAACAGAGAGCAAAGACTCTACAACAACAACTAGAGCACAGTGATGAAGCCTTTGAAAAATGGAAGAATATCACTCAGAAGTGGTTGACCATTAGCTCAGCATCAGAAAGTGATCCAAAAAATGAAACTGACAAGGCAGTTCAAATGATCCAAGACATGCCATCCATGAATTCAGGAAACAGATGCACTCTCATGAATGAGAAGTGTCTGTGAGCAGTGGTACTACAGTGGAACTATTAGCCACAAATGAAAATATCTGCCATTTGAGCATAATAGTCATCATTGCAGGAGTTAATGTGCAAACTCTTATCAACAGTAAAGTGACTGAGATGTTCATTGACAGAAGCTTTGTGAAGTGAGCTGGCATCACAACATGAAGGAAGGAAAAGCCCTACTCCTTAGAAGAATTAGAAAGAATAAAACTAGATGAAGTCAATCTGAAAATGAATCAGATGCAAATGAAAATCAGATGACACCATGAATGAGTGTGCTTGAATGTGACAAACCTAGAGGATTATGATATAGTCTTGAGATTCCCTTGGTTCCAGCAGCACAACTCTGATATTGACTGAACAAGAGAACTAGTGAGGCTAACACAATGTGAATGCTCTCTGAAACCAGAAATCCATGATTTGGCAGTCACAGCCACAGAAGAGAGCATAGAAGAGCTCATGCAACAAATGTGGAGAACACAGAAAGTCATGCAACAAAACAATTGATCACCCCAGAATGAAAAGCCATGGAAACTGAACCATGATGAACATGTGACTGACTCTATGAAAACCTGTGAACCTGGGACAGCCACCAGAGGACATACAGACAACTGAAAGCAAGAAATTGATGAGCTCAAAAAACAGATACCAGGAGAATATCACAACTTTATCAAACTATTCAGAGAACAAGAGCCAGAGCACACTTTACTGGAGCACAAACCTTGAGATCATGAGATACCTCTACAGAATGGCAGAATACTGAAGAAACACTCTGTTTACTGACACACAGAGAAAGAATTGACTGAATTACAGAAATATATCAACACAAATTTAGTGAAAGAATACATATGAGAATTCAAGTCATCAGCAGGATATTCTGTACTCTTCATACTGAAGAAAGACAGAAGCATATGACTATGCATAGACTATCAACAGCTGAACAGTATCATGAAAAAGAACTGTTACCTGTTACCACTCATTGAGGAAATACAGAGCCAATTTCAAGGAGTGAAATGGTTCACAGCACTCAACATACATGAAGCCTACTACTGAATACAAATCAAACTCAGAGAAGAATGAAAAACTGCTTTTTGAACCAAGTACAGACTTTACAAATATTTGGTCATGCCTTTTGAGCTTATCAATGCATCAGTGACCTTTCAGGCCCTGATAGATGATGTCTTGAAGGAATTTCTGGAGAACTTCATGGTGATCTACTTGAACAATGTGCTAATACACACAAAAGGAACTCATGAAGAACATGCAGAAAAGGTCAGAAAGGTCCTACAATGACTACAAGACTTTGAGCTTTACCTGAAAGCAAAGAAATGTGAATTCTTTAAGAAGGAGGTTGCCTTCTTAGAACACATTATCACTACAGATGGAATCAAAATGAATTCAGAAAAGATCAGAGTGATCTTGAAATGACTCATATCAACAAATGTCAAGAAAGTGCAATCCTTCCACAGAACAGCAAACTATTACCAAGCATTTATCAAAGGATTTTTGAAAATCATACAATCACTGACAAATCTCTTCAAGAAGACAACTGAATTCTTGTGAAGTATGTCTGAACAGCAGATGTTTGAGCAGATCAAAGAGGAATTTCAAAAAGGAAAAATGAGACAACACTTCAACCTGGAAAAACAAAGCTTCATGGACACAGATGCATCAGACTGTGCTATCAGAGCCAGACTGCAACAGCTTGACAATCAAGGACAACTACAACTGATAGCATGTTATGTCAGAACCATGAACAAAGTCAAACAAAACTACAACATTCACAACAAGAAACTACTAGTCATAGTAGAAGCATTCTGACACTGAAGAATTGAATTGCAAGGAACAAAGATTCAAGTGATCATGTTGTCAGATCACCAGAACCTGCAGTACTTCACCACAACAAAGCAATTGACAAGACAACAAGTGAGATGGTACACAGAAGTGCTAGCCTATTACAACTTTGTGATAAGACATTGCAAGAGAAAAGAGAATTTATGAGCAGATGCTCTGAGCTGAAGGACAGACTTGATGATGAAAGAATGAGAAAAAAGAGCCATTCTGGCATGGAACAACCAGAAGGAAATAGTGCTTGACCAGCAAGCACTAAGAGTGACAACTCAGATTGTCACTTCAGAAGGAATATTCCTGAATGAGATCAGAAAGGCACTTGAAGTCAACAAGCATGCAAAGAGAATGAGAAATGAAGACAACACCACAGAAAGAGATGGATTGATCTTATTTCATGAGAAGGTTTATATACCTTGAACCCTCAGAAAGAGAATGATTTACAACAATCATGATGCATCAGCATCAGGACATTTTGAAATTGAGAAGACAATGAACTGTCTCACAAGCAACTACTACTGGCCTGGAATGTGGGCAGAAGTATGACAATATATCTGAAATTGCAATATCTGCAACTGAACAAAATCAGATTGACATAAGCCATACAGAAAAATGCAGTCAATACCTCAACTAAAAGGACCCTGAAAATCAATTGCAATGAACTTTATAGTCAAGTTACCACTGTCAAAGGATTCAGCTAGCAACATGTACTACAACTCAATCTTGACAGTGATGGATCAGTTTACAAAGTACACTTACTTCTTACTGTTCAACAAGGCAACCTCATCACCAGACACAGCATATGTGGTTATGCAAAACATGTTTGCAAACCATGAACTACCAGATGAGATGATCTCTGACAGAGATATGAAATTTGTATGCAAATTCTGGAACATGCTAATGAAAATGATGGGCATCAAACACAAACCATCTACCACATATCACACACAAACCAACAAACAATTCAAGCAAGCAAATCAGACAGTTGAGCAATATCTATGAGAATATATCAACTATCAACAGAACAACTGAGTGCAACTACTATCACTTGCACAGTTAGCATACAACAGTGTGAAGAATGCAACAACCAGATTCACATCATTTTTTATGAATCACAGACAGGAACTGAAGTTTCTACACACTCTGAAGGACATAAAACAGTACACACAACAGGTGAAACTGACAGCAATGCAATTGAAGAAACTGCATCAGCAGATGCTTCTTGACATTGAATTTCTGAATGCACAAAGCAAGCACTATTACAACAGAAAGTGTGAGAACACATCACTCTTCAGAGAGAGGGTGAAAGTTTTCTTGCTGCACAGAAATATCAAAATGAAATGACCAAACAACAAACTCAACTACAAGAAACTGAGACCATTCAAAATTTTACAATAAATCAGACAGCTAAATTTCAAATTGAAACTACTGAAGACAATGTGAATACATCCAGTGTTCCATGTCTCATTACTTGAAAAAGCACCCCAGAACACCAAATGCTACCACACTGAGGTGGATGCAGAAAAAGAATATGAAGTTAAAAGAATCCTGGACACACAAAGAATTAATGAAAAGGTTCACTACTTGGTGAAGTGAAAAGGATATGATACCTCAGAAAACACCTGGGAGCCAAAAGAAAATCTCACAAACACTCAGATGATGGTGAGGAAATTCCACTGATGGAACTTAACACAGCCTCAATAAAGAAATTGAAGAGCAGTGATGGATCAGAAGGAGTATCAGACTCCAGAATCAAGAAATTGCAGACTAACAAAGCCTGATCACATTCTTTTAATCTTGACTGATTATCCTGAAGCTCAGAGTGGCAAGCAATTTCATCCATCAAATCAGCACAGCACATCTCAACACAACACTGAAGGAATCACATTTCATCTGCAATCAGCAGAATGTTACAGTCAACAGCTCAAAGGCACTGAGCAGTACACTTCTCATCCTTCTGTAGCTGATCCCATTCAGCACTACTCAATGAACAACCAGAACAAACAGAGTTAGAATGAACACACTCAGAACAATGAGTACTGCAAGAGAAATTCATAAGAAAAACACAAGGAAAACCCAAGACAAAACAATTATCACAGAAGGATTCAGAAAGGATGCCATACTGAAGAATGTGATCAGCATGACATCAACACTTCAACTGACAGTTGTGAGGAGAACATTGCTTCTGGATCTTGAGATGAGCCATGATGTGTGTGAAACTTACAGAAGATGGAATCCAACAACTCAGCAGGGAGACAAGCCTGATACTTATACACATTGAGAATGATGTTCAGCTAGTGAAGGAGGGGATGATGTTACAGACCTCACAGGCAAGGCTGAATTCACAGAGAATGATTGAACTCACAGTCAAGACAGTCAAGTGGCACAGCAGGTCACATGATCAACAGTCTCAATCATGGCTTGGCAGAACAGTTCATCTGAGACCAGATCTGACAGTTCAGTATGAGACTGACTGTTGCAGTCCTTTTGAGACTGCACCAAGGAGGGAAGTATGGAACTGCCCATACTGAAGCATCATGTATATAAAGACACTCATTACCTTAGAACCAGAAGACTTATTCTTCATGGTCAACCTGGTTATTCAATACAGACATACCTTTGAAATATTGAATAATGTTCTCTATGAGATATTATCTGATTAGTTGTTGAGAAGTTCTCTTGTTATTCTGTTAGTCAACATCTACATCAGAAGAACTCCTGAAAGCTATATCATGGATGAGCCAGTGTACTCTGGACTTGAGTATATGATATAGTGGGATCACACCCTTTGTGCCTGTGAGCATTCAATAGTTGTGAGACAAGCTACGCCCAACTCCTTCTACCTCCTTGTTGAGTCTAGTGGCTATCAAGACAGAGTGAATCGTGACATACAGCCTGGGAATCAGGAATGGATCACTGTGGTTGAGTCAGTCAATGTGTCAGGATGGGCCCTACCTCCCTATATTATTCTCAAGGGTCAGAATCTACAGGAAGGCTGGTTTGACGGGCTTCCAGATGGCTGGAGACTTGATGTTAGCTCTAATGGCTGGACCACAGATGAGATAGGAATCAAATGGCTTACTAGGCTGTTTATTCCAGCTGCAAATCCACGCAGGGTTGGCACTCACCTCCTTCTTATCCTGGACGGGCACGGCAGTCATCTTACCCCTGAATTTGACTATATCTGCAAGGAGAATAGGATTATTCCTTTGTGCATGCCTGCACATTCATTCCATCTCTTGCAGCCTCTGGATGTGAGCGTTTTCGCGGTCTTAAAGCGAGCATATGGGGGTTTGGTTGAGCAGTGAATGCGGCTTGGTTTCAATACTATTAAGAAGGGGGATTTCCTAGATGCCTATCCTGCAGCCCGTACGGAGGCCTTTAAGGCTCAGAACATTCAAAGTGGCTTTATAGCTACTGGAATAGCTCCATTTGAACCAGATCGAGTTCTTCAACAGCTCAATATTCAGCTGCGAACCCCTACCCCCCCGGTCAGTCGATCTAGCAACTCAGGGTCATCCTGGATCCTACAAACACCTAGCAACCCCCGTCAGTTGCATAGGCAGGTGAATAAGGTCAAGAATATTATGGAACAAGGCCTTGATAGTCCCCCCCAGGGCTTGGTGGAAGGATTTGACCAAATTATTAAGGCCTGTGAATATGGAATGGTGAACGCCACCATTATGAAGAAGCAATACCAGGATATATTCAATGCCAATGAGAAAGAGAAGCAAAAACGCAAGAGATCTACACGCAGGATTCCACGCGAAGGAGGGCTAACTAGGGAAGAAGCTCAGGATCTTATTATTCCAGCTGCTGAGCCTGTTGAACAGCCTGTCATTCAACCCCCTGAACCAGCAGCCCCTGAGCGTAGACCACGCGTACGAGCGCCACAACGCTGCAGCAATTGTGGCATTCTCGGACATAGAAGAACAACATGTCCTAGTCCTAGTGTAATTTAATTTAATGTAATTAGGGGTTGGTGGGTGTAGATATTTCGGGTTTAAATCTAATTAGTTGAGCTACGGTGGTTTTGCTGTTTCGCTCGGGGGGGTGTTTCGCTCGGTGGTGGATTACGTTAGTTAACTTAGTTAACGTAGTCCACAAGTGAGCGAAACACACAAGCAAGCGAAACACTTTGTACCACCACACCAAATTTTGTATGTGAAGTTACTTTATAGAGCAAACATCACAAACATGAAAAGGTAGCATCGCATACAAAATTTGGTGTGGTGGTACATAGTGTTTCGCTTGCTTGTGTGTTTCGCTCGCTTGTGGACTACGTTAGTCACTAATCAATGACGTCACGGAGCGACGCACTCGGAACAACGACCGTCTGGGCACAAGATCTTTTTAAGGCACATTGAGAAAAGCATGGCAGATTTTCATTCTTTCATACTTTGAATGGTATTTGAGAGATACTAATAAATTGCACTAATCATGTAACTAATATTGCGCACAAGCTCTCCCCGCTCATCTTCATACCAAGAATCGAGGTTCGATTTGTTGGTTCCATCTGCTTCCATGTTGAACAGGGACTTGTTGCGCAAAGCAATAAGATGAGGCAGGGCATTATCTGCGTTGAATGAATTAGGGCAGCAACACAACGAAAATAATTGTTAAAAATGATTCTGAGAAACACTCTGGAAAGCTAATTAGCAGAGATAGGAAGACGGGCTTGGAGTAAAGATACTGATGAGAATAATATCAAGATTTGCGAAGATTTCTTTTAAAGGCAGAACGGAAGAAGATCAATCAAGTGGAATCTGCCCCTTCAACGAAACGGAGCGCCCGCAAAAAGCACAAGTAGAATCAATATAAAAAACGACAAGAAAAACAACAGCGAATCAGCGAATGGAATTGGCTCGGTTCCGTCGTGTGCGTTAACTGGCTCCATGAAGGCGTCAGGTTGGGAGTACCCGTGCTGGACTGGGAATCCTTGGTTGTTCGCGGCTGGAGGGCCTGAGCCCAAATGCTCATTCTCTACTTCTTGTATGGAATGACCTTCATTGTTGGTCGGCACTCCCGTAGAACTCGCAGCTCGGGGCGTGCTGGAGCCCGAGGCCTCATTCCGAACGGAAACTCGTAGTACAGAATGACTCCTAAAGTTGCTCACAGCGACCCCTGCTTCTTCAGAGTTGTCAGGCACCCGCGAGGCTAGATTGATATTAGATAATTAGTAAGCCATTCAATTAGTTAACAGAATCCGAATCTTGGGAAGAATTTCAGTGTTTAGTACTGAACCTTGACTTACCAGGATCAAGGTTTGGTTGGTTCTGACCATATTCCAATCAACCATCGTCTCCGATCCGCATTGGACGGTCTGCACCAAGAACTGAAAGCTCTTCAGTTGATAACGGCTCGAGCCCCGGCCTCTTCTTGCATAATTCAAGGGCATCAATAATATCATTCCCACCTGGGGTGAGATCCGCTGAAATGCCATGCTTCATTCTCATTCGCCTTTGCGTAAACAGCATGGTTGACGTAGACCATCGCCTTCTCGAAGTCGGGCACCGTGCGCGCCAGGCGACCAACTCTATACATCCATTGCACGCTGCTGCGAATATTCAGAAATTTCAAGCCACATTCGCCCCATTTCTGGGCAACCACTATGCGCGCATTTTCACGTCGAAGGTCGTTCTGGCGCTTCCAATCTTTGGCTGCGTCGATTTCCCCCCAGATTTGCTTATATCGGGCCGACTTTTCGTACTCCTCGAACTTATCGCGGGTCTCCACTGCGAGTTGGTAGAACTCAGTCAGCATGACCATAACCTGGTCATTTTCCTCGTTCAACGCCTCCGATAAGACCCCGGCCGCCTCGTCGAGGAGCTCAGAGTATTCGTTGGTTGGCAGCTTCTTGTGCCATTCTTTTATTTGTTTGAACATTGTAATTGGATCCGCGAAGACCCTCCCCTTGAGCCGCAACCTAGAGAAGCCAATTGGGATCGGCCGCTCGTCCGTAAACCCCACACCTTCAGGCATGGTGATCGAATGCTGTAGGGCGTTATGCTTAGAAGTCATAAATGCTAGTGCGACACTGTTTTCGCCGAGTGAGATGCGATGCTGACGGCGTTTGGCGTTTTCGAGTCTTCTCCAGCTGAAATGATTCGACTCCGCTGCAGCCCTACTCGGCACGAGCCCTGGTGTTGATATGATTCACTCCTTGGACTCAGATGTTCCGGAATGGTACCTAGTTGCGATCGATCGGTGGAAATGCCTGTCGTCGTTGGATGTTCAGAAACAGGAAGTTATATCTCAATTTCCTTGAGATTCTCCTATCTTGTTCTAACCGTCAAGCTTGTGAAGTCAAGTTGCAATCGGCGTCTTCGCAACGCATGTTAGGTATCGGTTTTTGCGGGAGGTGAGATCGTATCAACTAACCCTCACTTCAGTAAATTGGGCACGGATGAGAATATGACCAACCTCACTCTAGTATGCCGGAAGGGCAGAGAGGCTTCAGCGGATGCGGACGTAGGAGAAGTGTAAATATTGCGCGAGGTACAGTGAGGGAAGGTATGGCTTTTTCAAGGAGTAGTGCTGAGGACCTCGGGAAGCAATTATACTGTGCTGTACTGATTTGTGTGAACTTAAAAGCAGTAGAAAGAGGATGAGGAAAAGAATGAAGATGGGACTGAGGAATAGGTGATAGGTGAGGAAATGAGTTCAGAGGGAAGAGTGCAGGAGGGAGCGCTTGAACGAATCCGGAGCGCGAGGATTTGATCCCCGGATAGTGATATGTACTTTGAGGTTTCATACATGGCCATTGCTGCATTGCATTCATATTCCCATTTCAAGACTATACTCCCTAAAGATATATCCGATACCGCCTGGCATATTGGCGTGAAAAATAAGGATAAAGTGAATAACGGGCTCAGAGTTACGCCGCAATCGGATGTTTTAGACGGCGGCCCGGCAATATGCTCGAAAAGAGCCAATGGATCGAATGCTATGAAGACCTCAGACCAATTAAACCTCCTCCACATTCTCCAATGCCGCTAGTTCGTCTAAAAGTTGGACTGTTTCGCCGGGATTGGATACCCATGCAGTTGTGCATGCCAGTCGGGCCTGAGAAAAGATAAAAAATACGTTAGTCGATATGAACTTGAATGCCCTCACTTCCCACTGTTCCCGAAATCAACTCTGTGGTAGAAAAGTCATACCTTAAAGTCGTTAGAACCCGCCGAGAGGAACTGGTCTCCGATATGAAGTGTCCTGCCCCTATCAATTCCCCCAAAGTAACTCTGACAGCACAATACACCCCAAGATTTATCGCCAATATCGACGAAGATATCATTTCCCCCATTGAATGCACAGAAGGGCAATCGATGGCCGATATCAGACATTTCCAGCGTTTGCTGCGCAATGAGGACAGTTTCTTCAAGTTGCTCGCGGTGCATACGCTGACCGTTGGTCGGTATAATTCCCACAGCGCGTTCTTTCCGGATAATCATAGCAGGTAGATGAAGGCTGTTCACACAGTCCCGCAGCGCACCCTCAGCGACATCTAGGAGTTCGGTAATGTCCTTCTCGGTCCATAGTTTCATCTCATCGAGCAGCCATTCCTCGCCAGGGACAAAGGTGAGCAAGTGGGGGGAGGATGCATCAAATTTAAACATGAAATTACTTTCTCCTCCAAGGACTATCAGCCGCTTCCTTTGCTCGGGCGTTAAAGCTGGTGAATTTTGAATGGCGTCCAGAAGACCGTGGAGGCGCTCGTAATAGCGGTCAGCGGTTGTGTATCCTGCAGCCGTCACGATACCGACTGGCTTGTCATGGCGAAGTAGGCGAATAATACGGGGAATAACAGGGTTATCCGGTGTCAAGGAAGCCCCATCTTCGTACAGCGTGACATCACCATCAAATGTAATCAGTTGCACTTGACTGCGGCGTACAAGGCCCATTAATTGAGCTGTATTCAGGGTGAGGCGGATATCGTTGAACGAGGGTGGTACAAAGCGCCGGCAGCTAATAAAACGCTTCTTATCCTGGTACTTAAACGCTTCTTCTAGCAGAAGAGGCGTAAAGAACGTTCCTACTGACGGGATGAGCATTTTCAGCGTTGATCTCCCGCTCGTCCCGGTGGCTTGACGTTCGACTGAAGGTGACCGTTAACAGGTATTCATGGCAGGATATGGTATATCTGAAGAAATCATACTATGGTCATTTATAAGATTCTCAACATCGCGCATGATTTCCACATATCGGTTATGCGTTCTCTCAGCTAGATGATCGAGATTTAGGCTGTGTTCCTGGTACACTGCCGTCGGCTGCGAATGTAGCACAAACGGCACAGCTAGAAGCCCCTATACCGGTATTAGTTCCCATTATTTAAAAACGGAAGCTCTAATGTCATAGCTGACTTACCTTGATCCATTCAATCTGGGTTCCATGCAATCGTTAGTAGCGTGTATCTAGCCGGGAGACTCATATCACCTAGCCTTGGGCAGGGGAAATAAGGCCGGACTCACTAATTGATCTCGTCGATGCGACTATAATATTCCAGTATTGGACAAGTCAGCCAGGGTCATCGGAGCAGGCGGGTGTCACGATCACCCGTCATCGCCTCCCTGCCAGCCAAGCTACCAAAGACCGAGTAGAGACACACCTTGAGAGCATCTGCAGAAAAAACAGCGTCAGCAAACTGTCCTGAATAGAAACCATCTAACTGAATGCGTATCCTGTGTATACGTACATTCGACCCTGTAGCGAGTCGTCATTTTGGCAAAACCTGATGGATTTCTGCAATATGCGCGAGTATTATCGATGCACAGAATTGAAAAGGGTTGAGTCTTCGCAATCAGGGTGTGAGAAGCAAGATAGATAGGTGAATGATAGTGAGGGGGAAGGAGAAGATGGGCTGAGCTTCACTCCTATAAATTCACGGGGGATGCTTGGGGGCGGAGCTGTTCACTAACAAGCTAACCACAGGGGCGAGCTGATGCCCACGTGAACCACCAGGAACACCAATCACCTGCTAAGAAACCCGCCATTGACGAAACTTCAGGAACGGCGAACTAAAGATTGCTTTGTATCTGCTTGCATTATTGGGTCATAGCTCTTTGTCCTCGTGATGCCTACAGAAGTCCGGAGTCGAATCCCGTAGTAATACTCGTAGCTATCTAGTACTCATGTCGATCGCTAACCGGAGTAATGCAAATCTACTCGTATCATGCCTTCCCTGGATCCTCCTTCAACGTTACTATTCTATTCAACACCACCTTGTCCGGCGTGCTCGTGCTGTCTTCGCAGTAATATGCTACTCGCATGGCCTGGAATCTCACGGACTCTGGCCCGGCTTCGTCGCTAGCGTCCTCTCCTCCCGGGTTCGCCGGCCACGGGGCTCTCCGCCTGATCTCCTGGAAACCCGATTCCATGAGTGCGTTAGGGAAGATCTCTTCTGAGTCGGGGTTGATATCGGCTAGGAACCCTTCTGGGTGTGTGTTAGGATCGTCGGAGTTGAAAAGGCGACTGAAGTTGTGGACCTCAGCCTTGACCGGGCTGTTATTCGCTGGCGAGTCTGCTACCCATTGGATATATCTAGATATGATGTTAGTAATGGTATCGTGAGCTTAGGGTGGCGGGAGAGACGTACGCCTTTGGCTTCTTGAAAGTGGCTCCATCCTCTGGCTTATCATAAGTGGCGTGCACACAGGTAATTTGGCCTGTGGTAGGATCCTTCTCGAAGGACGTGGCGGTGATTGGGAACGGCACCCGGAGCAAACCCACAGAGCCTCCAGTGGCCAATCGATAGAAGCTCTCGTCAGCTTCTTCACGGAAATCCGAGCGGTCAATATAGACGACATTTGTAAAGGGGACGACGTGAGACTAGCGTATAAGTCAGTATCAAGATAGCTTTTTGGTTTGGGAATATTCACATACGCCGTAGCTCGGGTCCTTTGCAAAAGGCAGATCAATCATTTCAATATAATCCTCCGGAAGGTTGTCAATCACAATACGGATCGGGTCTAGTACGACCATCAATCGCGGGACTGTGTTTTCAAGGTATGTTCGCACAGCTTGGTCGAATCGTTTGGTCTGAATAGTCGATTTCGCCTTGGTCACACCGATCTCATTGACGAATGACAAAATTGCACCTGGCGGTACACCGCGTCGTCGAAGCCCGGCAAGTGTAAACAGCCGTGGGTCATCCCAACCTTTCACATATTTACCCAAGTTTGGTTTATTAGGGCCTGCTCCCTCGATTAGTGCGATAAGCTTTCGTTTCGACATGATGGTGCCGCTGATATTTAAACGACCATACCTACGGACGTTAGTAGGCGCGAAGACCGGATGATTGGAGCACGTACTCTCTCTGCATTGGCTTGTATAGCTCGAGCTCGTCGACCAGCCAATCGTACGATTCTCGGGAGAGTTCAAACTCTGTGGTGCAGAGAGAATGTGTAATTCCCTCGAAGCTGTCGCATATACAGTGGGTGAAGTCCTTTGTAACATTTAGTTTCATTTCAATGTGTATTATGAAGTGGAAAGAGTGTCCTTTACTTACGTATGTGGGGTAAATCTTCCACTTGTCTCCTGTGCGGAAATGTTTGGCGAAGCTCCCGTCGTCTTCCTCAACAACTCTGTACGCAAACAGGTCCCACATCTGGGGGTTATCATTCTCCAAATCCTGCTTCATCCTCAGAGCTGCTTGCTGAGCCCTATATTTCCCATCTCGCATTGCTCGGAATTCGGTGAGTGATTCAGACGTCGGCCGGTTGCGATGCGCGCAGGCAAATCGAGCACCTCCCTTCGTTCCAGATGCGCCGAGGCCACGCTGGGCTTTAATCTCAGCCTCTACAGGATATTAGTTCTCTAACTCGATGAATCGACCCTCGAAGTTACTTTACCAGTGCAATGGCAAACGTATGCCTTGTCCTTCTGGATCAAAGCCTCTGCCAACTCATACAATCGATCGAAATGGTCACTCGAATGTGTAATATCCACCGGCTTGAACCCAAGCCACCGCACAGTCTCGACAATATTCCTGTGATATCTCTCCTCCTCGCCCTTGGGATTCGTGTCGTCGAAGCGTAGATAGCATACGCCCCCATGGTATTTCGCGAATCCAAAATTCACCGCAATGGCCTTGCTATGTCCGATGTGCAGGAATCCATTGGGCTCCGGAGGGAATCGCGTCACGACTTTCTGGATATCCGAGCCAATGGGCCTCTCGGCGTACACGTCTGCTAGGAATCCAACTTTAAACATCTGGTCCGGATCACTAGGTGCCGCGTCCACTCCATTTTTGGACTTTGGTGGTTTGGGCTGCTTAGTCTGGAGCTGCTTGTTGTTGGCCTTTTTCTCCGCTTTCTCGGCCTTCTTCCTGTCCTTCTTCTCCTGCGCTTTTGAGCGCACTGGGAGCTCCGCCGTGTTTTCCGTGTTCTCCATACTGGACTGATCTGATAATGTGCAGGGAGGAGGTATCTAAACAATGACAGGCACAAAAGAAAAAGGCCAAGCGGGGGTAAGAAAAGAAGCTGATGACTCATCAGTCAAGGAGGGGGAGACAATATTGCCTCTCGACACCGCCTCGATATAGATCCGGACCGACTAATTTCCGCCGGCTAGTATCTAACGGATTAATATAGATCCGTCGCCGTAGCGCGCGAGCGCTCTTTTGACGTCAACCTTTATTTAGATCCAAGCGGGAACAATACGAAGATCAATTCCAAAACATTGAAGAACATACGAGCATAAGTGCGCCTTGCACGAGTCAATTGGACGATGGATCGTAAGATGACGAGAAGCCCATGTTTGAGGGGAGAATTCTTTTGCATAAATAGGGTCCTTGGAGCCATGCGGAGAGACACGCTCCCAACTTGAATCATCTGCCCTTGCATCTCGACTCTCTGGGCCAAAGGCATGATCGATTCCCCTTCACTCGTCCATTCTCATTGAAACATCCTCCGCCGAACTCAGGAAGAAATCACCTCGACTCCGCAATCATGAAACTTTTCCTAAACGCCCTCGTCCTCGGCCTTCTCGCCCTCATCTGCACCGTAGACGCCAAATGCAAGAAATTTTCCTCCTCCGGCAGCTGGGCTATCCGCGCATATAGCAAACCGCACTGCATCGATCAAGTGGGGAAGTGGCGAGGACAGGAAGGAGGCGAAGCAAAAAAATGCACCAACTTCGAAAAGCCCGTTGTATCTTTCCACATGTTTGGCGACCGCAATTGCGATGTCGTGCTCTTTTCTCAGGAGAACTGCAAAACGACTGAGAAGTGGAACTTTGATTATACAACCAGGATTGTGCCGAAGGGGTGTAGGGATCGACGATGGTGGACGAAGAGGGATCTCAGGGGGAAGAAGCAGAAGTTGATGAGGTCGTTCAAGGTTGTGTGCTTGTAGCCTGCTGATAAATGGCTCTTTGGGGGTATTTTTGCAAAGTGGGAAAGGAGTTGAGGTGGTTCGTGTGGGGCTATGGGTGTTGGCCATGAAGGCGAATGAGCTGAAGGCAGGTGTTGCATTTGAGGTTTGAAAGGCTCAGTCCAACTGTGCTTTCAGTTTCTGACCTCTTCAAAGATGAAGTATGATTATTGAATTAAGGTCTAAAACAAATATTAATGGGCAAAATGAATTCACCATACAAAGCCAATAGACTTTTCGGTTCCATATGGCCTTCTACCGCTCCGATAACCTGGCCAGGTATACCGTTCATCTCAGAGTACGATCGCATCCAAGACTTTCCATAGAACAGACATTCCAGTCTCTACTTCTGGCGATTTCATTGGCCTGAAGGCGCGTAGAATGGGTTCTGTGGTTGGTAAGGGAACTTGTGAATCGCAATATCGCCTTTATAATTCGTCAAATCTGCGAACGCATTTTTCTTAAAACCCTATTAGCTTATAGTCCCGTTGGGAGATGGATGCGGATCTAGGGCTTACCATGTCATATCGGCACGTGGGCTGACGACTTCCAAACTTATTGATCTGAGCTGGTTTCCCGTTGCCAAACGTTACTCTGACTTGTTGATGGGTGGCACGGGACGGGTTGCTCAGATGGAAGTTATAGGGGATTATCGCCATCGAGGAGTGAGCATGCTACAGGAAGACAGTTAGTTCCTTTTTGAAGTGGCCGTAGATGAGAGCGAATTGATTCTTACAGTTGTAATAGTATTAGGAAGATCGTTCGTATCAGGGACGTGATGCGTCCCGAGGTTGAAGTAGCTATGTTGCACAGCAGTAAGCGGGCGAGAACAGGCCATATGCAGTGTGATACAAGCTACATACACAACTAGATCCTCTTGATCCAATGACTCCCCGTCGAAGAACTTGTCGAAATCAATTAAGGGGTTTGCTGGGTCAAGCGCGTTAAGTGGCGAGGTACTATGGGGCTCGGTATCTTTTTGCTTCACAGCATAGAGATGGTGCTTTGCCCAGTTGGCGGAGCTTTTCAGGTTGCTTGAATCCACGACCGTTAAATAAGCAACGTTATGCGTGGCTTCATTGATGTCAGCAGACGTCGGAGAGCCCGAAGTAGTTCAAGATGATGCGTACATGGAACAATTCGATAGCCACGATATTCCCCATACTTGTTCGGTGCTTCCTTATTAACGACCGCATACGAGGTTGGCCCATTTTCAGTAAAAACGATTCGCGAGTCATTTTCATTCTCGACAAAAGATTTCTGTAGTCTCATCGTATTTCGCGTTTTGCCGCCAGACCAGGGGTATCTATGCATACTGGTCAGCGTCGACATCCACACCCCTTTCCCTGGTGCAGGAAACTCACTTTTCCTTGGTAGGGATAACTGAAGTCTTCATTAAGCTATTAGATGTGCCATCGATATCCATATCCAGTTTATAATTGATGACATGGTCATGCATAGAGCCCGATAGGTTGTCGTGAATTTTGAATCCATAATCGCTGTTATGCGCCCAATATGCCGCTTGTATGTAACCTGTAAGACGCACAGTGACGTGTATAGACCCATCGAGATGAAACGCATAATCAAAAATAAAATCATAATTGCCGACAGTGCTGATGCTTCGGAGGGTAAAAACAATATTCTTGGTGACGGTAATGAAACCTGGAGAACCGTGGTGTTGGATAGGGTAGCCAGCATCCATTTCAAATAGGCATAGGCTGTCTATGTGAGTGATTGTTGCCTCTTCCGAATAATATGAGGTATTCAAGTATTTTGCGTAAGATGGACAGTCATAGCCACTGACCAGTTGGGAAGCTCCCCGCCCAAATCCGTCAAATGTATCGAGATAAGAGACCCCGGATTGCATGGGATCGCTAGAAGCATAGTGGGAGAGTGCCTCTTCTAAGCCAAGCTCGTAGATGATCCGTTCTCCTTTGTATTTGATATCGAAGAGTCTCATGCCGGTAGCCTTGCTGAATCCTATGTAGAACGAAAAATCCACTATCGAAGTTAACGGCCGGCTACTTTGAAATATTGAAAGTAGGTAACTTACTCCACTCCACGTACTTCTCCTTCACATCGATGCCGAATCGTGACCCTTCGGGTTGAATTGATATAGGTGGAGAGAGTTTATCGTGAGGTAATTCCCCTCCAGACGGGCCAGTCCTAGACCAAGGCCCGTCAACATTCGCACCCAGTTTTTCAAAGCCGCTAGACAAATAAGCCTCGCGGAAGGCTTTGGTACTAGGGTAGAATTTGCCATTATAGTACCAGCCGTCGACACGCCATTTAGACGGATTCCTTCCCGTTAGGTCGGTCTTTACATAAAGTCCCAGGGGTAAAAGTGCAACTCGATCATCAATGGGGGCATCCGGTAAGCTCCAAAATTGACTCCAGACAATCACACGCCCGTCTTCAATCCAGGGCGGCTCGAAACCCTTGAGCAACAGAGTGTCATTTTCTTGGCCGTGATGGGTCTATCCTTTGGTCAGCTGGGGACTTTTGATTGAGAACGGATTTCCACTTACACGGTTCCATAGATCGAGAGTAATATCCTCAATACTCGTCCCTATGTCTCCGAAGAATCCAACCTCCTTATCCCTGTCAGCCCGATGTATTCGCTGTCTGTCCATGCCGTTGTTATACAGATAATTGAGCGGCTGAAGCGTTGTTCGTCCCCCAACCGGAAGCGGTCCGACCATAAACTCCTGAAAGTACGGCTCTTCGGTGGCTGTAAATTGTATAACGGCCCTAGCATAGCGATCAGGGGCAGCAGCGCGCTGGCCATTCAGGTACGGCAAAACATTGGTTTTATTTGGTTGCAAAAGCTCGACGAGAGATATAGTATTGTCCCAACTATGGGCGTGATTTTAGCAATGTTATTTCATTCCGTATAATAACGCTGCGGCAGAGTTACCCTGTTGCATTTATTGTAGCAGTGAGGTTGAGCCCACGCTGATTAAGAAGAAAACTTATCACATCTGCCACTTCGGTGTCTGGCAATTCGGCAAAGACGTTTTTTAACGGTGCTGCGATGAGAACCTCGTTTCTATCCGGGCAGTCGGAAGAATCAATTTCATTCCGCTTCTGATGAGCCGGCGGCGGACTTTGTTGCTGTTCATTGCGCGGCAGCGAAGACCATGGGTGCGCAAACGCAAACGAGTCTATCACAGCGACTGCTGCTAGAAATGAAGTACCTAGCCACATAGCTAGCGGTCATTCAATCGAATGGCGAAATATCTCCCCTCCGTCAAAGATGAGAACTTGAGAAGCGAACCCCTCCATTCTTCAGAACCGGTCGTAGACACGGTTATATCTGGACAATTCGCATAGGACCTAAAAATACAGATATGCAGGCAAATCTCCCAAGTCAGGCTGGCTCTCAGTAATTGTTTTTTTTATCCTCGTGTGCATTGCGTCTTTGAACCAGAAAAGGCCTGACAGTGGTGGGTGGCCAATGGCTCCTGCGCGACCAGATGACGCACGGCCAAACAACCCATCTTTTGTTGCGTGGTGATCTGGGCATGCTCTCGGAGCCAGCTCCTGGCGGGACAGCCACAGTCAACAGCTCTCGGTTGGAAAAGACCTGTGAGTGGAGAGCACATTAGTTGGGCGTGTCAGCATCCGATTGGCGTTCCGCAAATCGGGCGGAGGTAATCACTGCGCTCCAGCGTGGGCGAGTTCACCATGCTGGAAGAGATATAAAGTCAATCGACGCGAATTTGCTCTTATAGCAACTGCGTTTGAGCATCAGGAGAGAAGCTGTGAAAGTCCTCCGGAGGCCGAGGCAGGCAATTGTGATGTCACCAAACAGCCGATCGAAATGATAGCTGCCATGATGTTGCACAAAAGCCGCGCCAGAGTTGGAAGTTGACAGAAGATCTGCGTACCAATTCAGACCAACGGATTCAGGGCTTGTCCATGAGGCGTCGAAGCTTTCGGAATCCGCTGTTGGCCGGGGAACGGCCGCCCACAGTTCCAGGAACTTATCATATTTTAGTTGAGGCTGGAGTCTATGTCGTCTCGTTATCGGAGCTGATGCAATCCGCATGCCTCTTCTTGTCGCGTCCGAGCTCCATGCACGGAATACATCGACTTGTAATAATAGTAGATATCGTTTTGTCGACGTGCAGTCTTGCGTACAACAATTCCTTTGTGCTCTGCCTTCTCAAGGTTCAAGTTGTGCCATCGCTCAAGATGAGAACCGTGCAACTGTCAAACCTGAATGGAAATGACTCTGGATTGTATGACGCGGCATACATCCACGATTCGTTGGCCCGTAGCGAAGGAAGACAGAGGCACCTGTGCACGGTATTGCTTTGCTGGCACTTCGCACGTCCTCCCACTTGCTCTTTCGCCGACCCGAATTTTCTTGTGAACTAGAACACACAGTCCATCGCGTTCCTGATGGAGCCCAAGCTTTGCAAATTTGAGGTCCTGGGAGGGCAGGGAATGGTCCTCGACTCCTGAGGAAGTTGTCAACAACAAAGGTAACTTGGCATCTTGGAATATTTGATATGTTTGATTATTGAATTATTCCTTTCTCAGTCGTTTCTATACAGGACAAGCCCTAACCTTCGTGACCCAGTCAAGCATTCCCGGCTGTCGATACGTCCACGACGATTTTGCCATGACCATGCCCTTCAAGGCCTTTCTGGTACGCCTCGCGCACTTTGTCAAACGGGTATACAGAATCAATCACGGTCTTCAGAACTCCCTGCTCAAGTAGTTCTGTGATCTTTGTCAATTGCTCCCTGTTCATCGATACGATGACAAACAGGGCCCGGGCACCATGAGCTCCTGCTTTCTCACTGCAGCTCGGGTCGTTCAGATTGATAATGAGCCCGGATTTCTTGGCGATCTTGAAACACTGATCAAGCGTCTTCCCTCCCACAAAATCCAGAATAATGTTGAACTCCTCTCGCAGCTCCTCCAAATTCTCCTCCTTGTAGTTGACGACTCGGTCTGTTCTCAGATCACGAAGAATCTCAAAGCTGTGTTCCGATGACACTGTTCCCGTAACATGTGCCCCAATCATCTTTCCGATCTGCACAGCTCACAATCCCGTCCCGCCTGCAGCTTCAGTGACAAGCAGCCTTTGTCCAGCTTCAAGTTTCGCATGGTCGTAAAGTGCCTGCCAGGCCGTGAGTGCGCACGGAGAGACAGACGCGGCTTCAACCATGGTCAATGCGCGCGGTTTAACGACCACTTCGCTGATGCGTATTCGGCCATGCCCCCCTCTTGAGCTCGTAAATGCCATGACTTCCGTGCCCGGTTGAATGTTGCTTCCTTCGAATCCGGCGCCAACCTTCTCCGCAATTCCGGAGAAATCGCGTAACGGAATGACGGAGTAGTAGGGAGAACGATAAGAGAGCACATACTATATGAGAAGAGTACTGTGAAGACTATTCATATTCTTTGCAAAATATAAAGAGGGTCACGGTGGTTTCAATCATCTAAAGAGCATGCATGTTCATGGGGAGAAACTGTTTAATAAGTCTCTGGTCAAAGCCCCGCAGTAGCAATATCTAGCTGAGAAACCACATCAATATCCAGCATAGCCATGCATTGATGCATGGTGATCTGATGCCCCTCTCTCCTGCTGTAATGAGTTGCCTCAGTAAACTCAGACGTGTCAGACGTGCCACACTATGCCCCTTTGGGCCATTTTGGCTAAACTCGTTTGGGCGCCAAAACACATTCCATCTGTGGAATGTCTGAGATGGATTTCAGATTTTTGTGAAGCATGCGGAGAGTTTGTATGGGAGTATGAAATTTTGATTGAGCTGCCATTCAACCATCATAATCAATAGTATTCTAGATCACTCATAAATAGAGTAACTTTATTGGGAGATTCTATTGACATATGTATATTTTCAGCCTGCGTGGCCAGTTTCCCCAGCACAAAATCCAAAACCAGCATCAATTTGCCTAACAAATGTTTTTGTCAAAAGTGAAATTTCAAGATATCAAAAAAATTTCAGTCCCTATCAATTCCCCATACAAAATACTAGCTAACCCAGTCCTCATTAATAAGAAATATGATGGTGGTGAGTGGTAAATGTGACATCTTTGCCTCAGATCTATGACTTTGGCTGCTCAGAGATCTAGATCACGTGACTAAATCATGGATATAGATGATGAGACCATGTTCTTTGGTCAATAGCACCATGAATAACAGGTATTATCTGATCAAAAGTACTGGGTTGATAGAGTAAAATAAGTAGTATTTTGCACTATTTTTTATTTTTTTATTTAGTCTGATGGTGAAGAAATACCTCAATGAAGTTAACTTGTCCATCCACACAAATGTTTCCACAAGGCCAAACAAGATGCCAAGACCTGGCTCAGACTCTCATCAGATGATGCGCCCTTCGGGTATAGTGAAGATCTCATGACTAAACCTAATTAGGTTTAGTCCATCCGAATGAGACCCCAACCACCGGTTCCGGCGACCTCGGGAGGGCTTGCCCCGAGGTCTGAGTGAACTGAGGCAATGGAATGAGAAAAGAAAAAAGTATTCCAAACAGGTGTGATATCTGCGCGTGCTCCAAAAAAATTATACTGTCTTTGTGGTTTTCTCTCTCCTCTCCATCTTTAATCTTCTGCTTCCTTGCCTCACCAACGGCCTGTGCCAGCCTCATATAGAATGGCCCCTAACAATCCAGCCACCGTTCAGCAGCCGCCGCCGCTCCGAATTGGGACCCGGAGATCGAATCTCGCCGTGGTCCAGGCCGAGGGCATTCGAGACCGTCTGCAACAGATTGCACCTGACCGGTCCTATGAGATTGTCACTCTTCAAACCCTGGGTGACAAAGATCAGTCCAAAGCCCTCTATAGCTTTGGGGCTAAGAACCTGTGGACAACGGAGTTGGAGGAACAATTGACTTCAGGTCAATTGGATGTGATTGTGCATTGTCTCAAAGGTATCTTGAAATCTCTTTTCTTTTTTTTTTCCTTTCCTTGGTGGAGGAATACCAGTAAACTTTTTCGTCTCACTGCTGGGGACCATTCGCCACAGATATGCCAACCAATCTTCCTGACTCGTGTAAGCTCGCGGCAATTCCCACCCGCGACGACCCCCGAGATGCACTAGTAGTCAAGGCGGGACTTCCTTATACCAGTTTGCAAACACTCCCCCAGGGGGCAGCAGTGGGGACATCCTCCGTCCGCCGTTCCGCCCAGCTCCGTCGCCTATATCCCCATCTATCCTTTGTCAATCTGCGAGGCAATGTGGAGACGCGGCTCGCCAAGGTTGACAACAAACCCGAGTACACCTGCATGGTCATGTCTGCTGCTGGTCTGGAGCGTGTGGGTGTCAAGCATCGCATCAATCAGTACCTAGGCTCCAAGGACGGGGGTATCTTCCATGCCGTCGGTCAGGGAGCGCTGGGTTTGGAGATACGTAAGGATGACGACAAGACGCAGGAGCTGCTGGATCAGCTGGCTGATCAAAAGTCCACGCTTGCTTGTCTGGCAGAGCGCTCGCTGATGCGGACTCTAGAAGGTGGTTGTAGTGTGCCGATTGGTGTGGAGACGGAGTGGGTTGGAGAAGATGTTCTGAAACTAAACGCGATAGTGGTCAGTCTGGACGGCTCCCAAAGCGTCAAGGATGCCCTGGATGCACCAGTGAAGACGGTCGATGAAGCAACGGTGCTTGGACAGAAATTGGCAGCAAGATTGACAAAAGCGGGGGCGGATGCAATCCTAAACAACATCAATGCCAATCGGCCATCCAAGGATTGAGAAACCATAGACCATGTACTACGAGGTGTTTCTATGGATAATTTCTCTATTCCTGGATGCTTTAGCAGTACGAGAAAGCGTAAATTTCTCTCGAAATGTCCGAGAATCCATTGTTGATAATCAGCTTTCAAAAGCGCGACATTGCTTAACTTTCCGCGTATTCCATTGTTATTCTACTGCGAAAGACCGTCTACAGTAACCCCCCGGTTTTGCATCTCCACCATTCCAGCGTACCCTCCCCCTTTGGATTCCCCACCTCAGCGAATTTCCCTGCCGCCAAAACACAGATTACATCCGCTTGCTGGATCGTACTCAGCCTATGGGCAGCAACTACTGTAGTTCTTGTCTCAGAAGCTTTATTCAACGCTTCTTGTACCATTGATTTCCATCGTTTGTTCTTCGTGGTGAATTTTTCAGCTGTGGATTTTCCAACTTCGTGCAGACAAGGCTTTCGAGGAGTTGGACCTCATCTTGACCTGCCAGCTTGACGAAGTTGACGTTGGTTAACCTCGTATTCGATGTCGGCTGCATTTGTCGATCTCGCGATGAAGCCCCGCCACTCCTCAGCGAGCCTCAAATCTCCACCTGAGCAGCCTGAGCAGCCTGAGCTTACTCGGAGAAGTGGGTCGGCGACAATTCGGCGCTGCGGCCGCGCTGATCGTGGTCGTAGAGAGGAATTGCACGAAGCACTTAAGCCAGTTGCTGGACATCAGACTAAGAACCGTCTTTTAAGGGAAAATTTCGCGAAGGCCCCGAAGGAATTTTTAGACCTGGGATGAAAGTAAAGCGGGCGCTCTTTTTTGCAATTCCATTGCACTGCCGGCCATCCAACAATCAATGAGCCTTGGTAAGTTATCACCTCGCGACACAAATAGCCCGGCGTGCCCGAATGACATCGACACGGATTCGCCACGGGTGGACCAAGTCATCAAGGTTTTTTTCTTCGTTTTGCTTCTCAATCCTGCTTGGCCGGCACGGCACACGGAAATCGGCGGGCATCCATTATCTCATAGGTATCTTGAAATACCTTCCAGCTGCGTATCTAATATTAGCAACTTCTTCAAGACGTACTTCACCACACGCTCCATCAGCCATTGTGTAACCACCCAGATCGAAAAAGGGGCTTCTTGAAGAAAGGTACGGAACAATATGAGCCACCAGCCCCTATTTCTCGTCGTCAAGCGTGCTGTACTAATATCTAGTCACCATGAAGCTAAATCAGCAGCTTGGAAGCCTTTAAGCAGCCAACTCTGAGTATGAATCATGCCGTCAAGCGACACATGCATTGCAAGGCTCAAGTCAATGAAGTTGAAGCAACGAGCAATGAAGTTCCATGTGAGCTTCTGTGGGAAGAAGAGGGCCAGGCAGTGACGAGGCATTCGAAACGGATGTAAGACCAAATGGAAGGGATATCATGTTCACATGTAACAGTCACACATTAAAGGCTGAAATAAGGGTAAAATTGCTCTCCTGGAATCGTATTCGTAGTGAACAGAGAGCACCGTGCATGAAGAAGTCAATGAAGACGATATTCAGAATTGCGGAACATCCTTTTTCCGTGATCCCAACAACAACCTTGTTCCAACGTCATCTCAAAGTCGAAATGCTCACCACACCATTGCATGCCTACCAGCGTTCGTGGTATCTCACGCGCCAAAGGAGATAGCCTGGCGGCAGACGATGATGAAGCTGCCAACCTGCCAGCTCGCTGCTGCTCGGCGAACAGCCCGGTCCGAAACCTGAAGGTGTCTACGCCGCCACTTCCCAGCCGGACACATTCATTAATCCCACGCCATAATAAACACCGCTCAGGGCAACAAGACAGGATGTATAAACGAGTGCCGAACTGAGGGTGCGGCTTGCTATTTGCCCGAGACAGACCGGGAGTAACGGAGCCGAGCGGGAAGGATCCGCGCCCGAAACAGCAATGTTGCAGAGGGTAAGCTGTCATAAACCCAAGCATTACTTTCAATTGGGGGATTGATGTACAAAATCGTCGCAGACTCCTGATTTGATGGCTGGATGGGCCAGAATGGGGGCATTTTTGATATGACACGGCATGGGTCGGCGAATATCCCACGGCAGTCCGGATAACTAGAACTGCAGGCCTTACAGCTCGAAAAATTCAGCCGTCGAGCCCTGGGTCGGAAACGGTAAGAAGTGGTGCCGAGTTGAGAAATGATCAGGCAATGTGCCTTTGGTCAAAACTGATCTACCAGCATCGTTATCCAGCCAGGGACTCTGCCCCTTGCGATACTTGAAACCCCGGTACCTTGTCGCTGCATGGCCTCGAGCCGGAGGGTTTTAGAGTTAAAACATCCCTGGCCGCATATGCACGCCATTCCCCCTGTCGTTGCGCCTAAGACTCAATGACCGAAATCTACGAGCACATCAGTTTTTTATCTGTACCGCGATTTACCTCTTTAGGATCTGGATTGCTATGTTAGAGGGATTGCGACTCTAAAAGTAGAAGGTATTTTTGTAGGAAGTACGGAGGAACTGGCTCAGTTCGGCGGATTTCATTTTAAGGAAGCAACAGGCTCGGAGGTTAAATTTCAACTCCTGGTCGTCTTCCAAGGTTGTCTTGAGTCTAGTAACTTTATGCTTGTTGATCATAAGTTCACATGCTAACTGAGATACTCAGGAATGTTTCCGCCCGAACCACTCCATTTGGAGTTGCCCGCAGAAGATGAGTACAAACTGAACGTCTCACTCTTCGTCAGGCGAACTATCCTGGAATCCGTTCGTGGAAGTAGGGAGTCAGGCCAGCAAAAAAGGACGTCACGATGGTAGATATTCGATTTTGCCCCATTCAGGTATATTGGCAGCAGGGTATAAGTAGCCCGTTCCCGCAACGTTCAACGGCTCGATCTAGTCCTTGTTGGCCAACGTCCACTCTGCCTTGTTATAGCTGGCCGGCCAGATACCGTTCTTACCCGGCGCAAGTACGCCTTTGGGATCAAGCGCATTCTTGATCAACTCATTCAGCTTCATCTGCGCATTGTCGTTGAAATTGAAGGTTTCCGCAATCTGATCCATCAACGCTAGGTGGGCTCTGTATTCTCCCCATCCCATCTTGGCCGCATCATCGATGAGGACCTTGATGAGTTTGTGGGCGCGGCGCCGGGAATCCTCGTCCTTACGGTCGAAGACGATACAGACGATGTTGTGGATCTGTCGTACGCCTACTAGAAAGGCACAGATGAAGTCAAAACCAAACTCTTCGGTTCGGCGGCGGGTGAGTTCGTACTGGGCTTTTGCGTCTGAGCCCGTGGCCTTTGCGATTGGGGCGAAGAACAAATGTCCGCCATTCGGCAGCCAGTCAACCCAGTTGAGCTCTGTGATTGAGGGAATACCTTGGAGAGTATTTTTACGGATTTGAAGGGCAACGTCATCCGGCATGTCCTCCGGAAAGTAGAATTTGACTCCAGGGATCTTTCCAAAAGAGGACTTGATGACTTTCCAGTGCGCCTCGCGGATTTCTTCTGGCCCGTACAGCGCGCCGTAAAAGTTCCAGCGACCGAGATTGAGCTTTGCTGCAATATCATCCAGCTCGGCATCCGTAAGCGGTGCGCTGGATTTGGCATAAACAGTTCGATTACCCTGATGGGCGTCAGTGGTAGCAAAGAAAGCATCCGAGCAAATGGGACGTACCCTTAAAGCTGCGTCGAAGAGAATGCTATCCAATTTCGGGACGCTCTGAAGCACCATTGAGATTCGCAGAGGTCGCATTATCTCAACAATTTGATGCAAATCATCATCTTTAGGGAAAGTTATAAGGTATGGCTGATAACCGCCAGGGTTCTGCATGAGCCACACACCCATCTTCACGACGATGCCGAGTGAAGACTGGGTAAACATTCCGTCGCTATATGGCCCGAAACCATAATTGAACAACTGCCAGCAGTCGTTTGGCTCCTGTTCATGTGGCGGCTTGCTCTGGTCGGCCTTTGGGTTGGGTAAGGCGCCCATGCCGGTTCTGAGCAGTGTGCCATCAGGAAGGACAACTTCCATGCCACAATGCTGGGCGCTGTAATCAGTCAGAGCATGCAGGAAGTACTGGAAGCAAGATCATGACTCACAAGTGGTCGCCATATGGGGTATAACCGATGCCTCTCTCAAGAGTGTTTCCAATAACCGAACCACCGCCCAAGTCCGGAACGTCAGTCCATACCTTGTCCCTCAAGTTGTTCTCCACCAAGTAGTCATGAAGGTCGAAGAATGAAACACCGGGCTCGACCAAAGCATAGGCACTATCCGTGTTCACCTCCAATATCTTGTTCATGTTCTGGCCCATGTCCAGCCCAACGCTGCCCGGAACACGAGGAGCAGCTCCACCATATCCGACATTCCTACCCTTGGAGAACGGCCATAGCGGGATCTCAAGTTCGTTTGCCAGTTTCATCATCGCTTGGACGTCCGGCACATCCTTCGGCGCAATGACAGCTGAAGCTAGGAAATGTCCTCTTTCGAGAATATGGAACATATCGTGGGCTTTGGATGGGTCGGTATAATCATTCTGGCGGTAGTGTTCGGGGCTACCTACGACGATCACATTGTCCCGGCCAACAATTTGTGTCGCGCGACCGATGAACTCTTTGAACTTCAACGAACTAGTGTTTGGCGGCAAGACAATGGGCTCAATGTCCTGTGCAACGACCGGTTCCGCCATAGTTGCTTTTGTCTTCCTTGTGGAAAGCACTTTGGTCGAGTAATTTTCAACCATCCGATTCCAACGTCCATCACGCCGTAGTTATAGGCCCTCATTGCAGCCACAACACTACAGCGATGGAACATCAGCAAATGGAACCGCAGTCGCGGCCCCTGGGTATCATCAACAAAGAATCGGAGGCTCCTGCAAGATATAAATCTTAAAATCCTCCGTAGCTCTGTCGATCCCTGTCGTTTGAGAGATTTTGGTCGGAGGATATTTCTCTTGACGTCGGAGACTTTTTGTCTCGCCCTAGCGCGCCGAGAAACGCAAGTCCGTGCCAAACTTCCACTTGGATCTGCCACACGACTGTTTTGTGTCAGCCGACGGAGTACATGGAATGTGGCCGGTCGGAGAGACTTTTGTCGGCGAGTATCCTGGCACGCACGTCAAGTTCCCAGCGATGTGGTTGAGATATGCGAGATTTGGCATGGAAAAGGCATTCAGAGTCAGTCAATCTCGAGTCAATCCCCGTTCAGCCGGGAGCAATGATGGCTCAGTGCGAATGGAAGATTCCAATAGCCGCCAAAAGACGATCAGCGAAGCTTTTATGCTCCCAGGCGCGTCGGATCCTGGTTGTTGATCATAACAAACGGCAGATCGAAGACGGCCTGACGGCCCGCGGGTGAATGCTCGGAGGGAAATGGCTGGCCTGCACTGCACGTCATTCGTCGCAAATTCAACCCGTCAACTGCGCGGAGTCCTTTTTTATGTTTGCGAACAACGTTTTGACCGCTTTTGGGTGCTCCTTTCGACTTATTTAACAGCAGGAGGATGCGTTCTGGATGTCTTTCCAGCAGGCTTCACGGAAGAGGTGGAAGTCGCAGCCAGCTCTCGCGAAAATGGTTCAAGAATCGCCAATCATGTGCGCTAGCGAGGTTTCGAATACTCCTGTCGCCGGGAGCTCGATCAGAGATGACGAAAAGGAGTTTACAGCTGCTCCCCCTGGCAACATGTCCCACAAATCCGCCGACGAGGAGAGGCAGGCTGCCCAGCCGAGGCCAGGGACGCTAAGAGAGAACCTCTTCCTCATCTTCATCACCCTAAGTCAGCTAGTCCAGATGATTCCTCTGGGTGCCGGAGTCAATTCAGGGCTGGCGATTGGAGAATCACTGGGCGCGTCGCATGTTGAGTCAGTATGGATTGTTGCATCATACCCCCTGACCCAAGGCGCATTCGTTCTCGTCGGTAAGTTATTCCTCTGCAACGCTCCTGCTTGTGACGATGGCATAATTCCGACTGCTATTTACGCCAGGTGGCCGTCTGGGCGCTGTTTATGGACACAAGAACATCTTCGCGCTGGGCTGCATATGGTGGACTCTCTGGGCACTGTGCGGAGGATTCTCCCCGGACCTGATCGCCATGAGCTTCATGAGAGGCCTATGCGGAATCGGAGGGGGTTTGATGATTCCCAACATCGTGGCCTTGATAGGAATCACATTCCCCCCGGGGATGAAGCGAAATATTGGTTTGGCTCTCTTTGGCGCGATGGCACCTGTTGGTGCCGCTGGCGGTAACCTTGTCTCTGGGGTCATTGTGCAGCTGACGGACTGGAAATGGCTGTTCTTCTTAATGTAAGTACACCAAAATTTCTCTCAAAGGTGAGATTCAATCAATTAGCACTTGCTAAAGCCCGCTGTTCTAGTGGCCTACTTGGTTTTTTCGTTTACGGAACGGCGCTGGTTATTGTCGCTCCTGATGAACCAGTTGACCCAAATGGCGAAATCGACTGGATCGGTGCGTATCTGGGAGTTGGTGGCCTCATCTTATTTAATTTTGTCTGGAAGTAAGGCTCCGCCGTCCATAGTCCTGCCGACGGAGCGATGAACATACTAATGGCTTCTACAGTCAAGCACCCCTCGTCGGATGGCTTAACCCTTACGAGATCACCCTTCTCATTGTCTCTCTCCTCCATTTCGCCGGCTTCGCATACTGGGAAATGAAGATAGCCAAACAGCCAATTCTCCCATTCAACATTTGGAAAGCGCCTTCCTTCGGTATCCTCATGATCACGATCTTCTTCTCCTTCATGAGTTTGGGCATTTTCCTCTGGTACATGGCCATTTACATGGCGAATATTCGCCGCGACAGCCTCATAATGATAGGCGTCCAGTACCTCCCTCTCACCATCATCGGTGCCTTCGCTGCCTTCTTCGCCGCCTGGCTTGTCCCGCGGGTCCCAGCCCAAATAATCATTGCGATGGGTTGCTTCGCGATGGTTGTTATCAACGTCCTGCTCGCGACAGTTCCGGCAAATCTCACATACTGGGCCATGGCATTCCCAGCCATGTTTTTATCCTCATTCACGCTCGATCTCATCGTCACTGCTGCGCAAATTATCGCCAGCAACACTGTGTCGAAGAAGCATCAGGGAGTTGCTGGGTCGCTTGTTGGCACCTTGCTTAGCTATGGGATGAGTACTGGTCTTGGCTTTGCAGGGACGGTTGAGGCGAACACGTTCGATGATGGCCGGGATCTTCTCAGGGGTTATCATAGCGCCGGATACTTGGCGACAGGGTTCGCGGCTGCAGCCCTGATCCTTGCGCTAGTATTCATCCGAATCCCCAAGGATAATCGGGAAGGGTGGGGAGATGATGATGATGGCCATTGACAGCGATAGCTGCCTTTTCTAGAAGCGGGGGTTCTGCATTCGATGCCAAATACTCGACTAAATTCGTCGCAATTGTGACATAAGGCTTAACTAATAACTTATCCTCTCCTATTAATAAACATGATTCTGCAGCCGAAAAAAAAGAGAGTTCGCCGAGTCTTCCTTCAGCCCAGCCAGATCTTTTCCTCCGCTCGGTCGGCTGGCTTCGATGCGCAACATACCGAACCCCGGGCAGACGGAGGCCATACCCCCCCCGTGCCATGTGTCCGACGATGATACATGTACCTCACATGGCAGACTGGGCACTGTCTCTCAGTCCCTACCCCCCGCGTCGGAGTCGTCGGTAGACTCGAGCTGGAACACAGGTCTTGGAAGGGACCCTGGAGAGGGGTGTCAACGAGAAAGGAGAGAAAAGGCCCCCACCCCGACACGGCACAACCTCTGATCTTTTCATCCTGAGACCGAGATTCTGCGACAGGACAGGGTTCAGATCCCTGACAAAACAAAGGTACGCTGACGTCTGTTGGAGATCGGCTGGAGAGCAACGAGACAATTTACATGCATGTTTTTTGGGTCTGAGCACCAGCGCGAATTTCCTCCGATCTAGAAGTTGGCTTGCGCAATCAATCAAAGTTTATGGTGGCCACGGCAAACTGCCGTGAAGATGGCTGATGGCTTTGATGGCAACATTTCAGCTGGAATGTTTAGCAGAAAGCATCCTTCAGCTCGATAGCCTACAAGAACGCCATGTTCTCAGGGAATGCTGGACACCGCACCAGAGGGATCACCACGCCTTCCAAATAATTTGATTCTGGTGAAAGATGCCCGGCAGCCAAAGGATTCTTTGTTTCTTCTTTGAAGGTTGGACCCTTGTTAGCCCAACTCGAACTTGCGGTTGGGCCTAGCCTTGACCCCAGCATGAAACCCAGTCCATAGTTGTCGGACTAAGGTTCCAACAATAGAATCCTTCAGCATTTACCATTTGGAGAATGCCGATCCCAGTCCTCATGTAACCCCATGGGTTGATTGTTAATGATCATCTATCAGGGATTAACAAAGAACGTGTCTTTTAGCCGCGTTTGAAGGGATGTGCGAAGTTTACCACGCTGCCGCTCCGATCTTATTTTCCGGCGGCCTCCTGCGGCATGACACTTCAGCATCTTCCACTTTATCCAAGGCTGGAGACCGAACACCGCGTCGAGGAGGATGGGAAAATGTCGCCGTCTCGTTCTTGGCAATCTTATTCAAAGCAAAACACTTGGTGGTGGCGGTCGACAAGAGCATCCATTCGTCATCAAATATACTCACACATGAGCGGATCGTATCATCGGGGCAATGTCTTTGTCCGAATCGATGCGGAAAGTTTCTGCAATGCTGCGGATAGAAACCCACTATCAAATGTCTGGTGGACGCTTAGACATTGTAGCATCACGATACGCGCTTCAGCGGATTGATATTTAGGTCGGCTAAACCCCCTAGGCTTGTAGATCAGCTCGCAAATAGCCTGCCCAAATCGAAACTGCGCTTTTCACGATGTTCTTCATTCTACCACTCTGCCTCCTAGGCGCAATTGTTATATTCTTAGCCAGCTTATTATGGAGACGACGGCAAAACCCAATCGAGATTGAGGCAGGTAACGCCGCGAGAATACAGGACTTGAAATTTCTCGGAGGTCAGCATGAAGCAGCCGGAGCTCTCTTAGAGCTAATAGAAAAAGATGGCGCTGGGACCTGGCCGCCTAAAGCGAATCATACTTCCTGGCCAATGGCCCTGCGACCGTATAGAGATATTTACTTGGAGCTTATTCCGCTGTTGTCGGCTGCCGAGCCCTCCCTTGATGATAGCGCGAATAGAAAACGAATTGATGATTTCCGATCACGCATGCGAAAACTTCTCGCAGAGCGCGTCAACATAACGCAGGTCAAGGGCATCATGGCAGCTGCAGAGGCTGGAAATTGGGATGTTTTCCCTCGCGACGAGTACAATGGATTTTATTGTTGTGTTGCCGTGAGCCGTCATGCATATAGGTAAGCTAGCCAGCCCTTTCAAGTGCCAACCTAGCATAAACTAAGAAACGTTAGATGGGGAATGATTCCCGTTGTCAAAGTCGCTCAAACCGAGAAAATCATTGACTTCCCACCTGAGCTTGACGCACCCTGGCCGTATCTCCAGCGAAATTTCGGCGTGGATGCCGAGAGCGGGAACAATACAGCGAACGTCCTTCATAATTTCAACGAGAAAGGCGAGAGGGTGTATAAGATCAATGTCCTCATGTCCAAAGTAGTTCAGTCGTCTGAGGAGGCCTTTTTCCGGATGTTTTACGATGTGGAAGTACTGGTAAAGTCCCCAGCCCTTAGAGATTTTACCCCCTTCTAATAACAGTGTGAAGGCTCTGCCTATCTATTATGAGATGATTCGCGCTATCATCTCTTTTGAGGAAAACGATAAAGCATCATGCGCGGAGCATCTCGAGGATATCGCATTCAAGCTCCGCCATCTCCTTAAGATATTTTACGAAAACCTCACTGAGGCTCGCATATCGCAGTCAGCATGGCTAAGATATTGCCAAGGGTTCCAAGGTTGGGGTGTGGGAAGAATGATAGATGGCAAGCTCGTCACGTATGACGGACTTTCAGGAAACCACGTTCTCCTTTTCCAAGCAATAGATGCTTTCATGGGTATGGGTCGCTACCTCAGCGACGAGGCCATGGACAGGTATATTCCTGCCAAGCAGAGGGACCTGTGCCTGGCGTTGAAAAGGCATTCTTTCTGCCACAAGCTGAACGACGATGCGGACATGAAGATCGAAGAGGGAATCAAAAAGATTGCAAACCATATGAAGGTATAAACTCATATTTCCCCCTATAGTGCAAACAGGCGGCTAACACACAATGTAGGTGTTCAGATCTGCCCACCGGGCTCGCGCGATGCCGTACCTGAAACAACCCGCTCCAGAGCGCCTCTGCATGACTGCCGGAAAATCCGTACTCGAGGGTGCCACTCCTGAAAAGACCGAGGATAATTTCAAGAGCCTAGATCGGCTTCTCGCCAAAAGACTGAAGGAAACAAATTGTGTTGTTGCCAGGTCTAAAATGCGAGGGTGCCCCATGAGGTGAAGAAATGCGTGCTGCTTTTATGCGAATGACTAAGCAGGGTTTGGTCAAAAGGGGCTGGACCCCCAAAAAAGGGGTAATAATCACGGGCGGGCCATGGCGTTCAAGTTTCCAGCTCTTAATATGGTATAGACACAATAGACATAGAATATATATACAATAGAACTAGACATTAGATAAGGAAAGCTGTGCTCGGAGTTCGGTTTGGGCTTTGGCTTACCAAAAACCAATACCTCACAGCATGTCAGTCTGACAGCGCAATGAGTTCAGTCATGTTGAATCACTCCCACCAAGCAGACTGCTTTGAGAAAGGTGCAACTTGCAGGATTGCGCCAAGGAGCTGTGGCCAAAACAAAAGTAAGGAAGCTTTTCGGGAGAGGCTGTCATTGGATGGGCTCAGTTAGCCTTGTCATCGGTTGACGGTTAGTTACTTTTAGGCGTCGGGATGCCGTCATCTATAAAACGCCTGGGAGCGCCGCTTGCTCGTCATACTTTCTTCATCTCCATCTCATATTCCTAGCGTCCCTCATTACTATTTCGCTTTGCAGGATTCGTGCCCCAACAAGCGTATCAGAATCACCAGCCAGCAGCTCAGTTGAAGCAACTCGCCTTTATTTCACACTTATAAAATACCTTGTGGGTTGTCACAATGCCCCAAAGCGATGCTGCCCTGGATCAGCTGCATTCAACCAGTGGGCTGATACAATATGTCAACGACCACTTGGGGATGACCTTCCCCGCACCAGACGTCAAGATAATGGAGCAGAGCTCGATTACCGGCTTCACCCTGGTAAAATGGGGAACGGGGGCAAATTTTGCACAGCAAGGCCTGTCATGGGGTTGCTACTCGGCACTGCTGCAGCTAAAAGCAGATTTCTTGAGCACAAAGCTTTAAGCTCTCCTCTGTGTCCGATGGTACGTTATCTTTGCTGACATCTTGCTTCAGAGACTGGTGATGAGGATGGATGGGCATTAATAGAAGAATTGGAGCCTGATACGAAACGAAAGCCCTTACGAGAAGAAAGCGTTGAGACGGCCGATACTCTCTACAGCCTACAAAGTCTTGGCAACAGTGTGAACCAACATACAGCAGCACCTGCACTTGCTCACGCTGCAAAGCTTTGTGAAGAACAGCGCAGCCAGGTTATCCGCTTTTTCAAAGACAATTATAAAAATTTTGGTGAAGCTAAAACCCATCTTTCTTCACCACTCGCTACCATGAGCCTTCCCTTCCCATTCTCGAGGATGAGAATCCCGCTGGAATTCCCAAGTTGCGGCCAAAATGACGAGAACTTTTTTTATTATCGCCGTGAAGACTTTGCTAAACTAATCGACTGCTTTGAAGAAATGCTAGAACAGCCTAACATTTTAAAGCTATGGCTTTATGGACTTCAGGGCGCTGGAAAATCCCACGTACTGGCAGCCATCACATGCTTTCTTACTGCAAAGGGCTTCCGGGTGATTTACCTTCCTGAAACCCGCCCTTGTTGCAGAACTCCAGTTGCTTACCTTCAAGAATCATTGATGTTTACCTGGGCTGATGATTCTCGTAAGGTCAACGAAATCATCAGCTTACAAAACATGGAGGCTGTCGAAGCATTTGTCGAAAAGAATTGGTCACCATCAGTTGTCTTTGTTGTAGATGACCTCAATACCCTGGAGGAAGAGGGCGACGTGGAGAAAAAGTCAAAGATACGCAACTGGTTGACTAATTGCAGCCATCATTGCAAGTCTATTTTCAGCATCTCGACCTGCAGCACCCCATCCCACAAGATTACCGGAAGATACCCTGAGCATTACTGGTATAGCATGGGCAATGGATTTACTCAGGTAAGTTGACATTGATGGCTCAGCATGTGTTCTAGATGGCTTTTTAAATCTGTGTGCATATTAGATATCTAACTTCTCTTTCGTTTCAACTACAGACTGAAATGGGCGCATTTTGGGCTCGCCACTCTGCATTAAGCCTTGAAGGCTATACTCGGAAACAAATTGCGAAATACACAGGATGCAACCCGTGGTTGCTAGCAAGCTGCACGGAGGGAGACAAGATTGACTTTGGTGGCGAAGAGTTCCGTCATGTAAGACAGAACTGCCACCTATTTGTAGTGCGCATGAGAACCCGTCTTAAAGACAGAGAGTGGGAATGGCTCCTGTAGGCGCTCATCACCCCATTGTATCACTCGTATAACGTGCTAAATCTTCATAGGTACGAGTCTTACGTAAAGGCATGCATTTCCGGGGCCGCTGTTCCAGAAGGTATTGAGCCTGATCATGTCGACCATCGTTACTTCTTTGAGGACTCAAATGGGGTGGGCCATTGCCATTCTGGCGTCGTTAGGGAAACGGTAACCAAGGCGTTGGCAGGAATGGGAAAATTCCCGTTCTCGGTCAGTTCAGCATAGTATATTTTTGCAAAGCAGTCCCATAATTGGGCCATTGCCAACAACAGAAATCGCTCTTGGGCATCCTGGAGCCGATGGAGTAGTTACATTCCTGTCATATATTTTGAGAGCCCTCATATGGGTTTCAATTATAATTGTAGTGCATTTCTTGTTGTTTGTCCCTTGGGCAAGATTGATAATGCTCCAAAATCATTGTGGAAGGAATGATAAGCATACCATGTTGAGTATGGGAGTGCAATTATTCAGGGAATTTATATTTGCGGCTGAAGAGAAAAGGTAAATCAACATTGAGGAGCTGGAACAACTTCTACCCAAAATCAATAATAAGCCTCCTGAAAGAGACTGAAAAAAGTTAAGTACATCTTCACTGAGGGCTGATGCACATGTACATTCTGTGTGGTTTGCTTCTGCCAAAGATTGGAATGAGTCTAGAAGAATAAGAGTATATCACACAGTTCAAAGCTTCCCAGCTCCAATCCAACAACCTGGACCAGGATGAAGCTTTGCTGTTGTGGTGATGTTGATGTTGGTCCAGGAGAAAAGTTTGTCCGGAGCACTAGAAACACGTGATATTCATTAAATTAACGTAATCCACAAGCGAGCGGAACACACAAGCAAGCGGACCACTTTTTTTCCACATACCTGCCTTCTTGCCAATTCAACAATATGTCAACAACACAAGGCAGTCAAGCTTCCTATAAAGAAGGAAGGCTTCTTTTAGCTATTCAAGCCCTTGAATCAGGCTAAATTTCAAGTGTATGAGCAGCAGCAAAGTTATACAATGTCCCCCACAACAGCCTCAGCTATTGCATGCATGGTTGTACGGCACGCGTCAATACTCCACCAAAAAACCAAAAACTTAGTCTTACTGAGGAAGAATCTCTTGTTCAATGGATTCTAGCCATGGATGAGCGAGGCCAGCCACCCTGAGTTGGAACCATACGAGAAATTGTCAATATTCTTCTTGCCAATTGAGGAATCAGCCCTTCACCCACAGTTGGTCAGAACTGAGTATGAAACTTTGTCAATCACCATCCTGAGCTCAAATCCAAGTTCTCACGCAAGTACAATCATCAGCAGGCTCTATGTGAGGATCCTGAGGTTATCTGTGGGTGGTTTAGACTTGTATGAAACACCATTGCAAAGTATGGGATCCTGGAAGATGATATCTACAACTTTGATGAGACTGGGTTTCAGATGGGTGTTATTGAGACTGCCAGAGTGGTTACAGGGTCTGAAAGAGGTGAGAAGCCTAAGCTTGTACAGCCTGGAGATTGAGAATGGATGACTGTTATTGCTGGAGTCAATGCAACTGGCTGGGCCTTGTGTATGATGATTATCCTCAAAGAAAAGGTGCATCAATTCTGCTGATATGAGACAGAAGGGTTACCACACAACTGGGTGATTGAAGTCAGTGATAATGGCTGGACAACAGACAAGCTGGGCCTGCATTGGCTGAAGGAGGTGTTCAACAAGGATACCCTACCCCATACAAAGGGCAAATACTGACTCTTGATTCTGGATGGGCATGAGAGTCATTTCTCTGCTGAGTTTGATCAGTTCTGCTCTGAAAACTGCATCATTGCTCTCTATATGCCAGCTCATTTCTTCTATCTTCTTCAGCCATTGGATGTTGGCTGCTTCTCCCCCCTGAAAATGGCATACAGATGACAGGTGGAGAATCAGATGTGGCTTGGGATCAATCATATTGACAAGGAGGACTTTCTGGCTCTATATCCAGCAGCTCATGCACAGGCTCTGACTGAGAGCAACATCAAGAGTGGTTTTAAGGCAGCTGGATTGGTTCCATACGACCCTGAGCAGGTTCTCTCATGGCTTAATACCACAATGCATACCCCCACCCCTCCAGGGACTTCTCACAGCTCCCAGGCCTCCTGGCCCACAGCCATGCCACATAATATACACCAACTACAGCAGCAGACTGAGAAAGTTATGAACTATATCAAGCACCGTACGCAGAGCCCACCAAGTCCAACTGATCACACTCTAAGTCAGCTTGTCAAGGGATGTCAAATGGCAATGCACAATGCTGCTATTCTAGCAGCTGAAAACAGAGAGTTAAGAGCTGCAAATGCAAAGCAAAAGAGAAAGCAAGAAAGAGGCTGTACATGGGTAGCTCAAGAGGGTGCTTTGGGGGTTGAAGAAGGCTTGGGTCGTGTACAAAGGGTCAATGAATGGGAACAAGGGGTGGTTGAGCCTGCTGAGGCTCAACCACGAAAACGTGCAGCACCACAGTGTAGTGTATGTGGGATTGTTGGGCATACTGCCCGTACGTGCTCTAGGCGTATAGGAAATAATTGATAATATTAATTTGTTAATTTTTCTCTATACTCAGGCTTTGAAGACATTCTTGCCGTACGCCAGGGTGGGAAGTGGTCCGCTTGCTTGTGTGTTCCGCTCGCTTGTGGATTACGTTAACGTAATCCACCACCGAGCGAAACACCCCCCCGAGTGAAACAGCAAAACCACCAAAGCTTCAATTTAACTACTCATCCATTTCAACGCGCGATTATGCCACCAATTCACAATAAAAACTCTTCAAATTCTATTGAGAGAGAGGGAAGACTTGAACTCACAATAAAATCTATTCAAAATAAAGAAATCTCTTCAATTCATGAGGCTGCACAATTATACAATGTTCCACATACAACTCTATATCATCAACTAAATGGCCAGCCTGCACAGGTGAATTTATGCGCAAATTCAATTAAATTGACTGAGCCTGAAGAGAATGAGCTAGTTCAATGGATTTTGAGCCTGGATAAATGAGGAATTCCCCTCTGGCCAGCCTTTGTTGAGAATATGACCAACCATATTCTTACCTCCTGATCCCAATCTACTACCCCTCCCTGTGTGGGAAAGAACTGGGTTTACAAGCTGATTAAACACTGTACAGAGCTTCAATGCTGCTATTTCAGACACTATAATCACAAGCAAGCAAAATGTGAGGATAGAAGAGTTATTCAGGATTGATTTAAGACTCTAGAGGATACAATTGCTGAGCATGGAATTCTGGCTGAAGATATCTACAACTTTGATGAGACTGGATTTGCAATGAATCTCTGTGCAACTATCAAGGTCATCACTAGTGCTGAGCACTATGGCCAGCCAAAGCTGCTACAGCCTGAGAATTGAGAATGGGTCACTGTGGTTGAGTCAGTCAACACATCAGGATGGGCCCTACCTCTCTATATTATCCTCAAGGGTCAGAATCTACAGGAAGGCTGGTTTGATGGACTTCCAGATGGCTGGAGACTTGATGTTAGCTCTAATGGCTGGACCACAGATGAGATAGGAATCAAATGGCTTACTAGGCTGTTTATTCCAGCTGCAAATCCACACAGGGTTGGCACTCACCTCCTTCTTATCCTGGACGGGCATGGCAGTCATCTTACCCCTGAATTTGACTATATCTGCAAGGAGAATAGAATTATTCCTTTGTGCATGCCTGCACATTCATTCCATCTCTTGCAGCCTCTGGATGTGAGTGTTTTTGTGGTCTTAAAGTGAGCATATGGAGGTTTGGTTGAGCAGCAAATGCAGCTTGGTTTCAATACTATTAAGAAGAGGGATTTCCTAGATGCCTATCCTGCAGCTCATACAGAGGCCTTTAAGGCTCAGAACATTCAAAGTGGCTTTATAGCTACTGAAATAGCTCCATTTGAACCAGATTGAGTTCTTCAACAGCTCAATATTCAGCTGCAAACCCCTACCCCCCTGGTCAGTCAATCTAGCAACTCAGGGTCATTCTGGATCCTACAAACACCTAGCAACCCCCATCAGTTGCATAGGCAGATGAATAAGGTCAAGAATATTATGGAACAAGGCCTTGATAGTCCCCCCCAGGGCTTGATGGAAGGATTTGACCAAATTATTAAGGCCTGTGAATATGGAATGGTGAACACCACCATTATGAAGAAGCAATACCAGGATATATTCAATGTCAATGAGAAAGAGAAGCAAAAACACAAGAGATCTACACACAGGATTCCACGCGAAGGAGGGCTAACTAGAGAAGAAGCTCAGGATCTTATTATTCCAGCTGCTGAGCCTGTTGAACAGCCTGTCATTCAACCCCCTGAACCAGCAGCCCCTGAGTGTAGACCACGCGTACGAGCGCCACAACGCTGCAGCAATTGTGGCATTCTCAGGCATAGAAGAACAACATGTCCTAGTCCTAGTGTAATTTAATTTAATGTAATTAGGGGTTGGTGGGTGTAGATATTTCAGGTTTAAATCTAATTAGTTGAGCTACGGTGGTTTTGCTGTTTCGCTCGGGGGGGTGTTTCGCTCGGTGGTGGATTACGTTAGTCCTCAATATGCTGACATAATTAAGTTGTCACATGATCCAAGCCGGCAGACTATTTTGGGCGTCCCGCTTTTGGCGCGGTGGGCAACGACATCATCACGTCCAACGGCTCCTCAGCTTCTCTTCTCCAAGACAATTGCTTCTTTCTCGCAAAAGCAGCGGCAAAAGAAAGCCACCAGAAAGGCGTCATTAATATTGTTGTCCCGCGGGCCACGAAAGTTCGGCGCAACCACAGAAGCCACTCCACCCACGTTCCCTGATCAAGATTCCTACGTCGTTAGTGGGACCCTGCTCGACGAGCCACGGTGATGCCAAAGTTAAAGCTGCCGGTTTGGGCGCCTTAGTGCGGGATCTCCTGTACAGTGGGCGTTAGCTCTGGGAAATGCACCAATACCTGAGCTGTTTGTCATTCGTCGTCCCTACCCGCTCTCATCATGGCAACGGTTAGGCCTGCATCGGCGTCTACGCCTGGGGTCGACAGCGAAGGGAGTTCGAGGAAATTGACACGACAAGCCGATGTCGACTCTTCGGGAACAGTCTGGAATCCTGCTTCAAGTCAATCGACTGACGGCCTCGGATCCGACCCACTCTCACGCTCACTTGCTTTTACCTCGTCGACATCGCTGCCCTCCTACCGCTCCACCACACCCTTGTGTGTCTCTCAGTCTCCGGAAATCCCCCTCCTAGGCATTGTACCTCAGCTCGCCATGGCGTCCTCTTTAGGGAGGTTCATCCTCTATTTGGTGCAGGCCATACCCCGTATCCTCTACTGGGTGATCACCTTCACCACTATCACTTTGCCCACCTCCTTGTTTACCCTGTTTTCCATGAGCTTGACCTTTACCATGAACTTCACGACGCTGTAAGTATCCCATGGCCTTTTCTTCCCCTCTTCTACTGTGTATTGTCTGGGGGAGTGTTGGCTGGCAGGAACGCTAACGACTAGATTCGGTGCAGACTTATAATCATTCTGGTGCTGGTTTCCACCATAAGCTGGTTTATTCGTTATAGATTCCTTAATATGTACTCCCGTTTACCGCACGAACCACAGCGAAAAGAGCCGCAGATTGATCTATTTCCCGATACCCAGGAAGGCGACTCGAAGCCAGGCCTAGCAAATTATTTGGATGAGTTCCTGAGTGCCATTAAAGTGTTCGGGTATCTCGAACGCCCGGTCTTTCATGAATTGACCAGGACGATGCAGACACGGAAGCTGATTGCTGGGGAAACACTGTTACTGGAAGAAGAAAAGGGGTTCTGCCTAGTTGTTGACGGGCTTGTGCAAATCTTTGTTAAGTCGATTCAAGAACGGCATGATGGCGATTGCACCGAATCCCCCGAAGATGAAGCAGTGATAGACTCCACTGACGAGGACGAGGACCATCGTACAGCTCACCAGGGATATCAATTGCTTACAGAAGTGAAGAACGGAGCGTCGATGTCGTCTCTCTTCTCTATTCTTTCTCTTTTCAGTGAGGACGTCAAACTTAGGCATACCGACGACGAGCATTCAGAATCGTCGAGTACACGGGGCGCAAGTACCAGGATCCCTGAATCCAGCCCTACGAGCCCCGGACCCTTCCTTGGCAGTCCGATCGGATCAAACTTTCCAAACAGTAACGGAACCGCTATGCCAATTAATGGTGAGAAGCTGTCCGCCATCCCCCCTCTTGCGCTCGGGGAGACCAATGAATCCCCAAAAGACCGCAAGCCTCGCACGCAGAGCCGGCGTGGCCCGTCCAAGTCCCGACGGCCAAATTCCATCCATCCCGATATCCTAGCTCGCGCGATGGTTGATACAACAATCGCCATCATCCCTGCGAGCGCATTTCGCCGCCTAACTCGTGTCTATCCCAAAGCCACGGCTCATATTATCCAAGTAATCCTTACTCGTTTACAACGAGTAACATTTGCTACCGCCCATTCCTACCTCGGACTTACTACTGAAGTTCTAAGTATCGAGAAGCAAATGAATAAATATACAGCATTTGATCTTCCCAATCATCTGCGCGGGATGGCTCTGGATCGACTTAAAGATAAATTTAGAAAAGAAAAGGAACGTCTTGGCCCTGAAGACGGAACAAAGGGGATTGCTCTACACAATCCTGCGGTCAACCGAAGAAGACGGTCAAGTAGTGCACTTCGAAAAGACAGCGCTTTACACGCCAAAATAGCAGCAGCACATGGCATGCCCATGACTACCAGAGGTCTCCGTTACAGCGATTACGAGTCCACCGGTGTCAGCCCAGGTGATCTGTTGTCCACAATTCAGCTTTCGCGGTATGGACCCCGTTATGGTAGTGAGCGTCTCAAAGGAAGAAGTGTCTTCTATGATGCTGCCACCGGATTAAAAAGCCCCGTGGAACGCCCGACTACGCCATCCGCCCTTGGAGAGTCTCCACTCTTTCGTTCGCCTGCTCAGAACATTTCTTTTCAGAAGCCGGAGTCAGTGGACGAAGAGTCCTTGTTTCGGGAGTCGATTCTTGATTGCATGATGAAAGCTCTCGGGCTCACAGGAAGCACTCGTGATGCGCTGCGCAAGAGCCATAACTCAGGTGATGCGTCACCACAGCTCGTATCCTACGATTCCAGGCGGCAAAAAGCGGTATTCAACAATGCGTTCGGCTTCATCGATCCCTATGAATCCTTTGGAGAAGCCGACTCAGAATCGGTCATGTCCATGTCTGTCACTTCCGCGGGCGGTACATCGCCGATTACGAACCTAAGGGCAGATTTGGGTGACGAAATCGAGATCGTTTTCTTCCCCAAGGGTACCGTATTGGTCGAGCAAGGGGAGCGCAACCCTGGTCTATACTATGTAATAGATGGGTTCTTGGACGTAGGGATTCCCGTCAACGATAAAGGGGAGGACCTGATTGGTACTTCCAGGGGTCACTCAGCAGAAGATGTGCTTCTGCCAGTGGCTCGTGAGGCCCCCAATCCCTCGCGTACGTCGTCCTCCATAAATGCTCCGCTTGGTCAACGGAAGAAGGGTGCTCGACGTTCTCTCTACATGGTTAAACCAGGTGGGATCGAAGGATATACTGGATCCATTACATCTTATCGATCGTTTACTGATGTTACGGCAAAAACGGATGTTTACGTCGGATTCCTCCCCAGAGCCGTTCTGGAAAGGATTGCTGACAGATACCCACTCGTGATGCTGACCATGGCAAAAAGGATAACGACGGTCTTGCCGCGTTTGATCCTGCATATCGATTTCGCGCTTGAATGGGTACAGGTAAATGCTGGCCAGGTGATATTTCACAGGAACGATGAGAGCGACGCGATTTATATCGTTCTGAATGGTCGACTGCGTTCGGTTCTCGATAAGGGCGATGGTGAAGTACGCGTACTTGGAGAATACGGTCAAGGTGATAGTGTGGGCGAGCTTGAAGTAATGACAGAGTCGACTCGACCAGGGACTCTACATGCAATTCGCGACACTGAATTAGCCAAGTTTCCAAGAACGTTGTTCAATAGCCTCGCCCAGGAACACCCAGGAATCACCATTCAAATTTCGAAGCTAATCGCGCAGCGAATGCGCCACATGATTGATAACCCGGCAGAGAAAGGCGGTGAAATCGGCAATCCAGAAAGTGCCAAAACTAATACGTCCACGATGAATCTTCGAACCGTTGCTATTCTCCCCGTCACCACAGGTATCCCAGTCGTGGAATTTGGCAACCGACTGCTAAACGCTTTTAGCCAAATTGGCGTGACCAATGGCGTAACATCGCTCCACCAAGCAGACATCCTAAACCACCTTGGAAGACATGCGTTCAGCAAAATGGGCAAGCTCAAGCTTTCCCAATACCTGGCGGACCTGGAGGAACGATATGGGATGGTCCTCTACGTTGCCGATACAAGCGTCAATGCACCGTGGACACAAACTTGTATTACCCAGGCCGACTGCATCCTGCTTGTGGCGGCTGCAGAAGGATCTCCTGCCATTGGAGAGTATGAGCGTTTTCTCCTCGGGATGAAGACAACTGCAAGGAAGGAGCTCGTTCTTTTACACCTGGAAAGATACTCGCCGCCAGGACTTACCCGGCAGTGGCTCAAGAATAGAATGTGGATCAATGGCGGCCATCACCATATACAAATGGCGTTCAGATTAACGGCCGAACCTGCCCACCCCCAGACGAAGCGTTTCGGTACCGCCCTAAAACAAAGAGTGCAAGTTATCCAAGCGGAGATTCAGAAATATACCTCCCGCAGAATCCGACAGACGCCGCTCTATTCTGCGGCGACCCCCTTTAAAGGTGATTTTCATCGTCTTGCGCGCCGGCTTTGTGGGAAATCCGTCGGACTCGTATTAGGAGGTGGAGGTGCTCGGGGCATCGCTCACGTTGGTGTCATTAAAGCGCTCGAGGAGGCAGGAATTCCGGTTGACATTGTTGGAGGTACCTCTATCGGCGCGTTTATTGGTGCCTTGTATGCCAGGGATGCGGATCTCGTACCTGTATACGGCCGTGCAAAGAAATTCTCCGGGCGTATGGCAAGCATGTGGCGGTTTGCACTTGATCTTACATACCCTTCCGCTTCATACACCACTGGTCACGAGTTCAACCGCGGGATTTTCAAGGCGTTCGGTAATAGCCACATTGAAGATTTTTGGTTGGAGTTCTACTGCAACACCACCAATATCAGCAAATCCCGATTCGAAGTTCACTCCTCCGGCTACGCATGGCGATACGTCCGGGCCTCCATGACTCTGGCGGGCCTCATTCCACCTCTCTGTGATGAAGGCAACATGCTCCTAGATGGCGGATATATGGACAACCTCACCGTCGCGCGTATGAGATCCCTCGGGGCAGATGTGATATTCGCAATCGACGTCGGCTCCATCGACGACAACACCCCACAGGGCTACGGCGACTCCCTCTCTGGCTTCTGGGCACTCGTCAATCGATGGAATCCCTTCTCCTCGCTCCCGAATCCGCCAACGCTCTCTGAAATCCAGGCCCGGCTCGCATACGTATCATCCGTCGATGCACTTGAACGTGCCAAGAATACTCCCGGATGTTTGTATATGAGGCCGCCCATCGACCCGTTCGGAACGCTGGATTTCGGCAAATTCGACGAGATATATCAGGTCGGATACAATTTTGGGAAGGAATTTTTGGAACGATTGAAGAGCGAGGGAGGCTTGCCTGTGCAGGAGGAGACGGAGGAAAAGAAGAAGTTGAGAAGGACGATGGCGCCCAGGAGAGCGAGTATATAGTTTGCTGTCTTTCTCCTTTGTTTTTCTAGTTAAGACACGGCGTCTTTGGGTTCTTGAGTGGAGCGTTTACTCGTGGGCATATAACTACACCTTCGTGCCCTTCTGGCATTTACTTGTTTGTTGAAAAAAGATACCTACTCTGCGAGATTTCAAAGAATCAGGCGTCATTCACTTCTTTTATTTCAGGTAAATAGTGAACTAGAACGGGAATAACGATAAATAATATAAATATGAGAAAGTACGTGGTACACAGGAATCGCCTGCTATTAAGTCCGCCTTCATGACACAATTGGATTGATGAACCAACTACTCATATGCATGTACCGAGAACCGGGTGAGCAGGGGACCCCCCAAAGTCGCTTTCCAGGAATGGTGCGCCTCTCTGCTTGAATATTGAATACCGATGCTACGTAACATTTTGACCAACAGAATTCTTCGTCCAACTTCTTCCTTATTTAGGCGATTCCTCATCCTGATCATCATTGGCTTCGAATTCATCGCTAGCTTCGAAACCGCCTTCGCTACTCGTTGCTCCATGTACCACGCTTGCATCCGTTCCCTCATCTCCTGCGGATACATTTCCTGCGTCGACTGCACTGCTCATGCTCCCGGGGTTAGATACGGGATCCCACGTTGGGTCCGGCGAGCTTGGCGGCTCTTGAACCGGGTGAGGCATGCTTTGGCTTCGTGAGCGAGCGTGCAAAGAAGTGTCTGCCGATATCGGCGTTTTGACGTTCGTATCGTTGCCGTTCAAAGTTCCGCAGCCACCACAGCGCCATGTTCCTAGTTCTTCGAGGGTTCGGACTCCAGGGGCTGCTTGCCCGCTGACGAGGCGGCAGTTTGAGCAGATTAAGGCTAGTCTGTTCTTAGGGAGGGTTTCGTCTTCGCCTAGTAGGACGTCGAGGATGCGGTCGTACCATTGGGGTTGGCGCGGTTCGCTATAGGATGATGGGGCGAAGGCGCTTGGGTGGAAACCGGGTTCATCTGGCTGATGGGCAGGCTGAGAAGGGATATTTGCGGGACTCGGCGGCTGGGGACGAGGGGATTGGGGTTTCGGAATCGGGGAGCCGGGTGGTGGCATTGGGCGAATGTTCGCGGTTGGCGGAGGTGCAAGACCTGTCCGCCCTCCTTGTGGCAAAGATGCTCTATCTCGCGGGTCTCTGCGCTTCTGTCCGGCCGCTCCCGGCTGGTTTTGGTCCTCCGCTGCGCTTTGGGTTTGTTTGCGTTGTTCCCCTCCATATTTTTGGAGGAGCAGCTGCGTTGAGTTGTATTTTGTCGCCTCCTTTAGCTTCTCGATTGTTTCGTCTCGTTGCTTCTGTAGCCCATCTAGTTCCTTTTGCGCTTTCGAGATGCGATAATTGTAGAAGAGGTCTGCGATCTGACGGACGACATAGATTCTATGAAGAATATCAGCAAAGAGCGTTTCTTTCGCGTCATAGCACGGTTTTCAACATACAACACCGGTGCGCCGGATATGACTGTGTATTCAACCGGCCCCCATCGCTCGAGACCCAGCACAAGGGCGAGAATCAATGCGTAAAGGATATATATGAATGTCGTATACAGGGTCCAGAGCGCTTTGAATCGACGAGCTCGCTGACGAGTTTTATCCAGACGAGCAGTGGTCTGCGCAATTCTAGTAGACAAAGTCGACAGCGTCTTCTCGAAAGATGCCGGGGAGTTATCGGGGCCCTGTCAGTATGAGCGGATGGTCAGCTTGCAGTATGCGATACGTGAATCGGGAAGAAAGGTAGTAGCTTACCCTCCACGGCCAGAGAGACACCATGGCTAACCTGTTTCAATGTAGCCACCGCATTTCAACGCTTATTGCAGTAAAATGAAGCTTTGATTCATCTGGCCAACGTGGCTTGTCGTCGTCTTCTGCTGCGGTGTGCGGGAGCTTCAGCGGTCGAGCTGGCACTGCGACGTCACAGGCAGCAAGTTGATAGGTCACGTGGATAAGTTAGTGATCAGCCCCGTTTCCTCCTCACTCTCCTTCAAGACACACGCTTCCTTTTTTCAAACTGGAGTGAAGATGAAGCTTGACTGAGTACAGACTGAGTGTTGAAGAAGTTTTATTGGAAAAACACAATTCAAATATGAATTTCTAACTGATAAATTGCAAAACAGCGAAACACCAAGCTCCGAGTCCTTTAAGCACGATTTCATTGGTGATATGGAACAGCAAAGTCCTTCGCCTGCTCCCACAGCTTCTCGAGCTTCTCCACCAAATCTGCTGGGAGCGGTCCAGCTTCACAGGCGTCGATATTCTCATCCAGCTGCTTGGCACTGGAGGCTCCGACGATAATACCGTCCCCCTTCTGCAGCTGGGAGTGATGGATGATCCAGCGGAGCATTGCGGAGTGTGCCGTGATGCCGGCTTCGTTTGCATGCGACAAGAATGTGACGGCCAAGCTCTTTAGTACGTCCTTGCCGTACATCATGCTATAGAAGCCGCCCATTGGCGTCTTTGCGATTGTCAGAGATCGGTCTGTCGATAACGAGGGAGAAGCAGATTAACTTACTTCTGGCGCAAATCTTGATCCAGGCCTCCCGTACTCCAGACCCGAGAAAAAGCCTCCGGCAGCGGGACTTTACACTGTTAATGCGCGCGATATATTTTCTGGGCACTAACAAACATACCTGAATGCGACAAAGGGAATTCCATGTTTGCGCAATGTCGGGAATAGCTCTTCAGCATTTCTCATGACGGCGTTATACTGCCCCTGGTAGATAACAGGCTTGACCCAGCCGTTTTTGGCGCACAAGTCCATGATATCATCGACCTCCTTAGCCGTATAGTTGGACAGCCCGAGATACTTGAATTTTCCGGCTTGATGCGCCTTATTCATGGCGCCCAGAGTCACCTCGAATGGCGTCTCCCGATCTGGGGAATGGAGATACATAACGTTGACCTATTCATCAAGCTGTCAGCAAGGTTCGACCGCTAGACTGAAACGAAGAAAGACTCCTTTACACACCTGATCCGTCTTCAGGGCCTCCACAGCCTCATCACAGCTCTTCGCGATAGTTTCCGCCTTGTGAGCTCCCGGGAAGTAAGAAAGGACCTTGCTGTCAATAGTAAAATTCTTCGCCGCATCTGCCTCGCCCAGCAAACGCTCAGTGCTCCCGGCAGCGGCCGTTGGATATCCTCTGGCGGAGTCAATTTTGCTATATCCACGAGCGGCGAAGGCGTTGAGGTATTCCTTTGCCGTTTCAGGGGTTGTAAATCTGCATGTTGGATCGGAGGCGTCTCCGATCGGGGCAGCGCCCAGGTAAATCTCGATTCCGTTGGTCTTCGACATTGTGTGTTCCACTGGATGGGGATTCGTCTGGATCAGTTGGTTTATTGACTGCTGTTGCTGCTACTCTGGTCTATGAAACCCAGCGGGAGAGACTTGAATTTATATTGCTCTGCATGCTTCATCCACTGCCCTCGTTGACGAGCAGCAACGCCTGCTCGGCCTACATCAGTCGCGATAGAACGAAGGCATATTTTTCAGCAAAGGCCGAACCCGACGAGCTACGCCGAAATTCTGAAATCAAGCGAACAGCGACTTGACTTCGATTCATACTCGTTGACGCGAAAAAGGGTGCGCTTCTTGCCTGTCAGGGGCGACCGAGTTCTGATTGGTCACATTCAGGATAAGCTCAAAACTTAAAGCTTGAAGCCAATACGAGGTAGTATGGGTTATGATTGGAGATATTTGCAGCAGGGACGGCATCATCCTGAAAGGGCATTATTCAGGAAACCATTGTCGCCCTCCGAAGTGTGCGAAGGGAGTGTTTTGTTGGGAGTAGGAGAGCGATGACTCCCTGTTCCAGCTTGTTACCACTCAAGAGGAAGCTTTGGTCGCATTGCATAGTAGTTACTCGTAGATCCGAGGCTCAAGCGCCAGCATTAACGTTCTCGTCCAACTCTTGCAAACAGACGTTCGACCAGATGAACGTGCATGATACCTACCTACGGCTTTCCAACTTCGCTCCCTGCCAATGGCCCTTCCGAGGGTGGATGAAGATTCAAGTAAGTCTCTTGCTATAGAATGATCAATTGATGGCGCAATACGCTGCATTCAGCCCACTGACAGGTGCGCAACTACTCATCCTCACTCCCCACGAGTACCCGTCCCGTCTTTCTTCTCGCCACGACCGCTGCTTCCAAGCCAGCTGTTACCTCGACATACACGGCCCTAGGAACCGGCTTACATACGTGAACCGGCACAGGCCAGGAAGGTACAGGCCAAACCGAGTGCGCGAGACTGATATTCGCGCCGGCATCTAGGAGCAGCTCAACAATCTCGGAATGGCCTAGCTCCATAGCTAGCTGTATGACCCTTCCGCAGGAGAAGGAGAATTTACCACCGTTGTGGTAGGCAACGTTAGCATCGGCACCGTGTTCAAGTAATATCCCAACCAGAGCCGCGTTGCCGTTTATAGCTGCTAGAACGAGAGGGGGTATAATGTCTTCTGCTATGAGAGACGTTGGGACGTTGCCACATTGGTCATTGTCAAAATGAAGGGGATCGTCAGGAAGGGGGCGATCTGATTCTTCAAAGTCGCACCGGATGCCTTTAGCGAGTAGGGTCTTAACCGTGGTGATGTCCTGGTGCTTCGACGCTAGTGCAAGTGCCCTGGTTGAAGAGACTCGGTTGGTTTTTTCCGCGAGAAGTTCAATGATTTTCTGGTTATGTATCCTTACTGCCCTGATGAGGGCTGGTCCTTCTGCTGGTTCAACGGTGAAGTTCACATCTGCACCATAATCCAGGAAGAGACTGACAAGATCAAGTCTTTCGTGTTCTATGACCCATTCAAGCGGTGTGAGCCGGACTAAATGGGAACTCCACGGGTCTTGTCCGCCTGCCTGGTCATAGACCAGTATCGGGATGTCCAAGCTCAAGTCTTTACCGTATCCAAGGATTTGCAAAAACACACGTTCCCCATATCCAGCCATCAATGCAGCTGCCAGAGCCTCCTTCCTCTCGCCCAAAGAAGGCAGAATGCTTCTCTCGGGTTCTGAATCTGCAGGTGGAATTGTCGCGGGCTCTCGTCCTATTCCCCAGAAACATGTTCGAGAACATTCATCCGGGAGACGGCCGGGAGATGTTTCATTGGTGAGGCGGTTCTTAAAATGGAATTTATAAGGCGCCGGCTGCCATACCAGCTCCCATCCATCAACCTTATTTTGAGCTGAAGCCGTGCCCGATGCATCGGCTTTATCTTGGTTTTTGGCCGAATCTAGTTGCGCGGGTTTGACTGGTGACCACCGCCACTGTTGTTTGCCTGCTGCCTCCGAATCTGTCGCATAGTCGTAAGATTCCAGCCAGAAATCCACTTCCGCGTCATGGGGCTTGAAAGGCGTTGTACCCTTTCGCTGTAGAAGCTCATGCCAGTCCACGCCATCAAAGAATGCATGCGCTTTTATTTCGGACGCCCTATTTGCCCCCAGGCGTTCTGCCGGGTTTTTGTTGAAAAGCTTGTTTAAGATGTCTTCTGCAGTCGAGGGAAGGTCTTCAGGAATGAACGGAGTCTCGCTAGATATTCTAAGCCATCGTTTTTCTGTGTTTTTGTGGTAAAACGGGGGTGATCCGGTCAGCATCTCATAGAGAAAGACACCGAAAGCCCACCAATCCGTCGCCTGGGAAGCTCTTTGGTTGAGAAGAAGCTCAGGAGCCGGGTACTCTGAATCACTATCTCTGGTATCCAAACCGAAAAGACTAGGGTTGCATAGGTTGAGGTGTCCGAACGAGTCCAAAATGATGTTCTCCGGATTTAAATACGCCATAATACGCCTGTCATGTAAATATTCCAGTACGCAAAGAAGCTCAGCAGCATAAACTCTCGCCTGGTCAATATCAAAGCGTCGGAGCCGCTGAAGGTGGTGGAAAAGCAGCCCACCACTTGGCAATGGAGAAAGGAGACTCAGACCCTTGGGCGACCTGAAGGCGAATTTGACTGGAGCGATGAACGGGTGTTCAAGCTGACAGGCTATCTCAGGTACAGAAGCAACATTGGCTATAGGAATAGTCATCATACCATAGCTTCGGTCGGTGTCTCTCTTTTTAACGTAAACAAGACCACCTGAACCAAGCTTGCCGCGCACCCACCAGACACTGCGATCCTCCAAGGGGGGTACTTTCTTCTCAAGATATGAAGCCTCAAATGACAGTCTCCCGGTACCGTCCTGCACATGTACCCACTGCTGTTCCATGGCCCAGGTTTCTAGGAATGGGTTTACGCTGATGAAACCTAGGTGCATAACTCTCTGTCCTGCAGGGCCATTAGATCTGGCAAATAGGCGCACAGTCAGCTCGGAAGGAGAAGAGACATCAAATTTAAATGTCCCGTTTAAGGACCAGTTAGAATCGCGTCCCGGTGGTGCCCAAGCAACGACCCCCCTTTTGCTGCGACAGAGCATCTCGGTGGATAGTTGGAACTGGCCACATTCCATAATGGCGTAAAGCCGCCATGGGTCGTGTCCTTCTGGTTCAGGCTCCTCACACTGGTCTCGTATGGCCAGGCCGCTTGCGAAATGTAGTTTGACAGACAGAATTCCAGGCCCAGGCAGATTAGCTGGTTGTGATGGTACAATGACCTCGTAGGCAACTTGCAGGATTAGCACAGGATTTTCCCGGCTGATGTCTGTCTGTAGATGGAAGAAATGTTATCCTTACCCTTATTATCCTTTTCCTTTCGGGGTCGACTTAGGGGTTGAAAGAACTCCCACCACTCTGGAGTGCTTGTAGGCGTGCTGGTCCCGGATTCGACGGGAGAATCCCCAAGAGCTATGGTGGGAGTTCAGCTGAGTAACGTGACAGAATAAAGTACTGCATAATTTACTTTGGTTCTGCTTTTCGGCCATTGAGAGTCTGTTGATGGGTATCAGGATGGCGAATGCTCGTTGAGGGTGGACTCGGGATATGGCTGCCCATGTGGCTCTTTTGGGCTGCCGTAGCAGCTCTTGGCACCGTTTGTTGTGGCGCAGTCGTCATTGACGTCCACAGGTCCGAAAGGGAGAGCCAGACAGCTTCAGGAACGACTTCGACCTCGACCACGACAGCTCTTCGCCAGGAAAGCCTCCAGTATTCTACTCCGGCAAATGCCTCCTAAGTCTGGTCTGCTGGTGCCAATCTTTACTTTGCTATACTGGCAATTACAGCTGTGACTATCCGCTTGGATAGCGGCAATGTTTCAGGCAAGCCCGAAGATTCCGTCGTTTTATCGCAAGCGATTAGCTCTAACGGTATCTCGAACAGCGTATCCGCGGTGCTATTGATGCCCGCATCGCGGAAGAGCAGGCCCGACAGAAAGGTGGCGAGGAAGCCCTCTCACGATCCAACTCCGCCGCCCGACGCCTCAATCCTTCAAGTCGACCAGCTTCACGACTGAGACGTGGTGATTCTCTGTCTTCTAGAGGTCCCGACCCGGCGGAATTTGATGCGGAATATATTGTAGGTGATGATGAGAGCTCGACCAGGACGAATACGCCGCGGCCGGAATCTCAGAAGTCCGCGGATGGTAGCGAGAAGGGAAACGAGACAGGGACAAATACTGCTCCATCATCACAGCCACATACACCTCCGCCGTTAGGGAACCCAACGACTCCCGCAAGCATGGAATTACCGACGGAGGTCAGGGTGAAACTACGGAGACTAGACAAGCTGGAGGGTAGATACCAAGGTAAGCGTCTGATAGAACTATCTCGCCATCTAGATCCCGTCTACAGGTCTAACGCTTCCGTGAAGAACTTTTAAAGGCCTACAAAGTTGCGCACGCCCGCGTCCTATCTATAGAACCATTTGAGGCTGCTCTCCGCGAAAACACTCCCCTTACATCTATCGGCGATCCACGTGCCTTTAACGAATATCTCAATCAGATTACTCTCAAGGGAGATATGGTCCTCGACGAGTTAAAGCGGGTGACTACGGAGCGTGATGAATTCAAAAAGAAGTTGGAGCAGGCCGAGAACTCGACCCGCCAGGCATGGGACGAGGTGGCCAGTCTCAAGCAGGGCTCTGTGTCACGCGAAGAGAAGAATGCAACTTCTCCAGAAGGTGCTAATGGAACAGCTGTCCCAAAAATTTCAACGTCAACGTCTGCGGAAGACTTAGAAAGTTCACAGAAATCACCCACTGCGTCGATAACTTCCCGTACTGCTTCAATCCGTAATCTATCGCTCTTTTCTCCCAAGTCTGCGCCACTCAAGTCACCTCCACCTCCTCAGGCGGAAGAATCCGAAGAGTTTTTCTCCTTTGATAATGAGATTCCGCGCTTAGAGTCAGAATTGAAGGATCGGGAGCGGGAGGTCCAAGGGTTGAAATCACGAGTCAAAACTTTAACAGGCGATCTTTCCGTCGCTCGAGAGTCGACTGAAGGAATGGCTCATAGCTTAGAGGCTGCCACTCGAGAGCTTACAGGGTTGCGAGAAGGCAAGGAGCGATTTGAAACCGAGCTAGAAACCCAGAAAAAAACCTTTGAAGGGCAGGTTTCTTCGCTGCAGTCGAAACTGGCATCGGCGGAAGCTGAGTTAGAAACATCTAAAAAGGCCGTGGACGAAATCAAAGGACAGCTTGCTGATAAAGCCAAAGAACTTGAAGAGGCCAAAGAGCAAAACAAGGCCGACAAGGAGCAACAACATTTGCAAGAAGAAGATGGCCAGAAATCGTCTGAGAAGCGGCTGAAGGTCTTACAAGACATTGTTGCCACACTCAGATCTCAATTGAAGGAGGCGGAATCTAATGTAGCGTCGTTGAAGGCGGAGGTCGAGGCAAAGGAGACTGAAGCAAAGCAATTTCAACGCATTTTTAACTTCGTGGATGATGGTCTAAAGGGGAACGACAATTGGACGAATGCAAAAGACTTGCTTTTCAAGAATGAGCCGGCCGATTTTGACCAGATTCTCCAAAGTTTGGTTCCTGCGGAGACCGCGAAGCCTTCCACAGGACCTACGGAGTCGGGCCTTCCAGCTACCACCGCTGGTGGGAAGAAAAAGAACAGAAAGAAGAAGAAAGGAGGCAAGGTGGAGACGGAAAGCCCGAAAGAAGAGCCCGCAGTTATCCCACCGACCAGCACGCATGAGCCATCCGATGCTATACAGAAACTCGAGGAACAAGCCCAGTCGCTCACCTCCCAACTTGCCGAGAAAGAAGCCGCCATCGACCGCCTACATTCGAAACTCAAGGGTGAAGAAGGGCTCCGCGAAGAAATCGAGTCCTTACGGGATGATTTATTAAATGTTGGACAAGACCACGTCGAGGCAAAGGATAAGATCAAGGAGTTGCTTGCTCAAAAGACCGCTCTGGAGAGTAGCATTGAAAATCTTGAGAAAGAACTTGTCGGATTGAAGGCAGACAACGCAGCATCGACAGATGCTGAAAAGGCTCAAAAAGACTTGATGATAGAGTTTGAAGATCTGAAAATCAAAGCGACGGCTTTGGAAACGGATCTCGCAGCTGCACAGCAGCTGGCTGCTTCGAGATTCAAGGATCTTACAGAATTTCGAGATGCCTTGCAGAAAATTCAGCCTGAGCTTAGGAATCTCAGGGCGGAGTCTTCGGAGCTTAAGACGACGAAAGAAGAGCTTAGAGACAAATCTGCTGAGCTTGGAAAGCTTGAGAGGGCACACGAAGATATTCGATCAGAGCTAAAAGACCTTAAATCTGGGTTGAGCGAAAAGGAGGGCGAGGTGAAGACCCTGATTCAGAAGATCAGTCAGGAAACAAACAGCCGGCTTAAAGCGGAACACGCTCTTGAGGTTGCGCAATCTGATCTTCGGTACTCTGAGGGTAAGAAGCAGGAAGTTGTTGAAAACAACGAACGGACGTTGAAGGATCTTTCGAAAGCCCAGGAGGATCTCCGATCTGCTCGGTTGAAGATTCGTGATCTAGAAGAACATGTGTCGAAGTTGAACAGGGACATTGGGGGATTGCGAGATGAAATCCAGCTCAAGACAGCACAGCACGCGAGTGCCCAGAGTTTGATGAACAGCATGCGCGACCAAACCTCTGAGATGGCAACACAGGTCAAAGAGGCCCGTGAACGATGCGAGAGTCTTGAAGAGGAACTTGCCGATGCACATCGCCTTCTCTCTGAAAGAACTCGTGAAGGCGAGACTATGCGAAGACTCCTCTCAGACGTTGAAATGAGAGCCGAATGCAAGGTTCGCGATTTCAAAGAACGACTTGAAGCCGCTATTGAGGAACGAGATCGGGCAGAGGAGGAGGCGAGTTCGGTTGGTCGCAAGCGGGCCAGGGAAATAGAAGAGCTGAAAGGAAAGGCACGGGATGCTGAGAGAGCTCTGAAAAGAATAGAGGAAGACAAAGAGGAGCTGGAGCATGCACAGAAGGACTGGAAACGTCGACGAGAAGAACTTGATGCAGAGACAGAACGCTCAAAGCAGGAACTGGCGGATGTAAGACAGGCAATGTCTCAACTGCGCGACGCCCTGGATGAAAGCGAGAAACAAGCGCGGGAGTTCGAAAAGGAAAAGGCCGAACTCCGACGTTCGATTGAGGAAACAAACCAGCGACTCGAGCGTCTCCGGAAGACGAATAAGGCGCTTTCGGATGATCTGAAGACAATGAAGACACCTAGGAGCCGTGGGCTCGAGTCCGGTAACCGATCACCCCGCTCATCAATCGATTCCGGAGCCCAGCGCGGTCTGGTGTCCCCCACGAGAAAGGCACCCCAATCTCCTCGCAGCGAAACCCCGACTGGACAAGGAGCGATCGACCATGTATACCTGAAGAATGTGATGCTACAGTTTCTGGAGCAGAAGGATAAGAATTATCAGAAGCAGCTCATCCCGGTGTTGGGGATGCTGCTTCATTTTGACTCGTAAGTTGCGATTGACTCCGTTTCTATGGATTGTACTGACCCAATTGTCCATAGGAATGATGAACAGAGATGGATGTCGGCGATTTCATCGAAATAATCCGGTCCAGTGTAATATAGCACTTCAATTGTCTCTTTATTTTTTTCTAACGGCGATATCTGGGGTTTTTCAGGTCCATGGTCGATGTACTCCGTAATTTCTTTTCTTTTATGTTCGGGTCGACCCACCAGTATTCCCCTGGCGCCGCATTGTCACAGGGCGTGCATAGAGCGCTCATCAAAAATATAAATTCCCCATAAAACTACTTCAGGAGTGATTCTGCGAGACAACAATAAAAAAATCATTCATTCCCGCTATTACCCCCTCCGAGCCTATCGTCACGTACTCAGTCTATCGACATACCCTTACATCATGGCCAACGAGCCCACTATTCGCTTCGCGACGGAGGACGGTACAACTTCCGCCCCAGCAATTACCCAAATTCTATTCCATTCCTAACTCAACGGTATCCCTAGACGTCCCTATCATCCTCCAATTCATCCAAGAACTCGCTGCCTACGAAAACGCCTCACACGAAGTCGAAGCAACCGTCTCCTCCCTCCGCGAAACGCTCTCTTTCCCCGGCGAACCCCCCAAACGCGGAAACGCATACACACTACTGGTCACCCCGCCGCCGTCGGCGGTGAAACCAGACGCCATCGGCGAGGATGGCAAACCGCAGCCTGTAGGCATGGCGCTCTTCTTTTACAATTACTCAACCTGGCGGTCTACGGCCGGCGTGTATCTGGAGGACCTATACGTGCAGCCTGCATACCGGGGGAGCGGGTATGGGTATGCGCTCCTGCGGCGGTTGGCGGGTGAGGTTCTGAGCATTGGAGGGAAGAGATTGGAGTGGAGTGTTTTGACGTGGAATGAGCCGAGTATCAAGTTCTATCGAAGCATTGGGGCGAAGAGTATGGATGAGTGGATGAAGATGATGATTGAAGGGGAAGAGGGGTTGAAGAAGCTGGCGGGAGAGAGCTAGAAGGGGGGTTTAAGGGCGGAGAAGAAAGATCTGGCAAGCTATATAAGGGTCCGATACTGCAATTCGAGGTAGAATCGGCCTCGTTCGGTAATTTATATGTCTTCCCCGTTGGTATTACTCTTTGCAGAGCCGTCTCACAAGGGGCAGCAGATACCGATGTTGTATGACACGACATCACTTGTACATACTCCAGGCTATCCCATAGGACTCTTAGTCTATTGATACCCTCAATCAGCATGAATCAAGCTATATCCTGCTCCTTCACCTCCTCGGCCTCAATTGACTTTTGATCACGTGCTCTTCTCCTTCCCCGGCTTGGCGATGACGTCGATTTATTTGCCAAGACCTCAGCCCTACCAGCGCAACCTCAACCTTGTTCTTCTGTTCTTCAACAACACTACAACACACTCCGCCCTCGAGCTTCATATTGAAGGCCATAACGAATTGACAGCAATTTTTTAGCTCTGCGACCATATGAATGGCCGCTCTTCATGTCTGTTAACTGAATCATCTTATATCACGGGCATTTAAGAGACTCCTCAATGGAACCCGAGCTGGAGAACAAGGCCAGCCATAAGGCTGACAGCCACCTGAATGTCGAATATGTCGTTCTCTATAGCTTCAAAGCAGCTGGTTAGTTTACTCACTGAAATAATATCGACCGTCTACTAAACCCTTTTCGCTTTTTAGAACAACCGGAAGCTGTCCATCAGTTTAAGCGCGTGATAAAAGCCCTGAATAATGTGGGCTTGGAAACAGCCGTGCGACCTGCTACCAATGACTCCCTCTTCATATTTGTTAAGCCAATTGAGAAATACCTCGAGCAGACGATTCATCGATTTAGGTATGCGCTCTTTGTCCGTCCTCACCCCTGGCTAGACCACTAACGAAACATCTGCATAGGGTGAAGGATTGGCTGTATGGTGTCCGTCAGGTGCAACCAGGTACCGAAAACGAGGCCTCAACGCAGCCTGTCACCGAGGCTGAACGCCTTCGCACGATTTTCCATATGATCACATGGCCCTTGACGGAGGGAGGAGCTGGCATAACTCCAAAATACGGGGAGTGGAAATGCGTCGAATCAGTCTTTCCTCTTCACGACCAAGACATGAATAAGGAATGGATTAAAACATGGAGTCAGAAGACCTTCCTCAGCTGTCATGATCTCGACCAGATCCGCGCCCGACTTGGGGAACGAGTTGCGTTCTACTTTGCATTCTTGCAGAATTATTTTGCCTTTTTGATGTTCCCTGCTGCCTTTGGATTTGGCTGCTGGGCGTTATTGGGCCAATTCTCGGTGATTTACGCCGTGGTCAACTCCTTGGCATGCTTAGTGTTCGTGGAATTCTGGAAAAGGCGGGAGAGGGACTTGGCATTAAGGTGGCAGGTTCCCGGAGTATCATCGATCAAGGCCAAGAGGAGGCAGTTTAAGCACGAAAAGGAAGTTGTCGATAAAGTCACCGGTGAAAAGGTTCTCGTCTTCCCGGCGACGACAAGGCTTTCGAGACAGCTTTTGCAAGTTCCGTTTGCTCTTGTTGCCATCCTTGCCCTTGGGACTTTGATTGCCTCTTGTTTCGCGATTGAAATATTTATCACTGAAGTGTATACTGGACCTTTCAAGAGCTACCTTGTAAGTATACATCTTCTGTTTGAAGGAGCACATTCTCACTTGACCAGGCTTTTATTCCAACCATTCTGCTATCCCTACTGGTACCCACGATCAGCAGCGCACTCACCGACGTGGCCAAGAGACTTACCGACTACGAGAATTACGAAACTCAAGATAGCTACGACGTGGCCCTCACTCAAAAGATCTTTGTCCTTAACTTTATCACCTCATATTTGCCAATTTTCCTGACAGCATTCGTTTACGTCCCTTTCGCGCACGTTATCGTCCCGTACCTAAATGTCTTCCAAATAATCGTTCGGCCATTTTCCTCCAGCAAGAGCCAGGCAAACGCCACTCCCAAGTTCCAGGTGAACCGATCGCGCCTTCGGAATCAGGTCATATACTTCTCCATTACGGGCCAGATTGTCAACCTCGGCCTCGAAGGTATTCTGCCATATGTTAAAAGAAAGGCACTTAATAAGTATAAGGAAATGTCTGAAGACAAAAACAAGAATAACGAGCCGAAAAGCACCGCGTCTAATACTTTAATTGACGACTCGGCTGGAGAGGCTGACTTCCTCAAGCGCGTTCGCCAGGAGTCCGAGCTGTCCGATTATGATGTTGCGGCGGATCTTCGCGAGATGTGTGTCCAATTTGGATACCTGACGCTTTTCTCGCCCGTCTGGCCCTTGGTTCCTCTTGCATTCCTCATCAATAACTGGGTCGAATTGCGCTCTGATTTCGTGAAAATTTGCCTCGAATGTAAAAGACCAGCGCCGCTGCGATCTGACTCTATTGGATCATGGCTTGACGCTCTTGGTTTCCTCTCGTGGTTGGGTAGCATCACCAGCGCTGCCATCGTCTATATGTTTTCCGACGAAGGTGTTCGCCCAGACGGCTCTCCTTCTCAGGTCAGAGGCTGGGTTCTACTCACTATTGTCTTCTTCTCGGAACATTTATACCTTCTTGCGCGGGCAGGCGTACAAGTCGCATTTTCCAAGATCGAATCTCCTGAAACTCGTCAGGCACGAGGACAACGGTTCATGCTCCGCAAGGCATATCTTGACCAAACCTACAAAGACTCTGCTCGTACTCCAGAAGAAACCGAGCCAAAGGAGCCTCTGCAGGATGGCGCAGCGGGAGAGAAGATCACCCGTGCTTCTCTCGAGGAAGATGCAAGGAGGTTCAGTCAACATTCTGCTACTGCCTCAGATCGCTTCTGGGCAAGGCAGCGAGGATGGAAGGAGTCAGCGCAGGTTGGTGTGGGAATTATTCAGGCAGAGTACAATGCATCGATTGAAAAGAAGAAGGAGAAGTGATTTAGGATATCTCCTAAGTCTCTGCCTCCTTGGGGCGGCATTCGAAGTTAAGCGGTTTATTTGCGGTGCTACTGTTAGCGAGCATTTGAGCGGGCGGATGCAGCGAGTTCATTTTCTTCGTATTTCTTGAGTTATTTGTGAGCAGCTGGTGATACCATTACCAAAGGGCCTTTTCTTTTCGTTCTTGAAAGTCATGGTTACTGCACGGCCATCTCTCTATACTATATATGCGAAACCGGTATTAGCTAATAACCTTGGATATATGAAGTATAATGTGTTGTACCTTCAGTCTCTATGTAGCTTTTTTCTGCCGGTTATATCTAATTGTTCCGTTAGCGTATGCTGTTCTTGTGTCCGTGGCCCGCGGAGACTGTTCAAACATAGCAAGAATATAATATATTGGGAGAAAGAAAGGAATGTTTATAAAAATGGGCGCTCTGGAAACAATCGCTCGCACAAATACACTTCTGTACTCCCACCCAGGTATAGCAGGCCTCACCAACTTTGTTTGTCTCATAATCTATCAAAGCTTCATCCACTCTATCCAATTTCCATGGTCCAGTCCTTGTCCATGATACCCTTGGGACCAGGTTACTCCCAGAGACACACAGGCAGGCATGCTGGCGATGCTGATGCATACTGATAAGAACGGGAATTCGCTTGGGGGATGTCATAGATGTCCCATGGATCCAAAGGCTTGCGAGATTGCGCGTGCTGAACTCACGTTAGCCTCTCATGGGACGAATTGTAGACGATCTCTCGCTGCGACTATCCCGAGTTTCGACCTAGAGTTTGACAGAGATCGCGTTGAGGATGTAGGACCCTTTCTTTCGTGATAAGTTTGGCGGTCTGAGGGGTCCTGTGGCAGAAAATCACATAGCACTTTGAGTGGTCGACCATGCCGTGATGATGTTTTGGCGTATCTGTGAGAGCCGTCCCGACAAGCTAACCTCGAAGCCATTGCATACTGCAAGCCGCATGAATCGTTCCCGTTAAAAGCCAGGATAGATGAGCGGGAGTTGCATGATAAAATATGTACAGAGAGGCGGTGCGAAAGCGGAAGCACGAAAAATATAGCTGCTCTTTGACACGGTATATACATCATAAGGGTCGATCCGGAAGCTCCACCGGCGATTGCCGCGATGTATCAGCAAGTTCCTCCGGCGGCTTCTGCGAATCGGGCGCCTCAACGTATCCTAACTGCGGAGCGCGTTTCTGCTCAACATGCTCTTCTGGTTGAGCATCAGGAACGAAAGTAGGTCGCGATTTCCGTCGACGTCTCACGAGTAAAAATGCGACGAGACCGATTATCGCGATACCCCCTATCGCCGAGCCGACACCGATTCCAGCTTTTGCCCCAGTGCTAAGCCCGTCCGGACGCTTGACTGGCACAGAGTCTGCGTGGTCTTTGTCGAAAATTGCGACTCCGGCGGAGTGTATAGACCCAGTGCTGTTGTCGTATTTGGTTCTTGGTGTTGCGGGATTCTTCCACTGCAAAATAAACGACGACGTTACATCTGTGATCGAATGCGGGAGATTTATTTTCCAATCATGGCGTCCGGGATTCCTGATGTTAATTCCCTCTTGGATCGGTGTTAGCAATCGTACTTTATCGTAACTGAGTGCGAATCTTGCTTACCGGCGATGAGTTGTGAGAATTTGGCGCTGTCGTAATCATATGTTGTCACCCACAAGTCGTTTCTCGCAATGTCAGATTTAAACGCTTCGAGTAACCAAGATGAATTCCAGCCTTTCCACTCGATGGATACAGTTCGGTGGTTTGTCCAATTGGTAGCAAAGTCGTTCGTTGGAATTGGCGTCTTCCAGCAGCAAGTAAGAATGTTGGCGTGAACGAGGCCGAACGACCAGCTGAGTAGCAAAATCAAGAACGTAGAGAACGCCATTCAAGCGGCTTCTTGAATGCGCGGGATAAGGTCTAGTCTTAGGAGTCTGTAGGAAGCCGACGCCGTAGGAATGAATCTTTTGCGAATGACACAGGAATTCGAAAGAAACACTTTCATCTTGTTCTCCCCTGTGTTTTCGCCCCCATCCTGGGGGGAACGAACATGAAAACGAGGGCCAATCCACATCGTAGGGGGTTTATTTGTCACAACGCCAGTGAACGACCTTTCTCAAGATGATCATCTCCTTATCAAGGAGGATCACTGCTCGCTGAAACACCGATCTCGCGGCTGAATTCGGCCGCAAATCAAGCTTCCATCCCGGCCTTGACATTTCTTGGCAGTTACCGTCAAGCAAAAGGCCAAAACAGGAGGTCTTGATATGAGTCCAGTACCCAGCGTCTGTCAACGAATCCCAAACCAGGGAACGAGGCAACTACGCTGTTAACTAGCACATTTTGGAATCTCAGTGCTCATCCGAAGTTAACTCTCGATTTATTTCAGAGTCAATGTCCATCACTTGGGAGCTGTCCCCAAAATCCCACCGATAACTCTTCGATCCCGTCCAGGAGAGGAAAGGATTCAGTCGGTTTCACACGATCGGTTTCATTAGCATCAAATAATCGAAAGGCCGCCTGTGGCATAGGAGAATGACATGAACCAAGCTAGTTGTTCATCGAGTGTGTCGACCAACGGTCAGCCATATTCTCGAAGGCTATGTCTGGAAGATCAGCGTGGTATCGGATGAAATAATTGAAAGGACGATGTGTAATCTGGCTTGGTGTTCCGCTTTGGGTGCTCTGAATGGAAGTGTGGGGTTGTGACACTGATGGGTCCGACGGTGTACCTTCTGACAGCCGTCGATCGTAGGCTTCGAGCTAGTTGAACTTGTCCCAGGTTATTGAGTCGTCTATACTCCGTATTTCGCCGAAATCAACTTAGGGGTTAGTTTCGCTCGCTGATACTTCCTGTGTACCGTCAAATCGCGCGATACAGTCGCAGTGTCTATGGATATTCATCTCATCATGCGGGTTCGTCCCCGGAATTCAGAGCATCGCCCTCAAGTTTCCATGTATTTAGGATGATTTGGCGCGACAATGGTAAGTGATACGTACATAGTCAGCTGAGAATTGGTGCAACGTTTGTCCTAAAGATGATATTAGCAACGCATGAAGCTTACAATGGGCATTATTCCCATTCGGTGACCTGGAGCCTGACGTCGCCCATATTTGTTCTTCTTTTCCATCTCTGGAGAGCACAATGGTATCGTGGATGACGGCATTGGACAGGAGTGTAAGTTTGTCTACTCCAGTATCTGTCGAAAGTATATATAACGCGATATCCCTCCCGGAAGCGTTGAATTTGCTCAAAATCCAATCGTCTGGATCAATCTCACCTTGTATCAAAAAGTAAGTTGGAAGCACCAGAAAGGATCAACGGATGCTGAACAGCTGCGGTAGCCGCGTGAAAATGCGCCTATTTTTTCTCGTGTCCCTGCTCGGGTTCGTCGGAGTCATGGCCTTAACTCAACCTGTGCCAGAGGCTGAACCGCAGATATGGAATCCGCCTGTTACCAAACGCAGCCCTGGGCCGTCAGAAAAGACGCTGGTCCCCTCCTCCCACGCACGAAAGAGTGGCCGCCGCAGTAGGAAGAATATGACATGACATCATATAAATTGCGCCCTCGACCTAAGAAGGGAGCACAGAAAGAATGGGGTATCAATGTTCAGTTTGGAGGAGTGGTCCGTGAGGCAGGGAGGACAGGGCGTGGGTTGATTCCACATCTGCCAGGAAACACAAGGCTGAGAGATTCCATAACTGCTTTGTCTGTATGTGAGCTGTATCAAGGAATCAATCACTGGTCTCAAGAAACATCGGCACAATGTCACCGTTGCTCTTGAAGATGTCTGTCGTTGACCTGACGTTGTCTGGTGTCGTCCGAAATGAGACGGAGATAAGATCTCGGCCAAACAGTCGCTCCGGGCAGCTTACTAATATAGTACAACATGCCAAGGCGTAGACCCGTAAAAAGCTGATGTAATGAGTAATCAGCAAGAGCGGCAGCATCCTATTGGCCGCCTCCGCATCAGCTGACCGGATAGCCCTAACCCGCAGCAGTCGGCCGCCGTGGCGATTATTAATAACCGGATTTCCCCGTCCTGCCCCGTGGTTTTTCTTAAATAATCAACTTCCTCCCGCCAGACCACCCTGCCATTACTCATCAACACGCTCACCTCAGCAGCATCCAGCCAGTCCAGATAGCTCGAGCTATAGATCGCAGCGAAGGAGAGAAGAGCAAACGAACGACACAAACCAGTGAGCAAGATCCAAGGCCTGACAGTCAGCAAATTACACGCCATGCAGCCCGCGCTGGCTCCCGCTCCCCATCCTGGCCAACACCAAAATCAATCGCCTCAGCAGCATCAACAACAATCGCCGCAGCAGCAACACCAACCAGTTTCCGATCCCAATAAGAATCACCCAAACAACGCTCACTCGATCGCCGTAAGTCTGCCATTTTATTTCTTGTTTTTTTTTTTTTTGGGTCATAGGGCGCGCTATCCTCGCGACCCCTTCGACCTACCCAAAACAAACTGTCGCGTCCTCCTCTCTTCTTGCCCTTCATCCATATCTCTTTTCACGCGTCAACAAGAAGAGAATCCCGCCACAGCGCGCCAACATTGCTTAGTCCTCGCTCCCTTGACATCATTTGTCCCCACAGCTGCTATATGCGATCGGCTTCATGACTAACACGTATCACCCTTACTTCGAGGGCACGCCCCAAGAACAGCAAGATCATGCAGAGCAAGGTAAATCACCATTCGTTGTACAACTCCACTGGCCAACCGTTATTAACCCTTGATTGTCTCGCCTAGTCCTCCATGAACAGCTTCTAGCTGCTCAACTGCAAGCCAGCGGCCATGCGCCTCCACCTCCCCGCCCGCAGCCTGGTGTTGCTCTCTCCCAACCCGTAAGGGAACAGCATGTCAATATTGATCCCGCCATTTCTGGAGGTGTCCCGACAACGGGGATGATCCCGAACCCCCAGCAGCAGCAGCAACAACAACAGCAGCAGCCCCAACAGTCACAACAGCCCCAGCTTCATCCAATCCCACCGGAAGCTTCGGGAGATGCATCTTCTGGTGATGGTCGGAAGACCTATGGCAAACGTGAACTTTCGACCTCGAAACGCGCTGCACAGAATCGCGCGGCTCAGGTAAGACTGTTAATATTTTGTTCGCTTCTCTTTGCAGACAACTAATGCTTTACTGTAGCGAGCGTTCCGTCAACGGAAGGAAGGCTACATCCGCAAACTCGAAGATCGCGTCAAGGACTACGAGGTGATGGAAGAGAATTACAAGCTGATCCAGGCTGAAAACTATCAACTTCGCGACTATATTATTGGACTCCAGTCGAGGTTGATCGACACACAGGGAGACGTTCCGGAACTCCCCCCGAACATCGACTTGTCCCAGCCCCGGCCCGATCCCACCGCAGGTGCCTCTCAGCTGCCGGTTGGCACCGCTCCCGGACAAACTGGTCAGATGGATGCACTGAATAGGATAGCTGTCGCGGGCCTGGGAATGCGTAAGCATCAGCATGAGGAGGCGGCCTTCTTGGGCAACAATTTCCCCGTCAAACGGGTACGGCAAGACGGTGTTGATGATTCCGACGCCAACCAAACCGACGCCATTCAAGTGTCCAAGGCTGAAGGCACCCAACCCGCCACCATGTCTACCTGAAATTTCTAGCCTCCTTCCATCCACCGTTCATCGCATACTATCCCCGATACCTTTGGCTATCTATCGAAAGCTAAAATCCCGATTCTCATGCCCTGTCGTGTCCCCGACGATGCGTATCGGGGCTTTACCTCTTCCTATTCCTTAATTTCTGGCGCATGCATGGCTACGGCGGTTTCTTCGGCAGTTCGGTGATTCTTTGCGCGTTTTTACTATCGAGGTGTTCAGTTGGTGGTACTGCATTGAAATTGTCTGCGGAACGGAAATGATCTTTCTTTTTAGCCGGGTTGTTTTGATATTGGCGTTTTACCTTGATGCATACTTTTTATGTATACGATTGCCGCTCCATTGCAATGGTCAGACGAGCTTTTCTTTTCTGTTTCCTATGCGAGCACAGATGGGAATAATATATTCTATTATCGCTCTATACCGTTTCGTTGTTTACACTCCTTTCCAGTTGTTGAACTGCGAGCAGGAGTACATGGGACTCGGCGCCTAAGGATTTCCTTTTTTGGCAGAGTGGTGACGTGAGCCCCTCCCAAGCGCCGGCTATTCTGCCGCCTCTGGAGATGCCGCTTACATAACTAATTTGCACATTGAATGACATTCCCCGACTTCGACGTCGGACCTCATGTCAACAGCAACCCATCTACATCCCTTTGCTCTTTGCCCACAGGCTCGATTTATAAACTTGTTGGCTTCGACCAAGATGTAACTTACTGCTGGCTAGAGATGTGAATCCAGCATGATTCACTGCATATGTCTCCTTGGATTCTGGTCGCTGCGCCGTTTCATAGTGTTACTCGAGATTTCTCTGTCTGTCCCTTTTTGTGGCTGCTTGCTCCTCCCTATGGGTTCTTATGGAGATAACTGTGCTCATTTAACGCCGTGAGGGTCGTGCGAGTTGGATCTTTGTATCATGCCGCCCAACGTGGCTATAAGTCCGTTGCGGCGGGAGTTGCCAACTCTGGCAACGCCCGTTTCCTTTTTTCGTTCTTTAAGCTATGGGGAAGGCATATATATGTATATGAATATATACCCTGCTATAATTCCTCTGGTTAAGCTGCCTCGGTTTTTTTTAAAACTATCCATGCGGATTTCGCAGTTGTGCGAAAATGAATATTTTTCTCCGTTTTCGAGCAGCAATTCTGCTCGTTTTACTACTTGATACCGCCGTTGCAGACTCAGTCGAGGATGAAGTATACGAAAGTCGGCCACGACCCACCTGGCGGTTCAATTTTGCCCGTTCAGTAGGGAGGAAACCGCCTGTAAGTGGGCCAACGGGGACTATTGGCGCTAAGCGTCCCTCGTCTGGGCCAGCTGCGAACACGCCGTTGCCCGCTGGAGTTATAGGCGGTGGGACGAGGTCATCTTCATCTGGATCGAAGGTTTCCGGAACTATGGGCCAGAGCAGGCCCCGGAGTTCCTCAGTTCCTGGTACTAGGCCGTCTTCGAAAGTGAATCCTTCAGGAATTATTCAACGAAGTAGAACTACGGCTTCCTCAGTGCTTGGTTCTATCACGTCTGCTGGCACGTCGTCTCCACCTAAATCGAATGCTTTGGGGAATACCTACCGCAGCAGTACACCGACTGCTTCGGTACCTGGTTCTACGGCGCCTTCGTCCAAACTGAACGTTTCTGGAACTGCCCAAAGCAGAATCCCAACTTCCTCATCGCTCGGTTCTCTTCCATCTTCTGGAAGGTCGTCTTTGTCCAAGAATACTTCAAGAATCACCCAGCGAAGCAGTGGCTCGGCCTCCTCAGTGCTAGGTTCCACGACGGCTTCTAGCAGGTCATCTTCGTCCGGCTCCTCGCTGAGCGTCTCGCGGTCAAAATCAGGTTCTACCGCTTCAACTGCCAACTCTAAGTTTATTTCAACGGCAAAAGAAGGCAGTCGAGCGAGCCCCACTCACCCTTCGACAACTACAGCCAGTAAAACAGCAGATACACGCTCTACCGCGCGCTCAGCGTCAACATATTCAGGCACCGATTTGGCGCATTACGGCCCATCTATCGTTACAAGCACCTCGACCGTTGATGGTGCCCCCGTTCTGATCCCATTTCTCGTCGGAGGTTTCATTACCACACCAATTCGTGTGACTGTACCTCCTAAAACAGCAACTATAAATCACACCGGTGCCGAAGCATCTTCAAAAGCGAGCTCCTTCTCAGCCGAGATTGCTGCTATATTTCCTCTCATCGAATCATGGGCGAAGAATCCCAAGCCAGCGGAGGCGACCGCTGCTCTCAAAGGCATCGAAGGCATCCTCCCGGTTGGCGGTGCGTTGCTGGCCGGCGGCCTTGGAGATCCCCCGAAACCGGGAACTCCACCAACTCCGTGCTCTGGCGGTGGCAAGCGTCGTCGCGGAATCGATTCTAGAGATGTATTAGGCGGTATTTTCGGTTCTATTGGGGAGGGTGTGCGCTGTGTTACCAATAGCCTCGGGGAAATTGAATCTACTATCAAAGGGGTAAACCAGGGAACCATACCGAATGGGCAGGGGGCTAGCAAGGTGAACATTCAATTACAAGATCTGAAACCGCAGATTAAATCTTTGCCCAATCCGAATCCTGGCAACAAGAAAGATAAAAAAAAGAACGATGACCGCGATAAGGATAAGCCATCTAAATCGAAGTCAAAGGCCAGTTCGACGAAAACAACAGGGTCCACAGAGGCAACGTCCACAGCCTCGTCAAGAATTACCACTACGAACTCAGCCTCAAGCTCGAGGGCCACTTCATCCACGACATCGACCAGGGCTTGCAAAACTACCAAGACACGTAGCTGCACTACTGTCTGCCGCACTACGGCAACAAGCACAGCGCAGGGAACACCTAGGCCTCGCTGCCGAACCTCATGTTCTGCCACCCCTACTCCAACAAGACCGGTTAACGGCGATGAAGGAAACGATACTTGCTATGTTGACCCACCAGAAAGGCAACTCTGCTCTCCGCAATGTTCGGCCTGCCGGCCGGACAAGCTCACTGCGCCGAAAGGCAAATCAAAACGGTGGCTGCCTTTGAATTCCACGATTGCTTCTGGCCATGGAGCCAAAACACGTCGGACGCTCGACCGAGTAACGGATCATTCCAGCCTCGAGAAATTCCTGTACAATGGGTTGATGCAGGCCAGATTTGTGCCCCACGGGAGCTCGGGGGGTGTCGCGGTTTCTGCGGTCATTACAGAAGCGCTGGGGAATGTTCCGGTGAACTTGGGAATCGTCAACTTATATGGATGCACTGCCGTCATAGTGGCTTCGAAGCGTGGTGTGTGGATGTCCCATTTTTGGGAAGGTCCGTCCTTTAGAGTTGAAGGCGAGGAGGACCTGATTTTCCATGAACCGACGTTTAAACGTGACGTTTTGGATACTCTGTCTAACGGGTGTGCCTTTGACGAACCTCCGCACAGCGGAACCGGATTAGCATGTCATGTTAGTGGAGAGGATAAGTCGTTTGTCTGGTTTTCCCCTGAAAATGAGCCGAAAGTGTTTATCATCACTCCAGCGTTTATTGAAGAGACAGGGGAACCATCGTTAGAATATGGAATGGAGATCCAGATGATTGTGGATAAGCTGGCTTCGATATTCGGTTCGACGGGGCCCATACCAACGATTCAAGGGTACTATCCAGGACAAAGTGATCCTGCGGTCGGAGAGGCGCATAGGCCGCAAGGTTTTTCATGGCCATATGGAAAGGTGTTGTTTCGATATGATCCGCAGCAAGAGGTTTCGCAGGATGAGGAGAAGAAAACATGCGCTTGGCAGTCAAAGTGGGAGTTATGGGTAGGTGATCTCACAGAGGGCGTGCCGTTGGCTTCTCATATGTGGCCAGCCTACCCTGAACAGGTGGCCAAGGAGGACCAACCTACCTTTACTGCTCGTTCTTCATCTACCTCCCCTTCTTCTTCTTCTTCTTCTTCTTCTTCTTCTTCTTCTTCTTCTTCTTCTTCTTCTTCTTCTTCTTCTTCTTCCCCTTCTTCGTCTTCTTCGCCCACTTCGGAGGGCAAGGACAGGCGCGACGAGAAGGCATTGAGCAAGCGTGGCCATAAAATGAGAGGACTGCGGCCATGCAGTGGTTACTGGACTGCAACAATTCAGACCAAAAGCTTCAAGTCGGCTACATCCAGGGGAACTAAGTCGACCGCAAAACACAAGACAACAACAAACCAATCTACGGGAAAGACAACCACGACGAAAAATGTCACGACGAAGCCATCATCAACCGCGCCACCGTCCTCAACATCCTCAAAGTCGACAGCATCCAAGGCAACCAGTGTATCCACTGCGAAACACACTCCAACAAGTCAAGCCCCGAGAAAGGCAACTACAACCCCGGAGCAGAATCCCACGGCAACGCACAAGAGCCCGGTAAAACCATCATCAAGAGGCCGATGCGAAATGGAGTGGGAGCAAAAACTTCCAGATTGGGACAAACCTCCTTTTATTTTCGAATATTGGGTCGTCCATAAAGGCAAAGTCCTATTTCAAGATAAAGTTTCCAATGTCGGTTTCGGTGATGAACTCATCATCATCCCCGATGATAAGACTGGGTTGCCCTTCAAAATCACAGCGCGCTTCCCCGGAAGGCAGAGGCCGGCGGAGGTTTCTTTCGGGGATACCAGGGCGCTCATTGTAGGGTGGCGCCACCGTATCCGTGATATGACTTATTGCCGGGTTACTCCTTGGGCTTATAGGAAGGTGAGTTTTGTTCTTTTTTTTTTATTCTCCCCCCAGTTTGCTCCCCTTTGCGTGCTGTTTTCTCTGGTCATTCTGTAAACCTACTAACTTCCGCTGCAGAGACGGCAAGGGATGTGTCATTTTTCATGCTAGGGACACTGCTTCATTCATCCTCGTGCAGTGCTACAGGGTAGCCGGCGTGAGACCTCGTAGAACGGAGCAAAAACCAGGACAAAAGGAAAGGGGTAGATACGAAGTTACAGAGTAGAAAAAATAAGTGGACTGTCAGGGAATCGAACCCTGGACCACTCCCATGCTAAGGGAGTATTATACCACTAAACCAACAGCCCGATATTACGTAACACTTATTCCTCTTTGATCTTTCTTATTGGTGGAGTAACTATTGCCTTTCTATAGCTGCCACAAGAGCAACTCAGAAAGGCGAGGAATCAAATCAAGTTCTGTTTGAATTCTGATTCAAAGAAGGCTGCATTATAATAGAATCTTACACAAGAAAATTGTTCTCTTGGTTTCAGGGGCTTGTATCTAGCTCTTTTGAGTCTTTTGCTGAGCAACCCAAGCTTGATACTCCCTCTCATCGAAGATCTGCCCCTTAAACTCCTCGTCAAGACTCTGCTTCTGGATACCCTGCGGCTGCGTCGCGGTTTTCCAGGACTGCACCTGGACCAAAATATTCTCCACTTTATCCTTAAACGCCTTTTTACTCCCCGGCGACTCAATCGTATACTTGATCTGTATCCAGTGCGCCAAGCAGGCCAGGTTATGCGTCAGGAACGTCACAGGAACCATCTCATCCAAAGTATACCGCGATTCGACAAGCGCAAAGTCTGTCGGAAGTGGAATGCTCCCTGTCTCTCCCCAGTTAACCAGGGAAATTGTATGAGTGCATTTTGTGCGCTTTTCGGGCCACAGGACGTTGCGGGCGCGAATCAGATAGACGACGAAAAGCTTTACTTTGAGATTTCGTAGCGTGAGTCCCGGGGTATCGGATTTCATGTAGATTGGGATTTGCGCACGTTGTGTGAGGGTTTGTGGAATGCGGCAGGTTATGTTCACTGTGCCGTTGGCGACTTTAACTGTGCGCTCGAGTTGCTGCCATAGCCCTGTGTTCGGGAGGTCGGAGCGAAATGGAGGCACAACGGTGAAGAATTGGGAGTCCGGGGACATTCTCAAGGACCATTTCTCTCCAGGGCCCTTCTTCACGCGCGCGAACGCAATGTATTCCACGTGTGCGTCTGCAGAGCCCCAGGTCTGTGTGCCGGTCATTCCCATCGTGGGGGGCAATGGGTGATTGGACTTCTTGCCGGGGAAGGGCGCGCGATTTTTCCATTTGTTGAAAAGATGCCAGTTGCCGCGGACTTGTTCGGTGAGCACTGGGATCTGGCATTTGAATGCGTAGTGATGTTCCCCGGCGGGGAGGACCACGGGTGTCTGAATGAGGACGAGGAAGCGTCTGAAGGAGAAGCTCTGGCCGCGCCACTCGGCTTGAAACTCGCGGAAGATGTACGCGCGATTAATGCGGCTGAACGTGCGACCAAAGATTTCGACGGTGCATCCGCGCACGGAAAGCGGTTTCTGGAGGACGATGGTCACGGTTCCACTGAGCTCTTCACCAGGGACAAGGCCACTGGCTCCGTGCAGGTTAATGTGCACTTTACCGGTCCCCATTTTGACCCATGGTGAACGAAGACAAAGCTGTCTCGAAAATGGCGGGGGTTTGTGTTTCTTAAAGCTAACGTAATTTCGCGAATGTCCTTGAGCTCTTCAAGGCACTTGAGGCTGAATCGAAGCCTTGTCTTGAGGATACTAAAATCTGACAGGTTGTTTGACGAGCCCCCAGGCTTCAGGCGGTGCAAGAACACCAATGACACGCAGTGGGAGGAGCAGATCATTTTCAAGAAGCTTTGACCTCTCGTATCTGCTTGCTTTGTTTGTGGTTGACATGGTGGAATATTCGTACGAGTACTCCGTACGGCAAGTTGAGCTCAGAAAAGGAACAATTTTTCAATTTCTCTCAAAAGAAATGACTAAAAATTGCTTGTGGTTGTTGTACGAGTTTGATCTCAGCCAATATCACTGGGTCATAGAACAGCTATAAGCAAGCGCAAAATATAAAGATCTTCAGCCAAGAAGACTCCCACTGAGGGAAGGCAGATCTGAGCTTTCGATACTCCTTATTGTTGCCAGCAGATTGGAATTCAAGAGCCTTTGAGCTAGTGATACACCCCTGAAGAGAAGAAAGGAAAAACATCTCATGTTTTATACGCCATTCTTCGGATCCTCAATCAGCCTCAGCAAGGTCGGACAGATCCTCCTCGTCACCCATGGATCAGACATGACGTTGAACCCATTTTCAGCGATGTCGACGATTTCGGATTCTTTCCCGTACGTCGGCCAAGCAGCGAGAGTATCATTCTCATCTTCATTCCGCGCGCTGAGGAAATCGACGATGTTCGATTGGAGTTTCCTTGCTAATTTGACGTCGGCGACCGGCGTTGTTTCATTGTTATTGAAGAATATGTCTGGCACACTTGGTTAGCATTGCCTTGGGGCTGTATATACTAGATAGAGAGGGAATGGTAAGAGCCCACTTACAGGGTACATCTTGGCCATGGAGTGCAGGTGGGATACTCATCACATAGCGCCGTGCCTTGTCACCATATGCCTCCGCAATGCTCTGTGCATGGCACGCGAATGCAATCGAGGTAGCCCAGTCCCAGGCCAGTTTCTCGGGTAATTCAGGCGGATAGGGGAACAAGGCCTTGATCTCATCAACTGTTTCATTTGATGCTGTGGTAAATACCTGGCGGACTAGTCTTGCGAAATCTTGTGGCATATTGTCTGCTTCAGAGTTATCCATGCCTTCGTTTTCCATGTTTCCTATCATCACACGTTTGACGGATTTATGATATCTCCCCTGCTTGAGTAGGATCATGGTCTCATCAGGGATTAGAATACCATCTGTGACCGGTGCGATTCCAATTCCAGGCCCGAATGAGCCGACGCTGGGTCCAACGGGGGCGTCGCTGATCAGGTAGTGGTTTGCGCTTTGGAGAAGGTCCGGGGATGCATTTCTCAGACAGCGCAGAGAAGTACAGTTTGTGGCCTCTAGAACGGCATTGTACAAGTCCTGCCTGCGTGAAGCTACATTTCGTCGGGGCATAATGTCAGGCGAGGTTGCGATTGCCTAAAGGAAATGGTTAGTTTGAACCTGGCTGATATCTCCGGATCAGTGACAGACCTGCGAAAACGGCATACTGCCCTGACCACCGTAGGCAGTCAGCATCACATTAATAATGGATGCGCCTCCGCTGTTCCCAAGTACCGTGATCCTATCTGGATCACCACCAAACTTGGAAATGTGCTGCTTCGTCCACTCAACAGCAGCGATGCCATCATGTACTCCAACATTTGCATCCATGGATTCTTCATACGGACTTGCCACCCACCCATATAAGCCCAGCCTAGGTCATGTTAGGATAAGAGTGAATGGCTCTTGTAGAACCTAGTACCAACCGATAGTTACTAGCCACGTAGATGAATTTTTCCGAGCCACCAACGTCAATTAGGCCCGCAGGGTCAGGGGAGAACAGTAAATCGTCCTTACTGCCAAACGCAAACGCACTGCCATAGAGCCAATGGAGGACTGGAACTCTGTCTCCCGGCTTCACACCCTCTGGCACCTGCACATTCAAGAATAGGCAATCCTCCTGACCCCAGTGAGTGCCATTGATACCGGGAAATGGAGCCTGTGCCGGAACACTGCTAACGCAGTCTGTCGGGCTGTACTCACTGCCATCCTGGATACCCGGCTGGTCTGGAGGAGGGACACGCGGTTTGCGGAATCGCAGTTGACCAGTGGGCGGTTGGGCGTAGCGGATGTTATTGTATTTGGCAACGAGAATGCCTCCAGTGGTTGTATTAGTATAAGTAGGCCTATGTCTGGCGTAGCCGAGGTTGATGATAGGGAACTGCGAGCCAGCCTCAGCGGCGGCTGCGGAGACCTCCGGAGCGAACCCAAGCACCAGGATCAAGAGACTGGTGAGTATGAGAGCCATGTGCGTGGGTTTCTGAGGAAAAGAAGGCGAGAAGTAGAATAAAATAGTCCCAAAGAAAAGAAGAACGGGGTTCTTCTCAAGCCTAGCCTCGGGGAGGAAGAGGCGTTTTATACCTCAAAGACGATATATATGTAGACCCAAATCCGCCGTGGACAGTGCACGAAATAAGTGTTTCCACGGTCGATCTCGTGCCTCCTGTAGGATTGAAGTGAGGTGGCCGTTTTAGATTCTTGCTGAGGCAGAGTGGCCGAAAAGGGGAATATCTCGTAACTTACTTCATCAAAGGGGCGAACTACACCCGGATAAGAGAAACTTCCGCCATATAGATGTGAAACTATCATCCTCACAATGGTAAAGTCGTGTTATAGTCAAGGACGCCCTTCGAAGTAAGAAGTCGTCACGGAGTGAGCAGGAACAACATGACGTAACTACGTGCTGGGTAACATTTAACACGATAAGAGAGCCAAAATCCAAAGAAAGTCTAGGAGGTATAAAAAGCATAAAATAAGTATAAATCCAAAAAGATAACATACTCCAAGATCCAACATGTTGTACCAGGGAGCTAAGCCCTACCAGCCCAGTTTCTCCAAACCCAATTTATATCAATGGCATAAGGAAACCAGGAAAATAGTAAAAGAGCACGCGAGGCAGCCGATCCAGGCTTTCCGGTCGGCCTTCCGCGATTAAAGTATATAGATGGTCGTCATCATGTTCAAGGTAGTAAATCAGCTGGCAAGCAGCTGGCGAGGAAGCTTGGCGAGAGCTTCGAAAAACGGACGTATTTTGTAAACGAGTGTAGTGGGGAGCAACCTGTGCTTGGATTAAAAAAATAGGAAGTCGATAAATTCGTCGGACGTCCTTGCGCCCAATGTCTAAGCAATTCTAACGGGCGGAAGAACAGTAAATAGAACACCAGAGCGGATTGCTGAACCACAGTCAAGCGCTTTCCAAAACCGCGATTCTGGACTTCTCATGACGGTGCCCCTTGTGCATCGTCGGTACGTTAGCTTTCTTCTCGCCAAGGCGTTCGTCAGCTCGGAGAACTCTAGCCTTCCCTCCGATGGGCACAAGGACCTGCTTCTGTTTCCTACTGACAGAAACCGATCGAGCAACGGAGACCTCCACAGTTTGGATATCGTCAAACTCGTCGATGGACAGATTTGACTTGTGAGACGGCGTGCTCTCATCACTGATTTTGAATCGGAAATCCGGGGATGGGGTTGGTGATCTAGTGGAAGGAGCGCTCTGAGAGGGTCGGAGCGAAAATGATGACTGCTGTAAGAAGGGGAAATTTCGCGGCAGCTTTGGCGCTGCTGAGGGTTCAGGTGGAGGCTCTAACTTGGCAAACCCCGACGGACCTGGCCGAAGTGATTCCTTCAAACTAGACGGATTGAGGGGGCCGTCTTTCTTCTCGGGATTTTGAAGGCTTCCTCCCGGCGAAGCTGATCGTGAAGAATCTCCAGGAGATTTCCGCATAGGGGTTACCATTTCCCAGACAGGCTCCTGCTGGCTGTCAACCCGGCCCGGTTTGATCATTAGGCGGATGGTCTCAGCATCGTCATCGTCATCTGAGTCGTATTCGGACGCACTTGTCGAGTTATAGGATATATCCGACGGGCATCGAGCATGCCATGCCGCAGGGAGCTCCGGCGGAGCTGCAAGCAGTACTTTATGTCCCAGAACCGGCTGAGCATCGCTTTCGGTAGATATGGTCGGCATTGTATTTGATTTTTGCAGCGGGGTCGGACAACGAGTCAGGCCATGAGCCCCTGGCAGTTTGGACGGCTTATTGGACTGGGTAGCAGGAAAGAGTGAAAAGGTGGGGGATTTTGATGGCCCGGGGGAGGTGGCGCGACGGGGAAGAGGGAGATCATGCCGGGCAGCTAGCTTCTACATTCGAACAATGGTTATTAGATAGCCTAACAAGGATGATGGGGCTGTTACATACCTCCGCATCTGACGGGTGAAGCTGGTCAAGATTTCGACTTCGCCTGGCTAACAAGGTCGATCTTGGGTTTTTTCCTAATAACGATCCAAACATGACACTGTATCTCTCCAGTTCCACCTCCGGAATGTCCACTTCGAGGCGCGGAGTGTGTCGAGGTGCCGAATGCGGTTGGGAATCTATTTCCTCGCTCGGTTCTTCCGCCAAAGCACCCCAGTGTCTTTGATCGTCAGGAGTTGCTACCCGCTTCTCTTGCTCTTCCTCCCCGTTTGGTTTAGCATCTACTGCAACGGTGGCTGCTTTCTGAGCCCGTCGTCGAGACTCGGGAGGATTGACTGTCGATTCCTGGTTTAAACCCGGTGTTTGTTGAGGGCGACTTTGAACTTCAGCGGGTTGTTTAGTGTTTTCGATTGGTCGCGGCTGTTCATCATTGACATTCACTTGATACACCGGGCATGGCGGCGGAGCAGCAGGGGTTTTCGCTTTGAAAAGGTCGCCGAACTTTTTCCACTTGCTCGGTTTGCGCTTCAATGATTCGGCAGTCTGCGACCCATTGCGCATATCTTGCATATCTGCCCGGCGAGGGGGCGGCGGCACAACCATTTCAGTAACACCAGTCTTTACCGGTTCTAAGCCGGTAATAACTGCCTCGCAATCGCGGTCCTGCTTCGCTGACACAGGTTTTCGGATAGATTTCTTAGAAGGCAAGCCGGTGAAGGTGTTGGATCCCGTGGGTTTATCTTCGCGGCGAGCTGATCGCCCGCTAACAGCAAGCGTATTGCTCCGCTGGGGTTGGTTTGGGTGGTCAAAGGTCGGCCATGTCTCAGTCACCGAGTGAGAAGCTGCCAGTGTAGCATTATCGAGTTTCGAATGATCGACTTCATGGCTGACAAGGCCGGTCACGCCAGTAGTATTTGCACGAGGCCTCCCTGTTAATTTCTTCGCCATGCTCGCCAGGAGTCTGGTCTATTCATCAACCGAAAAAACTAAATGCAAGCCAGCTCATGGAAGAATGGAACAGTTCCCTGAGAATCCAGCAGGGGAAGTCAAACTGTACTCACGTCCAGAGCATCTGGCTGAGACAAGTGGAAGAGAATCAGAATGAATGAAGCTGGCGATGCAAGGAAAGCAGCGAAAGGACCCCGACACGGTAATTAAAAGTGAAATAATAATAGGATGATAAGAACAAGGACCAAGAAACGGTCTTGAATCGGCCATTATTCAATCTGGATCATACATAGTGGAGCAGCCGCACCATGGACCTTGATCTTCTGGACAACTGATTGAGATGAAATGTCTGGCATGGACCAGTACTGCTGCAGGAAATGACGAGCCGACAGGGATGGTAAGATCTCCATCACCGGGTTGGTGAGAATAAAAATTCTTAAAATGAAAATTTGCTGTGGATGAGACCTCTGGCCTTTGGGTCGCAAGAGCCGCGCCACCGGTGCGGATTCTGGACGAATCGGTCGCAGGACATGAAAGATCGAGAAGAGGGCTGGTGAACTGGCCTGGAAGGCTGAGAGGTAGGGGAGGGTCGGTTCGGGATGCTGAAACAATGGGGAATATAATTGGATGACGTTTGAGATTGGAGCTGGTCAGTTCTCTTGCAGGGCGCTTTCTTTCTTGAAGTTTGAGAGGCTGGTGGTGCAAATGAAAGCCGCGTCCTTGTCGGTTAAGGCTGGCCTATTGTCTTGATCAATTGCATGGAGAGATAGCTTGCCCTGGCGGCCGTCATTATTCTCGTTGGCAGGTGCTTCCGCCGCTCGCAGGGAAGCAGGCTGAAACTGTGTCTGATGCGTGTCATTTGCTCCTGTCCCTGCAATTTCCTTCCGAGTCTTGCTGGCAGACGTTCAAGGCATGTTATTGGTGCGGCTGACTCAGCGCCAACCAGTCCAACCAGACATGTCCTGTAACTCGCAACGCCATGGTTCGATCTCCCGCTAGTCCGGAGAATCCATGGTCGTGCTGGAGGTGTCTTTGCTGGAGCGTCAGTGGATCGCCGGAGCCGGGAATTATGTCATTGGGGTCTGTCCCGTTCGCTCAGACGCGTCGTGGCGGGCGGAAAGTCTTCGAATAGGCCCTTCGGCCTCAGAAGCCATACTGGGCTGGATTGTGGCTGACAAGGGCCATTGCGAGTATACCCAGCTGCCCTATTATCTCTTTCCTTGCCATCTGGACGGATGTCGTTAATGGAACAAGTCCGGGCGGAATGTGAGCTGTGCGCGATTGAACATCGGACTGCCAAGGGACGGCATGTTAACGGGGCAGTCGATCATCTTGCAGAAATGCATTGAGCTCAACAACGGCTTAGATATGACTGTAAAGAGCAATCGGTGGTCGTCGTCGCCGTCAAGAATGTCGTTATTGAAGTCGTCGTTGTCGTCTCCTCTTGATGCGCCGAGAGAATGGGGGGAGGACGCCCGCTTAGTCATCCCCTAGCAACCCCGCCGAGCGCCAAACACCAAAAACATCCCACCTTCACACTTGCACCGCTTCTTCTGACTGTTCATCTCAACTTGACTCTTGTTTGCAAGTTGCTGCTCATATAGGCTGACAACTGCTGTTTGTACACTTCTCCTGTCTGCTCCTTCTTCTGTATACTCTGTTGTCCGTGAGGATCTTTGAAGCCCGCCTCTAAACTTCCTTCTACCAGTCTCCCGCAGATAACCACTTGCGGATTGGACACTTTCTCCCACTCTTCCAATCTCAACACATTCATTCACAAAAGATGTCTTGGCAAGGTCTGCTATTCCCCCTTACTGCTGATTACCTTTTCATTGATTCTGTCTGATTGACGTTAATACTAACGGGTCTTTTCCACTAGCATATGTTGATACTAGGTATGCCGATATCATTGTCCGGCACCGTTTACGAGTCCTCCCCCAACATCCCCAACATTCCGAGTCCTCACAGCTCTACACTTGTGAAAGTATCTGCCTAACCAGCGCCCCTTTCTAGCCTCGTTGGCTCCGGCCACATTGACAAGGCCGCCATTTTTGATAGCGAAGGCACCAGCGTTTGGGCTGCGTCCGCCGGCTTCTCAGTACGCCCCTCGTTCCACATCCGTGCAGACGCGGAGCAGGATTATTGTGGCAATATGGATCTAATGGACACCAGGTTTCGCCAGCGGAGGTCAAGGCCATTGTCAGTTCGTTTACCGCACCGGCAAAAGAGAACGGGCTCAAGGAGGTGCAACAAAACGGATTCTTCGTTGCCGGCGAGAAATACATTACTCTGCAGTCTTCTGACTCGAGTCTCTACGGAAAGAAGGTACCGTACTCAATCACCCACCTACGCGACGCCTCTCCTTCCGTTCTGGATCTCAAAAAATGGTCTCCCCGATCGGAAGCCCGCTAACATGTATTTGCAAACAGGGCAAGGAAGGCATCGTCATCACCAAGACAAAGAAAGCTCTTTTGATCGCACACTACCCGGAAACCGTCCAACCCGGTAATGCCACCAACACCGTAGAGAATCTGGGCGCCTACCTCACCGGAGTCGGCTACTAGATATTGAACGGTTTTTGCAACTTTTAACGAATGGAAATAAATTATGAGAATACATACCATGGAAGAAAGAAATATGAATATGTAATATTTCTCAGCGCGAGAAGCGCTATATGTACTTTTTTCCCTCCTTCTCTTTTCTTGTACTGCGTGTTACGCTGTCAATTGCTAGGTGGATTGTAGCAATAGCAAGATCACTACTTGGCATTGCTGGAAGTTGACAAGAAGCTGGATTATATCATTCATGTAAATGTTCGTAATTAAATAAATAATCATAAGGGTAATCTTTATACTATACATTAACATATCCGGCGTGAAGGTTTTAGAAATGAAAGAGACGACACCAGCCTCGCCGTAAATGATCGGGTAGATATGAAAGTGCGGGGGGTACGTGAAGCCTGGAGGAAGACTACACCGGCAACTCACCGCCTCCCCTTCCGCCCCCAGTCCCCAGCCAAACAAGCGCCTTCTTCAACGGCGGTCCAACAACCGGTATCCCGCCCACGAATCCCGCAAGCGTGACCAAAAAGTCACCAAACAGAATAAACAGGCCGTAAAGCTCGATGCAGAAGCCGATGAGCGGCCAGCGGAAGAGGATCAGGATGATTCCGAGCGCAAATGTTGCTGTGCCGAGCCATTTCTGACGGCGCGCGAAGAAGGAGAGGGTCTTTTGCGGACCGAGGATTAGGGGGAGGCCGATTATGAAGAGGATCTGGGGAGTTGTTAGTTCGGGTTGAAAGTAGAGAGGATGGTTTCTTTCGTACGTTTCCCATGGCTAGTCTGCGGGGAGTTGATATTAGTATACTGCATCGCGAACGGAGAGGGAAAGGGGGGCGACGTACAATGACCGGTCAAAGAACATGATTATACCCAAGAAAAAGAATAAACTTCCTACAACCATCATATAAAGCAGTCAGATAAACACTAGCTTCCCGTTTAATGCTTCTCAATGCGCCTCACGTACCACCGGTACAAAACACCGCCCCGATTTCTAGACATCCAAGTTAGCAATTATGTTGTGCCAGATGGGTAGAGGGCGGCTGCATGGTTCACACGTACTTTGCATATCTGTTAACCACATCGTTGGCATTCCGCTGGTAACCAGGCTCTTCTTCGTGCTCGTTCAATACTCGAGAGGTACAGGAGGAGGGGCTATCTGCAAGATCTCTTGCGACAGGGGCGCGTCGCAACTTTGGTCTGTGGAGTCTGTGTACGAGCGCTCGCGATCCGGAGAAGTCAATAACTACATACGAAGATAGATAATTAGCATCCTATATCCTGCAAGCTCCAGCGCAAGATTCCCCTAAAGGAGGATGCGCCGGGAACATTGTTCGCGAACTCACAACTCGAAAGAGGTTGCGAAAGGCCAGATCGCAGCTATGCTAGATCAAGCTCAAGGTCAATTGACGTTGCAGCGTTTGATTCTTAAGAGAAATCGTTCAATCGTAAAAGCAACCCAGCGCATTACTCGTAAAAACCACACATGAAACGGAGAAATTGGACGGAATGTCAAAAGAATTTCTTGAGGTCCTGGAGCTTTATTGTTTGCGTCGGGGGGCTAAATTAAGCTAGGACGCTAGGCCTTGTTGGGGTTAGACTGAACCTGGGTCCCGTCTCACATTTTCCCACCACCGATTTTCGCGTCTTTTCCTTTCAACACAAGATGAACAATAATGGTCAAGACTGTGGCTTTACAATGAGTTGAACTTCTCGTTACAGAGCTATCCCGGCATGCGATTCTTCCTGAAATGCCTTTATGATGGCAATTTCTCTGCGTCCAGAGCCGACCAGATAAGCTAGCCGACAAGGACAATCTCGACACCGATGGATCGGACCGCTTTACCTATCGTCCAGAACAAATAGATACCCTTTGTTACCTCTATCCCTTCACTCCCTCCAACCGCCATGACCACGGTCCTCAAGGCCCGTAACTGTTATTCCTACCCCATGGAATTTCGGTACCCGTCAACTGCGTCGTCTTGTATGTATGCAGGCGGAGAACAAGCCAAAGAAGAAAACTTTCTTCCAAACGGTCCCGATTAAGCCGGAGCGCGATCTTGAACCCTATCTCGAAAGGGGTAGGGCGGGTGGATGGTGCTTGACTTAGTGGGCCAAACATTTCAATGGTATTTTGTTTAAACCTCGTCTGTGGAGGTTGAGACTATTGTTAGTTCCGATAGCTTCATATCAACTGGAATTCGCACATACCATAAGGATACAATCCTCCCTGTCTGGTGGTAGACTACTTCAGAACCGTATGGGCGCCTCTCGCCTCCAGATATGTCTCTGCCACACCCTGTGCAAGGGACCTAACCACCCCAAAAATCTCCCTATCGTGATATCGTAGTCTCGTCTTCGGATCCTGATACGGCCCCGATAACCCCGTGATATCGCAATAATGTTTCTGATGGGCCGGATGCAACGACGGCGCAGATTCGATATTCGTATAAGTCACCGCCGGTCCCGTAGGATACAGAGAGCTCTGAAAATTCTTCTCCAAAACTAATGTAGATAGGTTCTGCGCCGCCTGCGCGATATTCGGAGGTCTGGCAGCGGCCCCTAATGGGGTGCCCACTGTCGGCGCGCTTGCGGGCCCAGCAGGACTCTGAGCGCCATCTGTAGCACCCGCGCCCGTGGGAAATAGAGGGGTAGAGCTCCCACTGTTATTTTGGGTGGCGATGGCAGAAGCTTCCTTGCGCGATGTCTCCGAGATGATCTGTTTCACGTTCTTGTTGCGGCGGGCGGAAGGCTTCCAGTTGGGATTGCGGAAGGATCGGGGGTGACGCGTGATGTCGAGCTGGTCCAGAAGCCTCTGGTGAGAGTCGTCATTGGGGGTTTGAGGAGGCATGACTTTGGGAGGGACTGAAACGGTAGCTGGAGCTGCGAGTTGAATTGGAGATGCCCAGGTGGTTGAAGCTGGCTGGCGATGATATGGGTGCTTCACGATGCTGCTCCAACAATGCTTAGTCATAACGTAATCAACCACTCAGTGAAACGCACCACTCAATGAAACGGGATTTCCCATACAAAGTGACATTTTTCCAGCCTCAATATCTCAACATCACCACAGTATTTTAGCATTATAAATAATAATCTATATAGTATATATAAAGTTAATATATTTCATAAAATATGCTTTCATGAATATGTTGTAGCAGTGTTGAAATCAAGCTTGAAATACAAACATGAGATTATTCACTAAGAAATCTTGAAGATGCAAAAGTTACAGTATAATATCACTAGTAAATCAAATACACCACCTAAATTTATATGAGAAAAATGACTGATTTCAGATCTACATTACAAATACTATAGAGATTGCTGTTAAATTTAATTTTTTCCCCTGACAATATGAGCATGTTTACTCCGTAGACTACATAAATTACCATTTATAATAATAAAATACTGTGGTGATGTTGAGATATTGAGGCTGGAAAAATGTCACTTTGTATGGGAAATCCCATTTCATTGAGTGGTGCGTTTCACTGAGTGGTGGGCTACATTAACAAGCTTCACCAAGACTTGACATCATCAGTTTGTGCAACATTAAGCATCAAGGCTACTATTCCCTGCAGGCTTCTTCTCCCTGCGGGCCTCTACTCCCTCTAACGACCTTTGAAGCGAGACATGGTTTGGCGAAAACGGCAGACAGGAGCGGACGAATGTCAAAGAGATCTTGAACACCCCCTCAAAGGCCAGAAGAGCAGCCCAGTTTATGATCCGAACAGGCCTCTTGGACTAGTTTAGGGAGTTCCCGGAGAAAGATATAACAGGGGAAGTACTACCTGAATGACAAGAATACCACCACCAACCAACCTGGAACCTACCACAGCACCATCCCCACACAAGACCGTTCAACTGTCACCCCATACCACCATGGCATGGAACGAGAAATCAGCTGGACGGCCAAATAACTTTTTAACAACTCCACCGCGCATGACAAACTAATTAATGAAGCAATATTAAATCAGCCTATGAAACAAGGTCTCTGAGATGAAGCTTTAAGCTCAAGGTCCACCATCTCCGGAAGCTTCTCCATAGACAACATGCACATCCAGAACCCAAACAACCAACAGGGCACATAAGGCACCAACACTGGACAGCATGGGGGACCCCAGCACTGCGATACTACCTAGGATGACAGCAAAGGTCGAACCTTTGGGTACGCAGTATCAGACAAAGAATCGAGGCACCGAGGAGCTGGCAAAGGAGCAAGGGGAAGACCAGAACCTGCTCCTTTGGGCCTCTTCCTTAGCTAGCGCAAGCATGTAAGTTACATAGACGCAAATCTAGTTTTCTCCACCATCTGCATAGCTGCGAAAAAACGGCTGGATTGAACGTTAAATTGAATCAAGCAAGCAAGTATGTTGCTTCCCAAAAGAGACATACTGCCTTAAAGAGAGATATAGAAAGTTTTCCATTTGACAAAAAGAGGCAACTGTTTCAATCCTTCTAGCTCATAGCAGAAGACTGAAGCTCTAAGGCAGAAATTGAGAGTTTGATCTTACACTGAAATCATCATATTACAGTTGGTTTGTCATTAAAATCAGCTTTTAATCATTGAAGTTAAATATTACATGGTATTGCAATGAGTCCCTCATATCTTGCCGGATGAACACCTCGATCCAAATTCCTCTCCTGCGTGGATGTGCTTCTGTGGCCACAGAATCTCAAATTCTTGCTGCTGGAAGTCAGCAGCTGGCTCTCTTATGGCTGGATGATTGAAAGACATCATGCATTTTTGCTAAGCAAGCTATAGTTCTATATGTGCTTTATTGTTCTTTAGTTTCATAGCCAAGGGTGTTCAGGTGAATAGATGATGAACATGTCAGGAACTTCTGAATTGATCCTCATCTTCTGGGTGAAGTCACCAAGCAACACCTTGTTACTGTCATCTCTACAAAGAAATAACCCCGGATCATGATGATTAACAAAACCTTTGGCGTTCCCAACAAGGAATTTAAAGGCCTGAGAGGGCAATGTCTCCAGAGACAGATATAAGGTCTCATCCATGCCAGCCTTACCACTGGTGTTTGATTATTGTCATTACTAGGAATCATCTGGACCCTTCCCCTGGCCACAGAATGAACGCTCGACAAATATTATAGCAGGCTAGCTACACAGCCAACCAACAATATGTAGACAGCGTAACTGAGATGCACAGCTCTCATACTCCCATTTTCCACCCATGCAACCAGTGGCTGGTTTTGTTGCCGAACGCTGGGCTTTTCAGTCGAGTTTTCGCTATGAAAAGAACCAGAAAATGTGACGTTGACGCCCGTATCACATTCAAATTTCTCGGTCCTAGAAGTTTCGATGGACACACGTTTGCTGCCAACAATGTGAAAGTCCAAGGTGGTATTTGTGATGGAACCGGTCAAATTCAGATCAGACCAACCGAAGCCAATCCGCTCTTGTTCCCAATAAGCCACATTCTTTGGCAGCCTCAAGGGACTACTCCCCAAGTATCTTGCGTTGAAGTCGACCGTTTCTGAGTCTGTTTTGTTTGCGGAGGCACTTATCGAATACAAATCAACAGCGCGTGATGGAAAGGAACCCCATGTTTCAACACGAGTGTTCTTGAGGAGTACTGTTTTCTTGTCAACTCCTATCGTCGTGAAGAAGTTCACAAGGTCTGGGGGCTGGAGACAGGGTGAACGATCATCATAAACGTGGGTGTAGGCCGTGCTAATATTTTCGACGGGACTTTGACTCTCCCAAGCCTTAAATCCTAATATAAACGGATTTTTTGAACCTTTTGGATACTCTGGCTGCGGGCCAGCCCACGCGTAACCCAACATTCGATGGGATTTCCAATCCCTTGTACATGGCGATTTGCCGGGACGCCCCATCCCTGTAGGTATTTTGTAGTGGAAGAAGGCCTCGCCCCGGAAAAAGGACCCCGTTGGGCTCTTTCCGTTCAAGTCCCCTGTTGCATTCTTCACATAGTCGGGATATATATCGTAATTGTAAAAAAAAGAGGTTGGCTTCGTGCACTTAGAGGTGAAGGAATCATCTCCATCTCCGCCGCTGCCGTCGCCGTCGTCGCCGCCGCCTCTGCCTTTGCCTCTGCCTTTTTGGGAGAAGACTCCGGTGGAGATGAGCAGGAGGAGAAGCGCCTGGGTGTGGAAAAGTCGGGTTAGCATGGCGCTGGTCAGAATTATGAGCTCTTGCGACCGTAAAACGGCTCCTCTTGGAGGGCAAAAAGGGACGAAAAAGGGGAAAAGAAAACATCGACTTTTTATGTCGTCTTTGAGGAGGCTCTGCGCACCCGAATTTCTCTCATCTGCTCAGCGGACGCTTCGTTCAGCTGAGGCGTCGACCTCGTATTCATCCAGAATCGCGAACGCAGTCAACAAGGATCGAGCATCATGGGCATATTCATTGCCTGGGTCTTCCATGTATTGCCCCTCATCATCTCTTCAGCGTCTCCCTGTTCGTCCTGATCTTTAATATCCTCCCATTTGCGTACGGGCGTAGCTGACATTGCTCGGACTGCTTCTGATGTTCTCCTTGCTTCCTTCTCCTTCACCAGAATACATCTCCTCGTTGGGGAGCCAATATATGCGGTCGCTATTTTCAAACAACCTCAGGTTAAAAATCAAGATAAAAGCATTGAGAGCACAGAGAGTGTCAGACAGAGAGACCAAAGGGGATACAACCTCATATCTTGATAGGTGGCACCGTGCATCTTGCTCCCTCGTGCAGGACATTTTATAGTCGTGAGGTCGGGGATTGCTTTGGAGAACCTCATCAAATGTCACGAGGAAGCTCCAAGAGCTTTCTACCAATCCACCACAACCCAACTCCCTACACATACCATGACCACTTCTCAGTGAATCTTCAGTCAGCTATTGTCTCCAGCTTTCCACCCGTCATGACTTTCCTCTTGTCCCTCTGAAAGCTCCCAATTACCACACTACCACACATCCTTACCCTGACGAAATCGCCCGACGGCCCTTCCAGGCCCTTTCACCATGACCATCTCTTCAATAAATGTCATTTCCTCCTCCCGAAAAGATGCCAATGTAGTCGAGAAAAGAGAACCTCCTCCTCCGCCGAAGATCTACGCCGCCCGTGAGCCTCCATTTAAGGGCTACCAAGCTCCGCAACCAGATGGTTATGAGCGGAGTCGCGCAGCGCCAGGTTCAAGCGCGATAGTTATCGACAATGGTAAGAAGGAGACATGCTTGACTCAAGAATCCCTTACTGATATTACTCTACGATAGGCTCACATCTCGTCAAGGCCGGCTGGTCGTTCGACCAATCTCCCCGCATTTCGCTCCCCCCGCTGATTGCTCGATACCGAGATCGCAAGGCCGGAAGGACATGCCAGTTCGTCGGATACGATGCTTACGTTGATGCGACTACGAGAGGCCAGATGCGCAATGCGTTTGACCCTGGAACTAGCATTGTCGGGAACTGGGATGTCATGGAGGGCGTGCTGGATTATATATTTCTGAAGCTGGGCGTAGACAGTCCTAACGGAGGAGTTGATCGGCCGCTCGTCCTGACAGAGCCGCTTGCGAATCTAGGCTACACGCGAAAGAGTATGTAGTGATGCCCGTTTTTAGATTCTGAATCTGCTAATGGGGTGATTGTAGTGATGAACGAAATTCTCTTCGAATGTTATTCTGCGCCATCTGTCGCCTATGGTATCGATTCCCTTTTTGCCTACAAGTTCAACGGCGGTACAGACGGACTGGTCATCTCCTCGTCCCATTCATCAACGCACGTCATCCCTGTATTGAACTCCAAGGCTTCCTTATCGAACAGCACGAGATTGAATTGGGGCGGCGCTCAAACTTGCGAATATATGATGAAGCTGTTAAAATTGAAATACCCTACATTCCCGGCGCGTTTCACAGAATATCAAATGGAGGAGCTAGTGCATAATCACTGTTACATATCGCGAGACTATGACTCTGAACTAAGTGGCTACTTAGACTGGACGGGTCTAGAAGATCGAGCTCGTGTTATTCAATATCCGTTTACTGAGCACGTTGTGGTGGAAAAGACCGAGGAAGAGCTCGCTAGAATTGCGGAAAGAAAGAAGGAAAGTGGAAGAAGGTTACAGGAACAAGCAGCGAAGATGCGGTTGGAGAAACTGATGAAAAAGGAGCAAGAGCTCGACTATTACAGAGACCTGCAGCAGAACCTGGCTACGGAGACGAAAAAGGAAATCAGACGGATTCTAGACGCGGAAGATATGAAGGATGAAGCACAACTGGACAGAAGGATCAAGGAGCTCGAGCGGTCAATCAAGAAATCGCGGAATAAGGATCTCGGCCAGGAGGAAAACGAAGAAGCAGCCGAGGAAATGACCTTTCCCCTACTGGATGTTCCGGATGAAGAGCTGGACGAAGCTGGCCTGAAGGAGAAACGCCACCAGCGATTGATGAAATCAAACGTTGAAGCGAGACAACGAGCAAAAGAGGAAAAGGAAAGAGAAAAAGCTCGAGTTCTCGAGGAAGAACGGCTCGACAGGGAAAAAAGGGAAAATGATCTCCAAGGCTGGGTCGAGGAAAGGAGACAGGCAAGACAGGTGTGTCTTCTCACTTCCATCACTGAATAAGTTCCTAACATGTCTCTAGTCCCTCATGCAAAAAATAAAAGACAGGGAACGCATGAAAGCAGATCTCGGCAATCGCAAATCCCTCGCCAGCCAAATGCGCATGAAAACCCTCGCCAACCTCGCCTCCGACGGCCCCAAGAAACGCCGTCGCGGCGGAGACGACGACACCTTCGGCGCCAACGACGAAGACTGGGGCGTCTACCGCACCGTCGCGACAGGCGAAGCAAGTGACGACGACGAGGAAGAGGACATCGGCTCACAACTCAAATCCATCGAAGCCCAACTCCTCAAATTCGACCCGGACTTTACAGAACACCATACCCTCGAAGCCCAGTCCGACTGGACAAAATCGCTCGTCCACATGTTCCTCCGCGGACCCTGGCCATTTGACCCCGAGAGCCAGCGCGAAGCACACCAGCTCCACTTGAATGTCGAACGAATCCGTGTTCCGGAAGTTGTATTCCAACCCTCCATCGCAGGCGTCGATCAAGCAGGAATCATCGAAATCGCAGCAGACATCGTGAATCAGCGCTTTTCCGCCCCCGAGGACCGGGCCCGCTTACTCCGTGACGTCTTCATCACGGGTGGTAATTCTCTGTTTTCGGGCTTTGAAGAGCGGTTTCGGACCGAGTTTCGTCGTGTGCTTCCCGTTGAGGCGGAGCTGAAGGTGCGGAGGGCGAGGGATCCGGTGCTTGATGCGTGGCGGGGTGCTGCGCAGTGGGCGGGAACTCCGGATTTGGCGGGGCGGTCGGTTTCTAGGCAGGTATATTTGGAGAAGGGAAGTGAGTATATGAAGGAGCATGGGCTTGGGAATGCTGCGTGATGGGAAATTTCCGCTTTACTTTATGGTTTCATCGCGTTGGCAATGGTTCATGGCGTTAAGCTAAGGCTGTTCAGTGCGGTACATTCGAAATATGTGACGCTGGCTTGCTCTGTTCTTGATCTGGGAGCATCTGGCGATAGGGCAGGTGGACACGGAGGATCCGGCGTTTGAGGTTGGAATCGCGTCTAGTCCATTTCAAAAGCGCTGATGCAAGGTTAGATCTCCTGATAGTTGGATAGTTATTTAAGCTACTGTTATCTATCGTGTGCTTGACTAGCTCATATCGCTTCGAAAAGCATATATACCAATTCGAAACACATGCCTAGCACTTGACAACCCACTCCATTCCTGGGTATGCATCGCTAACAACCTTGACCTTAACTTTTCCCTTCAAATCCTCCGGCACTTCCTTAACCTCCTTGTTATCAGGAAACTTAATCTTCGCCCTCACAGTAATGTTGCCGCTATTGCCATTTTTCCCTTTGGCGCCATTCCTGCCCTCGGCACCAGATGACCACGAAACTCGCTTGAGAGCAAGCAGCTCCCATTCATCTCCATTGCCGCCATCCGCAGCGGAAACCCGCGTAACAATCACGAACCAGCCTTCCGTCTGCGGTTTGGGAAACTTTGGAGCGTAGATTGCTATTCCCTCGCTGTCTTGCCCGCGTGATCGCTGTGGGCGCGAGGATGGAGGAGCTTGGCGACTTAGGACGAGAGTGAGGCCTGCGGAAGAGAAATCTGCAACGGAGACGGAGAGTTTAGGGAGGGAGGAAAGGGCTTTTGTGAAGCTTGCTGCTGTTGGTTGGTCGAGGTTTAGGGTGCGCGTGAGTGCGGAGATTGCGGGGCCGGGAAGAGAGACAAGATCCATGAGAGTGGCTGGGATCTTTTTGTTGTTTTTTCCTTCGAGTGATTCAGGATTGATACCCGGTAGGATCGAAAGAGGGTGATCACCTGGCCATCGGGCAGATTTTATGCTTTGGAGCAAGGTCATCATCATCCAGCATGCTTTGGCATAGCCTAATTCCGCGAGAACGTCGATACATGCTTGGATAACTCGGATTCCCTGATCAAGAACCGAAGTTTGATCACCAACATAATCGGATATGGGTAGATCGATGCGAGACATGAAGGCTTGCAAAAGGAGGAATGCTTTGATATGCGGGTCCCACAGTGGCATGTCAGTGTTGACTGCGGAAGTGGGCAACGGAAGGTTGCGTGCCAGCTCGGCGTTGATCAGGTCCTCGTTATGCCGGACAGGGAGCTCGTCGAACTCAGTGGCGGAGCACATCCAGCCGAGGATATCTGCAAAGGTAGGATCGGGCTTTGCGTGAGACAACCAGAAGCGTATCGTTTTGTGGGAGATGTAGTAGTAACTCATTATCTTGCCGAATGGTGTCGGGTCAACGTATCCAATTGCTTTGTCGAAGGAGATACACGAGGACTCCGCCAGCTCGCTGAGCGATTGATCAACCAGATCAATCATAAAATCGGAAGCCATCTGCTGTGCAGCGATAGTATTGTGCTCATCCGCAGATATCTCAAGGCCGTAGTATGACGGGTTCTTGTGCAATCTTCTAAAGAAGAATGTCCAGGTCAAGTAGTCCAGCGCGTCCTGTTTCGTTGTGATCGTTCCCGCCGACACTTCTGCTCCCAAATGGTCATCGAGCACCTTGTGGAGAGTCGACTCAACTGGGAACCCGGTATGAAGAAAATGCTTATAAAAGGCCTTTTTCGAATCCTGCGTAAAGATCCGGGCGATACCTGATGTATCGAACTGCGGGCGACCGGCTCGACCAAGCATTTGCAACACATCCGTTAGATCCATATCTTTGTATGCTTCAATCTTGGCGTCAAAGAATTGGGTCCCCTTCACGACGACAAGGTGCGCTGGCAAGTTGACACCCCAGGCAAGCGTACTGGTCGCGATCAGAATTTGAACTTTATTGTTGGCGAAGAGCTCCTCGGAGAGCTGTCTATCCGACTCCACCAAACCAGCGTGATGCAACCCGATTCCAAAACTGAGCGCTTCTCTCAGAGCATCGTCTTTGACACGGGCAAGATTTGCTTGCAGGTCATCCTCTGACATGTGAACAAACCGCCGAGGGTTGTCTTCCATCCCACAGAAATTTATCAAGTCTTTAGCAGTAAGTCGTGTCTGTCGACGGGAAGCGACGAAGACGATCACTGGTTTCTCCGGAGAGTGATTCTTGATAGCAAGGAACGTCGGCCGATTCATAGATTGCATAAAGGGGCAGAATCCACGAATTTCAGGGAATCCGTCGATATAAATTTCCAGCGGGACAGGCCGGACGGAGTGTCGGAAATTGTACAAGCCTTTCTTAACGCCTAGCCAGTCACCCAGATCACCTGCGTTGGCGCACGCAGTAGACATGCCTAGAAGCCTAACTGCGCCTTTCTTCTGTGATGCAATGTAGTTCATTCGCGAGACGATAATCTCCAGAATCGGACCGCGATCCCCACCTAGAAGATGGATCTCGTCAATAATAACCAAGCTAACCTGTTGCACGTATCCTCTGGTTTTCCAGCTACGCGAGATACCATCCCACTTTTCGGGTGTAGTAATGATTATATCCGCGTTGCGAATGGTTCTGGTGTCCGGCGTGTTATCACCTGTCAACTCAACAAGCTTCATGCCCAGTGGGATAGCCAGGCGACGTCGCCAATCTTGCACTCGTTCCCTGACCAAGGCCTTCATGGGTGCGATATAAACCACCTTCGAGCCAGGCTTTTCCCTGAAGGCCCACCACATTGCCAGCTCCGCGGCAACGGTCTTCCCACTGCCGGTTGGAGAACCGAGCAACACATTCTCGGAGGTGTAGTACAGAGTGTGAAAGAGCTGGGTCTGCATCGGATTAAAGAACTGAAATCTTTGACCATAAAGTTCTTCAAGTTGCGGGTTCTTCAGTGCGCTAATAGGCAACGGTTGAAGATCGAGGAGATCAGTATAATGGCTGACCGTGTCCGGACGAATGAGGTGCTGGAAGGACACAGGCGTGACAGTCTCGGCTCCCAGCCATCTGTCCGAGATAGCTCGAACATAGATCTGACTGGGAAGTGGATCTGACAGCGGGATAGTGAAGTTCAACTCGTGGTTGTCATGGAGCTTCTTCCGACTCAGAATGAAGTACTCGTGGTGGTAAATCTCAGAGGTTTCCGAATTCTCCACCCATATCCAGTACGGTTCAGACATACCGTGGTGTCGAGTATTCCATTCGAATTCCGGATGCAAATAGAGACGAATCCGAAGCACATCGCGATTCAACGGCGCAATCTCGGCTTCAACACTTAGAGTAGGGAAGTTATCCAGCAATTTAGCCAGTACACTTCCCATTCTGTTGTTGTGTACAAGCTGCCCTAGCTCCGCTGTGTCCATGTCTCTCATCGATTCGATAGATGAGGCGGGAAATCGTTCATCGAGATTCTTCAACACGGGCCTTGGAAGATCAAACTGATGGAATGGGTGCTGGAACGACCATATCTGCTTCTCGATCGATTTGCAAGTTGACAGCAGCACTTGGCATTGATATCCCCAGCGCCTATTCAATGCAATCATGAATAGCGAGCGGCAAATACGTGCTGAATTTTGAGCAACGTATGCGGTATCAGACACGAGGGTAAAGTCTTCTACTCGTGTTCTAGAGATATACGACTGGAGTAGAATGTTGGTTTTTGCGTGCGCACTGTCGTTTGTTCCCTCTACTTCGGTTCTCAGCCCCTCGAGGCGAAGCCTATCCAACTCTTTGAATTCACTGTCGCGGGACTGGATATTGTCGAACTCTCCACTCATGCTAATCATCTTCAACACATCCGCATCACTCGCATTGGGGCTCATCATCGTATTGAAGATTTCCACACTCGTCTGGAGCACGTAGTACTGGCTGGCGATCCTTCCCACGTCCTTTGATCGAAGTTCTTCTGTTCGTTCGTTGAATATGATCATTTGGCTTTGCTGAAGGACGCGAGCGGCCTTGAGGATCAAATCCCGACGTCTTAGAACAAGCATCGGGTCATCGCGAATTTCAGCCCAGTCGATCCCGTAGGTATGCGGATTCCGTTTCATACGCACGAAAAGGTATGAATAGCCGAGCCATGTTACTGCCTCGGAAACAGATGTCACCGTTCCTAGAGATATTTCCGCATTGAGATTGTCCACGAGCTTCCGTGAGAAACGCGATTCAATGGGTTCCTGAGATGTAACTGCGGATATGTAATGCTGCAATTTGTTATGCGTGGTGCAGATGAAACCAATACCAGTGTCCTGGAACTGGGGACGCCCAGCTCGTCCAAAGATCTGAAGAACGTCAAGGATGCCCAGATCGATGAACTTTCCTTCTTGCGCGCTGTACAATTGAGTTCCTTTGATTACCACAGCAGCTGCAGGCAAATTCACACCCCAGGCGAGGGTGGCAGTACAGCAAAGAACCTTGATGATTCCCTCGGAAAAAAGGCGCTCCATGAGATTGCGGTCTGATCTTGGCATGCCAGCATGATGGGTACCAAGGCCGTTTGGGACTAGATCTCGTAGTTCGCGGCCCTTACTAGATTTGATATCTTTCAACGCTTGGGAATACCCTTCGTGGTCAATGGGGCTTAATAGGTCTGAACACTGGTTCTCAATCGCCATTTGCGAAATGAGCCGGGCTGTATTGACGGTATCCTTTCGCGAATGAACAAACACCATCACTTGATGCCCCCGTTCAAGCATTTCACGCACTTTCTCAAATGCGACAATATCCAAGTTTTCACGAGACTTTTTAGACCCCGCGTCCCCTTTCACACCTATAAAGTGCTGCTCCAGTGGTACCGGGCGGAATGATGCGTCGAAGTAGAACAGGCCCGCCATACGATTGACTTTGAGAAAGTCGGCGACGTCGAGGTAGTTTGGCAGTGTTGCAGAGAGGCCAACAATACGGATCAATGATTGAGTGCTTTCAACTTGACGTTGGGTTCGGGCAACCAGGGATTCAATCACAGCGCCTCGTTCATCGTGGAGCATGTGTACTTCGTCGATGATCAAAAGTCGCACCTTTTGTACGAGCTCGGTATCGCCTGTACTCTTACGAGTAACAACATCCCATTTTTCAGGGGTAGTGACGATAATTTGAGTCTGCACAATCTCTTGCTTCGTCAGTTGCATATCTCCAGTAAGTTCACGAGCACTGATCCCCAGCCAGGCCAGTCGTTTGCCCAACTTTTCAGTAACTTCGGCGGCCAGAGCCTTCATAGGCGCAACGTAAACGATCTTGAATTCGTCCGTCTGGACCACAAACTCGTTCGCATCAGGCACTTCCAGTGGGCTCGGCGTGGTATACCTGGCGATGGTATTCAGTATCGTAAGCATAGCCGCGTCCGTTTTACCAGCACCTGTCGGCGCGCAAATAAGCATGTTCTCATTCGTCTTGTACGCAACATCATAAAGCAGACTTTGCATTCGGTTCAGAGTTTGATAACCCTTGAATGTGCCTCTGCAGAGTCCGTCCATCTCAGATATGGGGACCAATCTCTGGTTATTGGCCAATGTCCCAACTTTCGCCGCGGGAACGGCGTATTCTGTATATCTAGGTTCCTCCCGGTGCGTACTCCCAAGCGGCAATCCGTACTTGCGACCACTGACCGAAAGTGTATTTCCCGCTTCATATGACTTGAATACATGCGGATACCTAGGTCCTTCTCTGTCCTGCCTTGAAGAAAGGCTCGCATGTTTGTGCTCGTAATCCTGCTGCCGTAGTGCAGCCTCTCGCTCGGCCTTGGTCAATAACCCTCCCGCTACCGGCCCATCCGGGTGTGCAGGTTTCAGGACTTCGTGCCGATGACCGATGAGCTCGATAACAAAATCAAGGTCATCAAACCCGATCACTTCTGCCAATGTCATTTGCAGTTCTTCTGGAGAGCTATCGGTCGCCAGTATAGCGGACAGTTGCTGTACTAGTTCCTGGGCATCCAGATCCGGCTTCCGCTGGGCCAAGTCCCGACATCTTTTATCCAGCCAGTTATAATCATATGTATCGCCGCCCTGTTCAGGTACCACTGTCTCTGGCAATGGGACGCCATTGATATCATCCAACTCATCGTCCGTATCTTCGTCATCACTGATTACATCCCAGATATCGTCGGAGCCGGATGGGGAGGAAAAGTCGTCATCGCTGAGGTTCAAGTCGGCACCGTAAGCAACTGCTTCTATATCCTTCGACGGCTTCAGATCTGCGATAGCCTTTTTCATGGCGGCCATCTGCTCGAGCCATCGTGACTCAGAGGATGGGACAGCCATTTTATTCCTGCCAGGTGCCAAATGTGGACTAATTGCAGTAGCAGTGCAATAGTTTCAAGTCTCATAAGCAACAGCAATCAAACTGCCTCCTCCTGATCCTCTGAACGAAAGAAGTCGATGGATATGATGTTGACGTTAAGGGACGAAATTCGGTATCGTTCCTCTTCAAGCCTTAGCCGCGCGGATGGCGGGGCAGCCTAAGCGCCAAACGCCCCCAGCCAACCGTCACCCCCGACTCGACACCTGGAGGCTTAGCTGCATGGTGCACTCTCACAGGCATCACAATTATATCTAGGCTCTATTTCAAGAATATATTGCTAGTATCTGTCTAACGTCATTTGAGTACCATCTTCCAGCGGGGCATACTTTCAATAACCTACTAATCCTCGAACAAAAGCACCATCTTCTTACTGCAGTGGTCACAACATCTACATCGCCCACCCCGCCTTATTGCGTCGAGCATAAAGAACGAGACCACGAACCACCACTCCATCCGCAATTATGAAGATTTTTTATATCGGAGTACGTGGCTTTCTAGTCCTCGGGACTTTGCGCCCATCTTCTAACTCTCCTCAGATCCTCCGCAATGAGACCAGACCAGCCGTCGAGCTCTGCCGCGAAATGGACCTCAGCAGCTTCTCCCGCTTCACACGCGACAGGTACGCATAACCTCTCCTCCCGTGCCCTCCCAATAAACACTCTAACAAAATCGTTGCCGCATCAGTTACGCCGAATTCATGACCCTCTTCTCCAAAACCGTCGCAGAACGCACCAAACCAGGCCAACGTCAAGACATCGAAGAGAAATCATACACATTCCACACCTACGCCCGCACAGAGGGGGTAGCAGGCCTCATAATCTCAGACCAAGACTACCCGGCCCTCGTCGCGCATCAGCTCCTCTCCAAGCTCCTCGACGAGTTCCTTGCAAAGCACCCGCGGACTTCGTTCATTAGTGCGCCCGAGGGATCGTTGCAGTTCCCTGCGCTAAAGGAGTATATTGTCAAGTATCAGGATCCGAGTCAGGCGGATAGTATTATGAAGATTCAGAAGGAGCTCGACGAGACGAAGATTGTGCTGCATAAGACTATTGAGAGTGTGTTGGAGAGAGGGGAGAAGATTGATAGTCTTGTGGCGAAGAGTGATGGGTTGAGCGCGCAGAGTAAGATGTTCTATGGGCAGGCGAAGAAGCAGAATTCGTGTTGTGTGGTTATGTAGAGGTCTGGCCCGTTCGGTTTCTTTGCAGCTGATTGCTTGTTTCTTTTTGGATGGGTAGACGGGTTCTGTCTCCTTGATCGTTTGTTTCTTCTTTGGTCTTGCTGTTGTGACATCCTTTGCGTTTAATATATGATGGTCCACTGGACATACGCTATAATACCACTTAGTCTTGTTGTCGAGCTCATTTCTCAAATGCAGACACTGAACCAGAGATTGCCACTCGGATGCTGCTATATAGGCATGGAATATCTATTATTATAACTAATACTATGGCGAAGTAAATCAGCCAGAATTAACTCTTACGAGATAAAAGGGTATAAGACAGGGTCAAAGTAAAACTATGTAAAAGAAGAAAAAGGATCAAGCAATCTCTACAACTCCCTGCGGAATATTCAATTCAAACCCCTCTCCATCTTCTGGTTTCCGCCCGATAATGCACTTCGTCCAGTCCAACAACTGCTGGGAGGGGGCCTTCTTCGTTGCCTCACCCGCCGCGCCCCCATGAATTTGGTGCAAATGCTCCATAAACGTATCCAAGTTCCCAAATACCGGCGCCGCGCCTTTTCTATCCAGGCAGCAGTATATACATCCGAAACTCCCTTCGGAATCCAGGTTTGACCTGTCTTTGGTCTTCAGGGGAACGTGAGATTTGGCGAGGAAGGACCAGCGGTAGGTAACGCCAGTAGGTTTATGCAAGCGGATGCGTTGGTCAAAGTTTTGAGAGGCGCTCTTGGTGTTCGGGGTTGTGAGAGCGTAGCCTATTGCTGGGGGAGCAAGCGGGAAGTTGGCGGTAGGACCCCAGAAGTGGCATTTTGAGCAACGCCATGTTGATATCTGAAGATACATGCCGGAAGGAATGAAGTCGAGACGGAATGCCTTCTTCACACCTGTCTGCAAATGCCAGGCACCTCTGCAGAAACCTCCAAACCCGTTCTCTTCCGATGGTAAATGCAGACCAGGAGGGAGCTGGGGGGTAATGCCGGTGGAATTGACGACGGTTGAGGCGGCGGTACTTGTGGGCGAAGAATGAGTTTCCTTTTTTCGGCGCAAGGAGAATCTAGACAAGCTAGATTGTTTCGATGATGTCGTGGACAATCTCTTCGCTTCTGCGCTCGGTGGTTCGGGCGGTGCGGAGGGAGTGGATGGAGTGGGAGCAGAGAGACGATCTGTCGGCGGCGTCGGAAGTGGTTTGTGGGGTTGACCGATGTCTAGCTCGTAGGGATTCCGAGGGGCGGAGCCTGGAGTGGTGAGTCCCTCGTGAGTTGGAGGCTGATATGGAGCCTGATGGGAGGAAGCTTCGCTGTACACGCTCTCGCTATATGTGCTCTTTGGCCCGTCGTTGGCCTCCGGAATTGTAGGTGTTCCACCCTCTAGCTCCGCTATGGTATTAACAGGGATTGCATTGCTGGGTGCATAATAACCCGTCCTCAGCGGTACATTTTGATGCGGAAATGAATCGTTATTTACTTTGCGGAAACCAAGGCCATAGCCAGCGGACGGGGGCGAGCGAGGCATCAGCGTCTCACTCACCGGCGAAAGCGGAGATCGGGGAGAAATGGGATATCCTCTGGATCCAGTGGACGCGACACTCGGGGCAGTCGACAAGCTCAACGAACCTGGTTGCGAACGCATATAACTCGACGCCGACGCGCTGGAAGTTGAGCGATTCGTCGCTGATGAAGGGCCTCTCTGAGGATTGCCACCAATCCGCTGGCCCAGTCGCCAGAGACACATCAAGGCATCGATACGGCTGTTATCTGCGGCCAGTTGCAAACTGGCAAAGTTGGGATGGACATTGTCTATAAGCGCCATGCGAAGAGTGGCCAATAGGCTCAACTGGAGGTTTATGACGATGTCCTTGAGGGCCTCGCGGGCCAGTTGGTCGCCGGCATCGTAGGCATCGCCAAATTTCCGGAGATCCTGATCGTACTGGCCGAGGATGATGGGCGGGCCGAGTATAAGGGAGTCCGCAAAGGAATAAAGGGCCTGGTCGGAGAGAGTGCCTTCATTAGAGGCCTTTATCCGGTCGACGAGCTTCGTGGCATCGTGATATGATGAAACAACTGTTCCCAAGTTAGCGCTGAGGCCGTCATATCTGCGGAGCTGACTTACCAGCAGACACACAGGTCCCCACGGAGCGCACATCAACGGAACCCTGGAACATAGTCAGTGGCATTCATCAAGCTGGATTGGGCATCCAGGAGGCAGACGAGGCATAACTAAATAGGCAGAGCGCACCAGGTTAAATCGCTCACCAGACGGTGACGCTCTTTGTTGCATGGCGGGCTAATTGGCTGTCAGTCCATGTTGGTGATCTACGTTCTCTCTTCTTCGTTGTCTTCTCTGTGAGTCGCCAATGCTGTCTATCTCGAGGTATCCTGTCTGGTTGTCTGTTGCTCTCTCTCTCCCTAATCGATCGTCGTTGATGCGTGCTGCGGTGGGGTCGGTCTCAGCCTCATCTCCAGCCTCGTGGGCCCCACCTGGCGCTGTGACCAATCGGGAGTCTTACCGGACTATCTTTTTTCCATATATCTTGGCATTCACGCTCTATCAGAAGCAGCAACAACAACAGAACCTCAATGCTCCATCCATTCTTCCATATCATCAGAAAACGCCTCACCATATGGATTCTTGTCCATCCACTCTTCCGCCCCAGTCACGACTCCGTATTTCGCATAAAACTCGCTCAGACTCCCATTGAGTTCTATTTATGCCAGGGGATCAGTCAACCACCATATGATGACTACTTGTACTCAGCCATTGGTTCATACCTTCTAGAGTCATAGGGTGTGAAGGTTGGAGGGTAAAGCGAGCTTCCCGCTCTCTCAGAAGAGTCAGAATCCTTGGAATTGAAGTCCCTATGTACATGTTAGACTTGGAGATTCCGTTGCGATGACGGCTTCGAGCGATCTCATCCTACCCTTTGGTATGCATAAAAAATGTGGTTCTGCGATGGGTTTTCCGTCTTTCAACCCATCCATATAATAATCAAAGGCCATCCGGCTTGTTTCTTGCATAAAATGGGTGTTGGGCATGAAGAGTGCTCCATTGGAAACTGACAATCATCAATTCATGAATTCACAAAATGAAATATATTAGATATGTACCTGTCTCGCCGATTCCCGGGTAAACCAATCCGTCATCTTCAGAGACCTCTACCGCATCCTCCGTCTCTGCGTCGTCGGGACCCTGCCTGGCATCATACAGAGTAGACTCGTGCTGAAGTTGGAACCGGTAGAGCGATGCTGGGAAGGATGTGTGAATGGATATGAGGGAGAAATTGCGATGTCTTCCGGGGAGTTGAAAATATCTCTTGCCGGTAATAGTACGTCTGGCCACCTTGAATATTTCCATTTTCCCATCGAGGACGATTGCTTGTCCGAACTTGAATGAAGCTCAAGCCAAAGAGATAAGCACTAGGATCGGCCCGAGTCTTCTTCCGGTGTTCTACAAACCTTCAGGCAATACCAAGAAAAGAGAAGAGAGATCCAATATCATACACATCGATGGCCTACACGCACTATCAACTCTTCTCCGTCGGCCCTGTGTACTTTTGCATCCACTGCTCCTTGGTAAAACGCCGTCCCTTGGCCACCAGAAAGTTCGTAATCAGGTCGTTCAGCTCTATGAGCAATCAGCAAGGAGAAGTCTCCATCGCAAAATGAATATCCCTCACCGTCCACAGGCATCTCCCTCGTCGCCTGCAGCGAATAGTGATCAGCAAACTCATGCACGAGAATGAGATCGTCCGGCAGCTTTGTTCCTACATTCCTTAGAAAGACTTCAAAAATCGATATCGAACACATACCAGCGGCTACAGAATAAATGCACACATCCGGCCCCCTCAATGTTTTGACAATCCGATGCTGCTTCGCAGTATTCGGCCTCATCGACGCTCCATTGGGCGCTATAAGGTCGGAACAAAGTTAGTGGCCAACTAACTAGAGAAAAGGTCACAGACCACTCACTTTCGTATCTCGCTGGATCCAGCGCCTTTGGCTTCACCAGCCCATTCTCGGTTAGGAGATCGAAGAGTCCCCGTGGCCGCCGTGGGCCAGGGTATGCACGGAGTCGGACAGCGGCGCCGTTGTTTATGCGGAAAAGCTCTTTGGTGATGAAGGTAAAAGATTGGACGAAGCGGGACATTATTCTTGGTATTGAGCTATGATCCACGGAGTAAAGGAGATGAGAATACTCGTGGTCAATCCTGGTTGGGAAGTATTTCTAGCGCATGAATTTAACGTGCCAAAGGGCTCTAACGTTAGTACCTGACGGCTCAATTGTCGGTACTATCTTAACCCGACCCATGCGAGTCATTAATTACCCAGGCCGTTCATTGACAGCTATCCATTGCCTGCCAATGGAGAGTAGTAGTCTGCACCCCGACATTCTTGCTCTTCTACCCACTTATTGATTTGTTCTCTTGGTCCTATTGTTTGGAGTCCAAGCCGCACAGCTCAAGCTCTGCACGTCAGAGCAGGCCGCTCTTTTATTGCTGTACCTGTTCTTACTGCTCAGCAGCTGGGGTGCAACGGGAGCTTCATAAATGGCTGCCCGGCCACGCTTCTTTGCCCGCACAAGGCCGCTGCCTTCAGAGCTTTATGCAGAAGTAGAGGTAAGTCAGGAAGCTTGGTTCGAGAGCAACAGAGACTAATTATGTGGCACTTCTTGGAGACTAGACTTCACCCTCAAACTCTTCTTGCCAGGACATCCTAGCCTGACAAAACGTGCTACAGTGACCCTTGAAGCTGGCACTGTCAAATCCCACGAAATGATCTGGCTAATTTCTCTCCTGGACTGGATAGGAGATGTATGGGAACTGCGACCCATTCAAGGCTGCAACTTCGAGCAGTCCATGAAACAATAGTGCAATTTTAAACCATTGGATTCCCTCATAGAGGACGGCCAACCAAGTTCTTCCATTGCCCCCAGGAAGCTGCTCCGGCCGATGATCGTTTAATGCGAAAGCACCCATCTTGCTAGCCATTGGCTAGAAAAGGTCCCAATTTTTGGCCCAACGCGCAGATAACTTGAAGGGCTTTCTTATTAATGCTAAATGTGAACAGTAACTTATACGAAGTACTATCTTGAATAGAGAAAATGACCTGAATGACCAAGATACTGGACAGAAACAGTCTCATTTGGAGGCGGTCTTTGCTCCATGGGGCTGTGATGGTTTCCGCGCATGTTAAAGGCTCATGCAGCAGGATTTGGTGTATGATGGAGAGACAGGTGTGTATGAAGAACCGGGTCGCATAATTCGCCGGCGAGTCAGTAGTTACACTCTTGGGGTGTCTGATTTGTTTCCGCTGCGTCCTACTTTGAGTCCCCCTTCCTGTTGATGGTGTTTCCCGAGTGGAACTCCGAATTCCGACTCCCTTAGCCAAGGACTAGGCCAAATGTATGCGTCCTTGGGCACTGGCATGCGGTCGAATTTGTCCGGATCAACACTATTCTCCTTATTCCACTTTACTATAGTGTCGAAGTCACGACACTTCTGTTGAACGCTGAAGTCTTCCCAGGGAACTGATCTACCCTTCATCCATCCCAAGGTCATGACATCAGTCTTTGCGTTGCATTTGAGGGCTTGCAAAAGCAGATCAACACAATGGCCGAGATGGATCCACCGCATCGAATCGTCCTCCATCTTCTTGGGCGTGTATCCAGGATATTCCGAAAACGCCGCTTTTCTCAGCATATTCAGACAATGGATATGCTGGCAAACCGGTCAGAGTCATCGTCTATGAAAGATGAAGCTACTAATAGCTGGAAATCAAAAGAATACAATTAGCAAGAAATCTGCTAACTTACATGGAATACATCAAGCTGAGCCATATATGCATTGTCGCCAAACCCCCAAAACTCGTTGTCAAATCGGGCCGCCTTGTCGGGGTCTTTTCCCAGCTTGATGACCTGGTCGCGAGTGATTACGTGCGTCAAAATTTTTTCATATTCCATCCAAGCAGCATCATTCTCTGGGCCAGGTTCTTGCCTCGCAATCGACGGGTTTTCAGGAGGGAAGACTGTCCCATTTGTCTTTGCGACATACGTTGGAATCTCAATGTCATCCAGAATCGGCGCTACAAGGAGTCGATTAGTTAAATTCAAAGCTGCATACATCTTGATCATACTTACACCAATATACACACTGCTTGAGTGCTGCATTTTTTCCAAATGCACAGTTGGGAGAAGCTGACGTGAAATAGGCAGTAGTACTGAGTATCCCAAGAAACAGGCCTAGGAGTCCTGGTAAAAGCACCTGAGATGCCTTCCACTGAGGTTTGTCAAGGAAGCGTAGCTTTTCAACCAGGAACTCTTTGTTTTCTTCAACATCAGCATCATCTGAGCTTGTGAACTTTAGCTGCTCAAATTTGTAGGACTTTTTCCACTTTTTAAACATGCTGACATCTAACAATGGAGACATTAGCTAGAGATAGTTGACTGCAAAGGCAACAAAAGATGATAGTCGATATCACTCCTCTCCGGGGGGCGCTGCTCATCTTTTGGGGAGGCTTGTTCTCTACAAGCTCATATTGATGGGAATTAACTTATCTTAATGTCTGTCTTCAGGTTTGGTGATTCTGGTGCTGGCAGTAGTGCAATGTCACACCATCTTGCATATATATTATTGTTTGCTTCCATGGAAAGCTGCATGCTAGATTGAAATCCATTGATCCACTTCATCAACATGTGAAAATTGTGTCAAAACTAATGGATATTTGGCTTTGGCAGGACTTCTCAAGCCGTAATGAATGCACAGCTTATCAATCTATGTGACATTTGAATTATTTTCCACTGTTAATAGCCGAAAGATTGGATTTCTTTGCCAGTACATCCACTACTATACACCTGAATCTTACACAATGTGCTTGAGATAGTAAGTTTGTGTGGTACATAAGCAGACGTTTACAGGTATTCTGAAGATATCAGAATATCATATAAATACCGAATCTTACACAGATTGAGGGTCTTTGAGTTGCACTGCAACACAGATATTCAGTGCTCATATGATAAACAGATATTCTTCCGCTTTTTACACTTCTCTTCGGGGAAATTCAATATTTTGTGTCCCTTGAGGTCCCCGGCAACCACTATGCTCTTTGATATAAAATCCGGCTACATTCTCTCAGAGCCATGTGTGTGCTTTGATTCTCCACGAAATTGCTCTCAACCCAGATTAGCATTCCAAAGCAACTTGTTATACCACGAAACCAATTGGCCATTCCCCTCGGCGAAATCTAAAATTTATACTGTGAAAAATGCGGTTTATTCACCTCCTTCCCATCCTGGGTGGACTCCTCGCGGCGGTATCAGCAGGCCCGATTGATAAGGCCGGGAAAGCAGTGAATCCATCTGTCGCAGGACCCGAAAAGAGAGTTTGTACTTCCCATGGCCATGAAGAAGATGAGGAAGGAAAGCTCGAGAAGAGGCTTTACTACGTCAACTATACAAGAGATCCGGACGATGAGGATAGTATGAAAGGCCATAAAGAGGATATCGACAAGAGACTTTACTATGTCAACTATACAAGAGATCCGGACGACGAGGATAGTATGAATGACCATAAAGGGGGGCTCGAGAAGAGACTTTACTACGTCAACTATACAAGAGATCCAGACGACGAGGATAGTATGGAAGATCATAAAGGGGATCTCGAGAAGAGACTTTACTACGTCAACTATACAAGAGATCCAGACGACGACAATATAAAAGACCATAAAGGGGGTCTCGAGAAGAGACTTTACTACGTCAACTATACTTCAGACGAGGATCATGAATAGGGAGCCCCCTAAACAACGTGGCTGGTCAGTCTTCTGCATGCTCCTGTTTGCACTCTTTATTGATTTGTGAAGTTGTCATCCCGATATCCCCCGCTGCATTGAATTTATCTGCGGTCAACACTGTTGAGAAGGACCAGGCATTTTTGAATGGCGGATCTGGGATGATTTCGGGTAGTTAGTGAGCTTTGAACTAGTGTTAGGGTTCGATTTTGGTTTTGCTGGGAGGTGATGAGCGGATTTCCCCAGAGAGGGTAGTAGCCTGGGTCAAACAATAATTCTCCATCTTTATACAGCCTTGTCCTTTCTTGGGCTTTCATCCTCTGTGAACTGCACATTTTAGGCTGTGGGATCATGATCTCAATTTTCGGGGTTGATGGCAAGCTAAACTCAAGCAAATTGAACAAAAACAAGTACTAGTACTAGTACCTCAGGGTGTTTCTATTGTTCTCCTGTTTATAAACATACAAAGAATCAATTTTGATTCATCAACATAGCTGGGGAATGCATTGACACCTGGCTGTGAGGATGAGTTGGTGCTGAGAGAGTAACTATGAGTAGGCGCGTGGGTACTAGACAGCCCAATGAAAGCTCACAGGACTGACTCCGGAGGTCGCTCGGCAGGACAGGCGGCCCGATCCGGCGAGCTTAACCTTATAAATTCCCACAGACAATCTGTGGTCGGTCCTCTTCATCTCACCCTGACAGAACATGGGGAACTGAATTGTGCGAAACGGACCCAATCTTCGAAGTTGATCTGAGATTCACATAGCAGACATTTCGATCGCTCCGATTATCGATTAATCACCATGGCCTTTCAACGCCCATCTGAAAAAATCAATAGGCGACGCCGGAGGCCACCTGGGACGTTATCGTCTATCGCACTGCTCACACCAACGTCACGGACGACAACTGGGAAACAGCTAAACAATTCCTCCATTCCAACCTTGTTAATGCGGTTAATTCGGAGCTGAACGATCCCATTAATGCCCGCCACTACCTTGATCTCCCTCCTGAAGTGTATAAGGACGGCCCTTTTCCGGCCCTTGATCCCGCGCCAGTGGAGCAAGTCAAAAATGCTCTCGTCTACACTTCTTTGAAGATGCTCAATTTATGGGGATGGACCTTGACCAGATTCATGAAGAATATGAGACCTGGATTGGGCAGCAGATTGCGGGGACGGGAAGGGATCGGTATAATACTAGTCTTGAAAACTCGCCGGACTCCTGTCTTGTTATTGATGATGAATGCTTGAGGCCAATTCTTAAGGCCCGCGAAATGGGATTTGCCAAACTTCTTGAAGTGGATGGGAATGGGCTGCTAGACGGAAGAAAAGTCAGATTGGAGTATCTTTTCGAATTCTACTCCAAAACCGCGATGGTGAATGCTTTTGACGACGATATGCCCCCGCATTCCGTGGATTTTGCGATTGACGGCTATATCCCGTTGGATCTACCTGGCTGGGGAGATGAGTGAAAGGGGTCCTGTTCTCAATATGAACTTTTACAACGCATTCCGGCGAGCTACGGACGAGCATATTATTGGTGTTGACACCAAGGGCATTTCCAGATATAAATTTCGGTATATCATCGACTGAGGGTTTACAAGCCATTTTTGACGGCTCCGTTGTCCATACGACGTTATCCGACCCATGTCATTGACTACTACCTTGTTCGCTTGGTTACATTTTGCCCGAGAAGCTGATTGATATTTATTAGGTAGTGATGCTTGGCTTCCTATAACGTTAACTACCCTTCCTGGAAATTCCTGGAAAGGCATCCTTTTGGTGATCGAGTTCCTCTTCCTCTCAGCACAGCGGGAAGTGTGTAGGACGGACTCAATCCTTGCTAGCTTGATAATATAGCGGGCATTTCGAATCATCGCCATGCCTTCCGAGCGCCCCTCTGAAATATTCATCAGCAGACGACTTCCTACGGCCGAAACCACGTGGAACGTTGTCATCTACCGCGATGCTCAAAATGCCACGGATGAGGACTGGGAAACGACCAAAAAAGCCCTGCAGACCGTGCTTATTAATATGATCAATTGGGAGCTTCGCCATCCCAATCACTATCTCGATCTTCCCCGCGAAGTCGAGGTCAGCGGCGGCCCGTTTCCAGCTCTCGACCCAGCACCCGTGGAACAAGTGGAAAATGCTCTCCGAATACACTTGCTTGAAGATCGTGGATTCTTGGGGCTGAGTCTTCATCATATCCATGAGATATTTCAGGGCTGGGTTACAGACCAGCTCGCTGGGTCCGGGAGTGATCAATATAATTACAGCATGGAATACACGTCTGATCTCTGCCTTGTTATTGACGACGAATCTTTGAAGTCGATACTCCAGGACGGTGAAGAGGGGTTTATCAAAATTGTCGATTTGGATGAGACGGGCGAACTACACAAGCGAAAGCTCAGACTGGAATATCCGTATGAGTTCTACTCCCACACTGCAATGCAGGATGCATTTTTTGATCTTCTACCCGATGACGAGGGCTATGTGCTCGATGGTGGATTTGACGGACAATACTCCGTATGGATGGCCGGGAAGTTTAACAAAAGACCACCTTTTTCCATAACTGCGCTTCAAATGCTCACGGTCTGTGTATGGAGTCAAGTCAGTGCGGTGATACTTGTCCTCCCTCCACCGGAAAAACGTCAGTGTTGCAGATGGGACGACGATGAAATCCGGTAAGTGGATGCAGTCAAAGAGCCGGAGGAGACATGCACAACGGTTTGCTCGCTGAATGGGATTACCAGCACCTTATTTAAGGAAGTTAATCCCAGGCCTAGTTTGCTCGAGCCCGAGGAACGCGAGGAAAGGGGCTCTCCGAATGATCAGCCTTACAACGTGGGTCACCAGCATCTAGTGCAACGGGTCTTCTCCATCGCAGGTCTCTCTTCATTTCAACATCAGCCAATGAAGAAAAATCTCTTTCGGAGCCTCACTGCCTCAGCTGAGGGGACGTGGACATGCCCGAATTTAACATGTCGTTGATTTTCCCTGACAACTTGTTGGACTTCCGTCGCAGCGGGCCTGCGTTGACAGTTAACGACCATGTTCTCTGCAACAGTCTACCAAGGCGCCTGGTGGAACTACGGGACCGATACCTGGACACTGACGATCGATGATCAGAATGCCGGCATCCTCTCCGCCGCCCTGGTCGTCTTCGTCGGCTCCGTGGCCTCGCAGGCCTGGCAGGTGCTGAAATACGTCCTACACCAATGCCGCGCAACAGATGAACCCAGAGACGGATTCTATCACCAGCAACAACTCGCACTACGCAATAGTGGCGGCCATACGCAGATTCTATGGCTTATGATCCGACTTTTGTGCCGGTGGGCTCGTCCGCTTGGCTTCTGGACGGCTTTCCTGCGTTCCGTGCTGCTGTTCGTGATTCCGCTGATCTTCTTCGTCGGATGGGCGGCGGTGCGGCTGCTTATTTCCCTCAGCTGGACGAGTGCAGGAACTGCGGCTCTGCTTGCGACGGATTATTGTGCGTTGAGCCGCCATGTCGGGAACTCGTCAGTGGACGACCCATATGCAGCAGACGTCATGAGCTACACCACGAAAATGAAGTCAATGTACGATGCCGCTTCGATCGTTGAATCACAGTGCTACGGCCCTCATTCGGATAAGGCCGAGTGCTGGAAACTTCCAATCCTGCCTGCCAACCATACCCAGGCAGACGCGGGCTGTCCACTTAAAGACGAGAGTCTTTGTATAAAAGTCAACTCGACGCCAATCCTGCTGGATTCGGGATACCTCAGTTCCAGCAAGCATTTCGGCATCAACGCCCCGTCCAAGAATACAGTCGAGTACCGCAAAGTCGTGACCTGTTCGCCGATTACTACGGAATATAACTCCACGGGTAAACACGGCGGCAAAGACGAACTTCGTTTCTACCACGGCGGTTATACGAACAAGTTTACAAAGAAACGTAACCCGTATACCTTCTCCTATCAAGACTCCCGATATCGAACTCAGAGCGGCTACAAATTAGAGTGAGTACCAACCTCAGTGTACCAATACCTATAAGCCCTCTAACTCTAATAGGAGCTTCATCTACGACGCCGGAAATTCCCAGAATCAATGGCAACCCAACATGACCATGTTCGACCAAGCAGACTCGATGCTCACCCTGATCTTCCTCACGACAGGTATCCTTCTAAACAAGCAACCCGTCTACGACCCCTGGTTCCGCACCAACTCCACCTACACCGACCCAGAGATAACCGGCAGCAAAGACTCACCCCTCTACCTCTCTCAACCCGTCACAATCCTCGCCTGCACCGAAGTCCAAGAATTTTGCAACCCAAACCTCCATCCTCGGCGCTGCACGCGCTTCACAAACGACACCCCCAGCAAAGAAATCCTCCAACCCCTCTCCCTCAACCCCACCCAGACGGCAACCGCCATCCGTCTCCTAGCCGCAATCCTCCAACACGGCCTACGCTCCATCTTCATCGGCACAACGCAGAGCCTGCTCGCCTCCGCCACCGTCATCTCAGGCTCAATGCAGTACTCCCCTTTACCGCCCGACCAATGGCGTCACGAAGTAACACGCTGGTTCTCCATCTCGCTGATAGGTATCCAGTCAATGCTAATCTCAATGGTCACCGATCCCACGCTTAACAATCTAAGCACGCAAGCGGAGCCGGATCTCAAGTCAAGCTGTAGAGCCCAACTCATCCGCAACGCGTCGGGGATTCGCAACTTTGATCTCCGCGCCATACTTATTGTGCTCTTCATCGGGACTCTGATCATCGCGTCTGGCTTCTGGCTCGATGGTCTCGTAGGCTTTATCCAGTGCAGGACGGGACTCGGCGAAAGAAAGCGTGTCGCGTGGCGTATTGATAGCGTCTTTCAGCAGCAGAGACTCGCGTATGAAGCTGTGGGCGTGGGGGGCTGGGATGGGCTAGATGGGGATATCCCGATTAGCGAGCAAAGGGAATTTCCGCTCTTGGATTTCAGGGGGTCGTCCAGGCCGCGGTTGCTGACGCAGGGGACATCGTTTGAGTCGTTGACGGAGAGGAATAAGGTATATTAAATCTTTATTTGATTTATATCTGTTGCAAGCTATGCTGGCTAGTTGTGCATGTTTCATGGCTTAGCCTTTCCGCCGCAACATCACGTCCACACCCTGGACATCCAAAAATAAATCATTCCTCACCGTCCAATTCTTCTTCGGATTCGCCAGCGATATCTATTAAAATTAGTCAACAGTCCCTTACACCTAATATATTGACTTACTTCAAACCTCATCAGTAACGCAGGCAACACCTTATACATCTCCAAAAACGCAAACTGCCTCCCCCTGCACCCGCGAGCCCCTCCTCCAAAAGCCAAACTACACTGCCTCATCTTCAACACCCTTGCCCCAAACGCCTCCTCATCTTCATCTTTTCTTCGCAGCCAGCGCGACGGATCAAAGGAGTCTGCATTTGCGCCGAAAATTGTTTGGTCACGCTGCAGCACGTAGGCGTTCATCCCCACCGTTGTGCCGCCGGGGATGTAGCGGCCGTCAGGTAGGATTAGACCTTCCTTGGGCACGAGGCGTTCTAGCAGGAAGCGGATGGAGGGTTGGTGGCGCAGACCTTCTTCTATGACTGCGTTGAGAAAGGGGAGGGAGCTTGCTTGATCGTAGGAGAGGGTTGGGTCCTGGGAGTTGACTTGGTTTAGTTCGTGCTGGAGTGTGGTTAGGTGTTGTGGGTGCTTGAGGAGGTGGTAGAGGATGATTGTCAGGGCGGTGGCGGTGGTGTGGGTTCCTGCGACGAAGTTTATGGAGAGCCAGATTACGAGTTGTTCGATGTTAGGCGGCCCGCCTGAGGCGGTTTGGATTTCGATGAATTGATCGAGGATGTCGCTGGGCGAGGATGAAGCGGGTTTGGACGAGAGACGTTCTTTGATGCGCGCGATGCAGTATTCTGTCTGGGTCTTGCGGGTGACGTCTTGAGAGAACGGGTTCCAGGCGAGAATCCGGTCGAGGAATGGCATTTGCCCGACCTATACTATGAGTATACCTGTAAGTGAAGGAGGAGATGGTATTCCTACCTGTCCAAAGTATCTTGAAGCCACTCTATTGTCGAGCAACAAACCATGTACATCTTCGCCTTTCTCCAAGAAGCCGAACGGTGCACCAAAAGTGACTTCTGCCACGACATCCCAAGCGACTGATCCTTTTAGCAAGGAAGCTTGCTTGAAAGAGAGTTACTTACAGAATTGCAACCACTCCATCATATCACACGCAGCCCCCGTTTTTGCAAACCTCTCATCAAGTCCCTGCAGTAACCTTGAAGCCACTCTGTCAAAAACGGATTCATATTTCCGCAGATTCGACAAGTCATAGCAACGCTTGATCAGACGCATCTGCTCAGCATGCCATGCAGCATCCCGCGTAGAGGTGACAGTCTGAAACTTCTTCCATCCCATTCGCACGCCCGACACGGTGTAGAACCGGCTCTGCGGATTGTTAGTCGTGTCATGCAGTTTCAGGCAAGGTGATTCACCTTCACATATCCACGATCGAACCCGTATATCACAGGCACCAATTCCGGCTCATCGAGACTGATGAGGTCAGGTCCGAGTCTGATGGCAGACCCGTGGCTGCGGTGGAGCTGGAGCTGTGTGATGTGCGTGTGGCCATATTGCACATCGAAGAAGCGCCACCAGTTCGTAAACCGCGCAAGTGTAGGTCCCGGAAAGACGTTCAGCGGGGAGAAGAGGGTTTTCTTGAAAAACCTGATCACGTAGATCAGGGACAGACAGAGAGAAAAGTAGAGAAGGATCTGTTGGAGCGCCATTGCCGTTGCCAGAGACGGGACATGACAACGACGGGAGACCGACAGGCCCGGGCAAGGATATAAATAAAGAGAGCCATCGCTTAATTGCCCCCCGGTCGATCAGCCGGGAGAGAATTTTTCTTTTCTTTCGGCTGATTCGATTGACGTTGCATGGGTTTGTATCCATGCAGTTCGCCAACATGATAATAACTAGCTGGCCGCACACAGTTATGAGCAGAGACGCCGTCCCGAGAGCCAGTTCCTCAGATCTCGCAATGAGTCGTGTAACAAGGTCTTGATCCACGTTCCTGGGGTCGGTCTGTCGCACGACATTCCAAGCGCTTCATGGACAGGTCACAAACTCGCGTTTCAAACATTTGGATGGTGGAGCTCTCCTGTAGTGCATGAATGGGGCGTTTGCCGTTGTATCCATCGATATGCCGCTTCTTTGACCAATTCGGAGGATTATTCATGACCGATCCCTGAGTATTCTCCGGCTTCTCTTTGTTTGACGTGCTGGATCGTCTGGGACAGGTCGCACGGGCCGCAAGTGGTTTTTTTTTTTTTTTTTTTTTTTTTGAAGCCGCCCGCGGATGATACATGCGAATCTGTCCTCCGTACTCTGGAGGCTGTCAACAGAATAGTCATGATATCTTGCCTGCCAGTGGTTAGACAAAATAACTACTAGTTCGGTCAAGATCGCAGGTGGATGCAGGTCTCACCGACACTGTCACATTGATCCTCATCTGCTGCCTTGTATGAGGACGAGTATGAGATGATGATTATGATTAAGAACAAGCATTAATAACTACACAACCATGCCCCCGTAATGCAGCCCAACTCCGAAGCCCGAAAACGCAACACAGAAAGGAGAATTCAACAGCATCTTCCCTGCTTCCCCTGCTCAACCTCCGGCTCCTCCCCCAATACCAAAGCAGGCGGAAACGCCAACCAACTCCGCCTTTTATCCGCATTATTACTCGCCTCTGAAGTGCGGTCTTGCGCTACCGTCGCGGCCGGCCTCACGCGCCGTCTTACCCCCATCTCAGCGTCGAGAAGCTTATTCCGCTGCTCGACGAGTTTCCGTGCAATCACGCGAAAGACCTCTTCAATGCCCTCGCCGTCCTTGGCGCTGATCTCATGACAGCAGTCCCAGCCGAATTCCTGGCCCCAGAAGCCGCTGCTGCGTGTACTCTCGTGCCCGGCTGTGCTGGGGAGGATGAAGCCGGAACTAGGCGGGGGCGTAGATGCTCGTGACGGGTAGAGTTGTTCCGCCACGTAGGCGATTGTGCGTTCAAAGGGGACCTGTCGTCTAGACGGGTCCAGCGCGACGACGTCTGATTTTGTGCCCACGACGTGAATTATGGGGCAGTCTGGTAGATTCTGTTTGAGTTCCAGTAGCCAGCCGGTCATTTCGTGGAAGCTGGATTCGTCTGTGATGTCGTAGCAGAGGAGCCCCGCGTGGGCACCGCGATAGTAGAGGCGGGAGATGGAACGGAAGCGTTCTTGACCTGCTGTGTCCCAGATCTGGAGGCGGACGAGGGTGTCGGAGGTGGTGTCGAGGACGCGTTTTGTGACGAAGGAGGCGCCGACGGTGGAGGTGGCGGGGGTGAAGCTGTTGGTAACATAGCGCTGGACGAGGGAGGTCTTGCCGACTCCTGTTCATACCTATTAGTAGATGTATTATATCGAGATATGAGGTTGCTCACCCTGGGCGCCGAGGACGACGATTTTGGCCTCGAGGGTGTTGGCCATATTAACGAATGTCAGGCATGTCCTGTAGATCAGTCGAGTGCCATTGAGACTATAATATGTTACTCGTCACATTGTAGTAGTCAGTAGAAAGTCATTCAGTCATTGCAAGGCTGTCCCTTAGGTCAGTCAGTGTCGTGTGTATGTCTCTCTCAGCTGGTCACTGGCAGTTAGTCAGTCAGTCAGTGCAAGTCAGTTGCACGGCTGCGTCATCCTCCTGCAGGCAGCAAGCAGTAGTTGTTTCCTTTCTATTTCCTCAGAACAAAACCAGGCTCGCTAGCTTGAGGATTGAAGGGGATCAACACGCTAACTGAATACATTTACAGGCGCCAGGACTGAACCACGGGCGGCCTCAGGGGCGGAACTCTCTCTTCTCCTCATATTCTCGTTCAATGGGAGAGCCCAACAACAGATACAACCGCTTCCGATCCTCCCCGGATATTACCATGGATGATCTCTGCATACGACTACACAGATACACAGCTTCACTCCTTGGATAATAATGTTGTCGGAGCATGTCCGCTGCCTCTTCAGACAACAGCGGCTAAAGAATCTTCTCTGGATGAATATAGTCGGCCGAGTGCGCTTAATCTTCCTGACGAAATCAGAGCAGAGATCTGAATACTGTCCAAAAGAACAGAGACTTCCGCCCGAGAAACAGCCTAATAACATTTCTATGTTCGGCATCGTCTTGCTATATGTACCAGGTTGGTAGCCGAGGTTGGTTCCGATGAACCTTGACTTGACTTCAACATCGCCAACTTAACCACGACAACCTTCGACCAGCGGCGCCTCTCGCACGAGACGACACAGACTAGATACATTAGACGATGAATACAATTCTGTTCTTCCCTTCTCCTCGCTCTCTTTTCCACTACTGTCGTTTTCTGTCTTGTTCTCTCTCTCTCTCGTTGGCTGCTGAGATACCCTTGATTTAGGACCAACGCGACATCGCATCCTGATCGACTAACTCTCTATCCATTTCCCTCTCTCTCTCCCCCTCTCTATATATCATAGCTCTACTATGACAGTAAGAAAACTCACTGGCCCCGATGTGGCCAAACACAACTCTGCCGACTCGTGCTGGGTCATCGTCCACGGCAAGGCCTACGACGTCACAGACTTCCTCCCAGGTGAGTACATACTCCCATACTGAAGAAACTCACTGACAAGATAGAACACCCCGGCGGACAGAAGATCATCCTCAAGTACGCCGGCAAAGATGCCACCGAAGAGTTCGACCCCATCCACCCCCCGGATACCCTCGACAAGTACCTCGACCAGTCCAAGCATCTAGGGCCTGTCGATATGGGCACAGTAATGCACGAAGACAAAGGAGTCGACCCTGAAGAAGAAGAGCGACAAGAGCGCATCAAGCGCATGCCGCTACTTGAACAATGCTACAACCTCCTAGACTTTGAAGCCGTGGCCCGCCGTGTCATGAAGAAGACCGCCTGGGGATACTACTCCAGCGGTGCCGACGATGAGATTGCACGTACTCCCTGCCTCAAGACTACACCTGCTAACTGGGTGACAGACCATGCGCGAAAACCACTCTGCCTTCCATAAAATCTGGTTCCGCCCCCGCATCCTCGTCAACGTCGAATCCGTCTCGACAAGCACCACCATGCTCGGCACCCCCGTCTCCGTCCCCTTCTACATTACCGCCACCGCCCTGGGCAAACTCGGCCATCCAGACGGCGAGGTCTGCCTCACCCGCGCCGCCGCAACCCACGACGTCATCCAGATGATCCCCACCCTCGCCTCGTGCGCCTTTGACGACATCGTCGACGCCGCCACAGATAAACAAACACAATGGCTGCAGCTGTACGTCAACAAGGATCGCAACATCACAAAGCGCATCGTCCAGCATGCCGAAAAGCGAGGGTGCAAGGGCCTTTTTATAACAGTCGATGCGCCCCAACTGGGCCGTCGGGAGAAGGACATGCGCTCGAAATTCGCCGAGCAGGGCTCAATGGTGCAATCCTCTGACTCCTCCGTCGACCGCTCCCAGGGCGCTGCCCGCGCTATATCTTCTTTCATCGACCCGTCCCTCTCCTGGTCCGATATGCCCTTCTTCCAATCCATAACTTCCATGCCCATCGTGCTCAAGGGCGTGCAGCGCGTCGACGACGTCATCCGCGCCGTCGAGCACGGTATCCCCGCCGTCGTCCTCTCCAATCACGGCGGTCGCCAGCTCGACTTTGCCCCGTCCGCCATAGAACTACTCGCGGACGTCATGGCTGAACTCCGCGCCAGGAACTGGGAGAAGAGGATAGAAGTGTACATCGACGGGGGTATTAGGCGCGCAACGGACATCATCAAGGCATTGTGTCTGGGCGCTAGGGGAGTGGGTATCGGACGACCGTTCCTGTATGCGATGAGCACATATGGTGTTGCGGGCGTGGAGCGTGCGATGCAATTGCTCAAGGACGAGATGGTTATGAACATGCGGTTGCTGGGCTGTACGCGGATTGAAGATTTGAGTCCGGATCTGTTGGATATCAGGGGGCTAGGCTCGCATTCGGTGCCGAACCCGATCGATCGGCTGTCTGACTCGGTGTATGATCCGTTGACGACGCCGGCGGAGAGGCCGCCGCGGTCAGTGGGTTCCAAGTTATAATTTATGTATTTTTTGCATTGCGAGGCTGGTTTATCTAGAGGACCATTTGTATATACATTTATTCAAGATATTATAATTCTATCACCGTCCCCTGTATCGTAAGCTCCCCCCTCCCCCACCCATCCAGACACGCCGTATTCACCATCCACCCTTCCCTCCCCAACACCCTCTCCCCTCCCCACACCCTCGTCCACAAAAGCGCCTTACTCACCCCCCAAAACACGCCCAGCGCATCCCTCCACGCCCAAAACACAGAGAACGGATCCCGCCACGTCCCGCCCTTGACCAACCACCAGAAGAACGACCTATTCCCCCTCTCCCAGAGCAGTCCCCCCTCCGACCGCCGGGCGCACAGTGCCTCCCAGCTCCGCTGCGCAGAATCATAATACACCCTCTCCACACCGCGGCCGGCGTGCGCGTGCCCGAATACATGCAGAAGAGGCTTGACGCGCCATGCTTCAGAAAGCAGATGCGGACACCCCACGTTCTGCGGGAAGAGGTCTAGATGGTACTGTGGCGGGGAGTGGGAGATGAGAATGTCTGTTCCAGCTGGGATTGCCGGAAAGGGTGTCTGTGAGGTTGATGGCGGGTACTGGAATGCGTGGATTGTGCGTGGGTTGGGATCGAGCATGGGGATCTGAGGTGTGCCGTGGACGGAGAGGGTGCGTGAATGCGCCTCGAATGAGAGGCTCACGCTGCTGTTTTGCAGGTAGTGGATGTCTCCCCAATCTATCCCCTCCGTACCCTGCGGCTGGTCCATGTTCGCCCGTACATCGACGTCGAGCCAGCTATCATGGTTCCCCGCGATAACCACCTTTTGCCGATGCGGTAGACTCTTAATCCAGTTCACCGCGTCCTGAATCTCGTCTAGCGTGCCTGCATTGGTCAGGTCGCCGGCGTGGATTAGCAGGTCGCCATCGGGAACTTGGTCCAGTTGCGCGTGCAGGGTATGCGTGTCGGAGATGCAGACTATGCGGATCGGGAGCTGGGAGGGGGTATGTGTGTAAGGCGCCGGACGGAGGAGGGAGAGCAGGTTGTAGAGTGGCCGGAGGGTGAAGATTAGTGAGGAGGCGAGGAATTGGGTCAGAGGCGATGGGCTGTCGAAGGGGCCCATATTCTTAGTTCTTTGGCTGTTGCAGTGTAGAGGCGATTCAAGGTGTGATATGTTGGCGGTTCCCTTGTTTCAGCATGAGATTCTTGCAGTCCAATTCTCAATCTTCAGGCAAGAAGAGAGAATGATTGCAAGTACGTCGAATTAGCAGCGGCGCGGTGATGGGACCCAATGAGACTGGTCAAAAAGGTTGAGGATGCTTGGAGAGTGTCTATTCACTGTCAGTATCTGAGATAAGTAAGGGGATAGAGGGGGAGCGTACCTGGATTGTTTATTTTATACACAAAAGAGTGTATGTCGTGGTAGGTGTAGGAGGAGAAGAACGGATCATCGGCAAGAAGTATCAGGTACCTATTTTTATGTGATAAACCCTGCAAGGACCAGGTACCAGCGACTTCCACCTGCCAACCTCTCCCGCTGCCACCTCAACTTCACCCTCATCTTCATCTCTTCTTCTTCTTCTCCTCTTCCTCTTCTCTCCAATCCTCTCTGCTCCCTCTCTGCGTTATCTTTTTCGCAATTGATGTGACTCTTTGGTCAGTGGTGGCCTCTGTCCACTGCTCGCTCTGCTCTCTCTTCTCTGCCCTCTTCTACGTGTGCGGCTAACAAGCTCTCGCTGCCACTCTCCCAACCGCCCCTCTCCCAGCCAGCTTAACCGCCATTCTTCGCCTTCTACCTCTCTTACAACGACTCTAGATCTCTCCTGTGTCACTACGCCTGTGCGATTATCTACTTGCTGCGTCTGTCCGTGTCGCTATTTTTTAGACCTGCCTGCGCTTTTTTCCTTTTCCCTCTCTGTTCCAGCTCCGTCAGTGACATTTTCCACTTTTACCCATCCGAGGGCGGCCCCCTTTCTCTTGACTTGTCACTCTTCGTGGCAAGTATCCTGGTTTCGTTGATAGGCATGAATGGGGAGGATATTAGAAAGGCTGCGATTCACAAGGCCAAGCAGATGGCATCCGTCGCAAACGTGAATAACGCCTCCAACAGTAACTCCGGCAAAAAGAGGAAGAAGGCCACAGATCTTAAACCCATAGTCACCAACGAGAATCCCGCCGCCGCTCCGTCGTCTGCCGCTGTGGAAACCTTAGACATGGCTACGCCGAAGCTTGGGTATTTCCCCTGATTATTCTTTTTTTTTTCCTTTGGCCACTTCTAATACGCTGTAGGAACCTTCACCCTCCGAAATCTACCACTTATAGCTCCCCCCTCTCGCGATCCGCCTCATCCTCGTCCGTGGAAGACCTCGCCGAAGCCACCGCCGATGAAGAGGATTCCGAAGACTACTGTAAAGGCGGCTACCACCCAGTGTCTGTGGGGGAAACGTACAACAACGGTCGCTATGTCGTCATTCGGAAACTCGGCTGGGGTCACTTCTCGACTGTCTGGCTATCGCGGGATAATACGAATGGGAAGCATGTGGCCCTGAAGGTCGTCCGGTCCGCCGCGCATTATACCGAAACCGCGATTGACGAGATCAAATTGCTGAATAAGATTGTCGAGGCGAATCCGAACCATCCCGGTCGCAAACACGTCGTCAGTTTACTCGACTCGTTCGAGCACAAGGGACCGAATGGAGTCCATGTGTGTATGGTTTTTGAAGTGCTAGGCGAGAATTTGCTGGGCCTGATCAAACGGTGGAATCATCGCGGCATTCCCATGCCCCTGGTCAAACAGATTACGAAACAGGTCCTGCTGGGTTTGGACTATCTACATCGGGATTGCGGCATCATCCATACAGATCTAAAGCCGGAAAACGTATTAATCGAGATCGGAGACGTGGAACATATTGTCAAGACGTACGTAAAAGAGGAGGAATTAAAAAAGGAGAAAGAAGACCACCGCAATGGCCGAAGGAGGCGACGCACTTTAATCACAGGCAGCCAGCCGCTTCCCAGCCCGCTGAATGCGAGTTTTACACACGACCCGTTCAAGGGGCACACACCCACCCAGAGCTCGCATAGCAGTTTGAGCCAGATTTTACATGAATCTCCAGGTAGGTTTTATCTTTCAAAAGCGGATTGAGCTTACCTGTTCCAGAACGCTCCGCTGATATCTCGATGAAAGACCGCCTAGGGATCAAAGATGGAGAAGCTTTAGCAGATGAAAAACAAAAACAGCGAGAGAAAACAACGTAAGACTTCGTCTCGTTTAACTTCTTTTCTCTGCTAATTTTAATAGTGAGATATTGGAGCGCGAGGTGTCCGGTATCACCCTCGACAAGAGCTCGACGCCGGAACAGATAAATGACGATGACAAGAGCGATATCATATCGGTGAAGATTGCCGATCTAGGAAATGCCTGCTGGGTAGGACACCATTTTACAAATGATATCCAGACACGGCAGTATCGGTCGCCGGAAGTCATCCTGGGTGCGAAATGGGGGGCCAGTACCGACGTGTGGAGCATGGCGGCAATGGTATGTTTATTCTCGCATTAGATAGATATAGGACTAGCTAATTTTTCAGGTCTTTGAACTCATCACTGGAGACTATCTCTTCGACCCTCAAACCGGCACCAAATACGGCAAAGATGACGACCATATCGCCCAAATCATCGAGCTCCTCGGCCACTTCCCCAAATCCATGTGTCTCTCTGGCAAATGGAGTCAAGAAATGTTCAATCGCAAGGGCGAACTCCGCCATATCCACCGCCTCCGTCACTGGGCGCTCCCCAACGTCTTGCGAGAAAAGTACCATTTCTCTGCCGAAGAAAGTCAGGCGATTTCAGACTTTTTAACACCGATGCTTGAACTTGTGCCCGAGCGCCGGGCCAACGCGGGCGGGATGGCGAATCATCCATATCTCAACGGCACAAAGGGGATGGATCATATCAAGCTGGATATCCCGGTAGGAAGCCGAGGAGAGGGCATTTCCGGATGGGCGTCGGAGGTCAAGAGGAGATAGAAAGGGAATCTCATCTTTTTTTTCGTTTTTATTTCACGTGCGGGGGGCTTTTATTTGGCATCTAACTAACGTAGTTGGCAACGACCTTTCTTTTTGTCTAGCATGGCTCTCTCTTTCGCTCTATCTATCTTGTCTTGTGTCTCTGCCTGTCTCTCTGTCTGGCTTGGATTGGTTTGGACCCTTGGGCAGCGGAATCCCGCCCGTTCCATACGTAATATATGGTATATATCCTCGCCGTCATCTCTCGTTCGATCTTCAACTTTCCTCGCCGTCCGCCCTCTCTCTTTATGCTTGTCCGTCTGACCCAAGTCGCATAAGATAGATTGCGTTTGTATCCGGATGTGGATTTGCTTTGTACGTATGTTTGTAGATAGACATCAAGACGCGCTTTATGACTGGCCACTATGAGTATGTGATGATGCAGAAACCATTCCGATTGACCGATATGCCCCCTTAAACCTCGTAGTAACGCCCGCCCAAGATGCCAGATAAACACGCCAATAAAGGATATCATTCATCCATCTGCCATGCATACGACAGCCCCTCATTCCTATCCTTCCGATTCCTCGCCGCAAACCACTCGTTTTCAAACCCATTCCCCCTATCCACCCCATCCCATCTATGACCGGGACGAATCCCATATCGATTCGGCGGCGCAGCGCCCTTGTACACTTTCTTCCCCCCGGTACCCGCCCCCGAGGTAGCACTATCCCGCGACAAAAATTGCGCAGCAGGATCATTCCATCGTTCCCTCGCCCGTAACTCCGCATTCATATCCTCATCCTCCACCGTTCTCGCAAGCGGCATATACCTCGCCTCCTCCAACGCAGCGCGTCTCGCCTCTTTCTCCCTCCTCTGCACATCCCCCGTCAACGCTTCTTTCTCCGCTTCTTCCTTGGCCGCCTTCTCCTCCGCTACCTTCCTGGCTTCCGCACGCTTCATCGCCACATTTATAATCCGTCCGCTCGCATCTCGGTATATCGTCTCTGACTCCTTTGCGCTGACAGTCTTCTTCTTCATGCTCGCGGCTTCCCTTTTACGTTTCCGTTCTTGTGCAGCTACCATCGCTGCCGTGTCAGCGGCAGTCTGCAGGCCCGCGCGTGCCCCGGACTCCATGCGCGGTGCATCCTCATCGTCATCGTCATTATTATTCTCTACCACCATCGGCGCCTCATTATCCGCCTCACGCTCCGCTTCGCGCTCCGCCGCCGCAGAAGCCAGTATCGCGTCCGCGGCAACCTGGTCTGCGTTCGAGGGAGTCTCGGGACCCGTCAGCGTTTTCCATTTTGATTTTGATTTTCGGAATTCAGCTGTTCGATGAGGGGCGAGGGTGTAGGGGGAGTCTTCGTCGTCATCGGAATCATCACCTCCGCGACCGCCGCGCGAGGAGTGCGTGGGAGCTGAGCTGCGGAGGTCCGGCGGGTCGTCGTCTGCGATTATGAGGCCGCCTCCTGCTTCTTCGGGGGATTGTTTGTTTTTCTTGCGCTTTTTTTTGGGACGGTCGGTCGAGAGGGTGTCTGCTGTCAAGTACTTTTTGGCGAGGTAATCTGCGAGAGACATGGTGCGTTGTTCTGTCGTGTCATACAATCTTCAAGCTGTCGTTGACCCCAGCTTGGCCATGAGATTTCGGAGTTTGACGGATAAATGATGTGCCGTTCCGGATAGCCTCCCTTTCCTCCACTGCAAGATGAGGACTCGGGCTTGAACGAGGTTGGGTTCCTCTGTTTAAATTCCAGGGCAGAATGGCGCGCTCTGATGAGGCAGAATGGTGGTTCAATGCCGTCTATGCCGCCATTCAGCAGATTCCCCCTGGCACGGTGACTTCATACGGACATATCGCCAGACTCCTCGGACAGCGTAAGATTTCCTTTCACCCGTAGTTCCGAGTCGGTCGAGGAGTCACTAACTGGCGACATATATAGCCCAACGATCACGTCAAGTCGGAATCTGCCTGAAGCATCTGCCCGTGGGGACTGAGAACTACTATAATGATGAGAATGTGCCGTGGCAGCGTGTGATTAATGCAAAGGGGATGATATCTCATCGGTAAGCGAACCAGTCCTAGTTTTCTATATATTACTCACTGTCGGAACTTGAAGAGGACCTGGTTCTGCGGCGCGGCAGGCTGCTGCTCTCCAGCAGGAAGGGGTCGATGTTACCGCTGATAGTATGGGTGAATGGTATGTTGATCTGAGTCGATACGGATGGTTCCCCGATCGACTGCCGGATGACGGCTCGAGCGAGGATGATGCAGAGCAGGATGAGGGAGACCAGCCAGCTCAATAAAGGGATAATACAGAAAACCTTTCTCATGCCATAGGCTTCTCTCTACTCTTGTTTTTCCTATGGGCCTGTGGTGATCCCCTCGGAATGGAGTACCTACACATCTACTTAATCAGATAAAGGGTCTACGTAATCGAAGCGCATGTCACACGATTTTACTATTCAGCTAGATACAGGAATCGCCGATGAAAGCGAACACGGTGTGGCCCTCACAGAAGCTTCTATCCGATGAAAACATTGAAATATGGAAAAATTCACGACGGGAGACAACGGGGTTCTTGTTGCTTTCCTGAAGCCCAGCAACAAGTCTCCAAGGTCTGGCTCGGACCTGAAGCGACGGACTTATCTTGATCGGCGGACGGGGCACCGACCCTACTGATGTACCTCCGCTGGGCTTTCGTTCAGAGCTGGTGGCCGCTGCTGAGAGCGTGGAATGAATCTTGACGAGTCGATGATTGAATGTTAAGAGATTCCATACCAAATAGATTGATGGCAAGCTGCGGTCTTAAGCAATTCCTTGGCATTCCACGCCATGGCCGAGGCACCTGGCTCTTGCTGTTCGCCATCTCGCCATCGTCAAACGACTGGGCGTGCTTCGGCCGTGATGGGAGTGCATCGAGGCCACCAGACGCTTCGACGCGGATTCAGTGGAAAGCGGCAACTCCTTGATCCCCATGTCCGCAGCCTCTCGAAGTCCAGTTCCTCATTGATGCGGCGAGTGGGTGCCTTGATTGAGCTCGAATTCCTGCATTAGCCCGGCATGAGTCGACCTTCGAGTCATCCAATACGAGTGAGAGTCGGCGATGCGTGCATGAAGCTTGAGCGGGGCAATCAACACAGCTCGATCAACCCATGTGCTGGACGTCTTGAAGCTCTGAACTGAAGCTGCGGGGCGTGGATTTGTTGATATCGATGTGTCGAGCTGGATTGATGGTGCCATGTGGACGTCAACAGAAGACCTCTGGTAGCCCAGGCCTTGTCAGCCATTTCATTTGCGCTGGAACCATGGACTTTGATCGCAAAAGTAAGCAAGATCTTGATCGAGTCAACAAATTGGAGGCAGCGATGCCAAGCCCGCGATGACTCCCGCCTTCCGCGCTAGCCCGATTAGTCGGTTCCTGGCGGGGATGACGCAACTGGCTCTACAGCGGACGAGGGAGACCAATGTGGCTGTATTTGTTGTATTGACAGGACAGCCGTGGTGCTAATGCCAGTGAATCTTCACAACAACAAACTCCAACGACAAGCAATCCTGCTGGACCAGTGAATCCCTGCCCCCTGAAAAAGAAAACATGGCTCGCTTTCTTCACAACCACATCAACTGGTTTCTGTTAGATCTGATATTAACTCATATGTTAGGGTCCAGAGCATCAAGGTATGGGAGAGGTGGCATTGATGCTATGTGGAGGGCATCAGAATGCTGACTTCTCAATCATTGGCCATATGCTATTCCGTACAAATTACAGTTCTTTGCACCATAGATCCATGTCAATGGCCATGCCCTACTACCATGTCAGGGAAGTCATAGTCAAGGGTGCGGCAGTGCGCGACACAGAGAGGAAGTCAGGTCGTACTAAACTCAGAACTCATGATTCTGTGTGGGATAGTTGGTCAAGGTATGTCGAGGCGAAGACTGAACGGCCCCCAGGCCGTGGATAATTAGTTTACTGGTTAATGCACTGAGCGGTAGCCAGGATGGAGGACGAAGTTGGACAATGATTAGACAAGAATCTGGGTGGCATTTGCCTAGCTTTGGCTATTTACAAGATAGCCCTAGTACACCAGAGCATACTCTATCAACTTAATCACAGAAGCTGTCATATTTCCCAGCTGTATCCCGCTTTTCAGCGCTGTGGACATCAAACCGCTTGGCCAGCAGCGTGTAGTTACGACCCTGCCATTCTGCCTCGTTGGGTTTCTGGCCGGATGCCTGGAGGCCCTTGGCGACTGCTTCGACCTTGCTCCAGACGCGGAGGATGTTTTCACCCACGAGTTTGCGGGCTTGCTCGTTGGTTGCGCCTCGTTTAAGCACGGCGGCGATCAGATCGGGGTATTTAGACACGTCCTACGGAGTAGAGGAGTTAGTGAATATTCCTGTCGCTGGATGGGTTACCTACCTCAAGGCCCTTGGGTAGAGCGTCGACGCCATCGTAGTCACCTCCAATGCCTACGTGATCCCATCCTGCCACTTTCGCAATGTGGAAGATATGATCAACCACGTCCTCGATATCAGCGGAGTTGGGGTCGTCCTTGTTGATGAAAACAGGCACAAAGGTAACCATCACCACGCCATCCTTCTTTGCCACACTTTTCAGTACGTCATCCGGCACATTGCGGAGATGCTTGGAAACACCATATGCAGAGGAATGAGAGAAGATGACGGGTGCTTTGGTGAGCTTCAAGGTATCTCTCATCGTGTTGTGGGAAACATGCGACAAATCGATGAGCATACCAAGGCGGTTCATTTCCTTGATGAACTCTGGGCCGAAATCATCAGTCAACCCTTTGTCTTCTCCTCCATCAGCAACGGTTGATTGCGCAGTGGCAAAGGCATTGTCGCAGTTGTGGGTGACAGTGATGTAGCGAACGCCCAACTCAAAGACGCGGCGTAGATTAGCCAAAGAGCTGCCGATCTGGTGGCCGCCCTGTACCCGATATCAGTAACATGATCTCTTGCCATAGGGATAATCCTACCTCAATGCCAAGAAAACTAGCAATCTTTCCTTTCTTGAATGCGCGTGTGGCACAGCGGGCCGTATCACAGTACTCCAGATCATCCGAATACTCCTCAATCAGTCGCTTGGTCACATCAATCTGCTCAAGCGTATCCCGCACCGCCCACTGTTATTGTTAATAGGGAGTGCCATCTATGTCCGGACATTGACGTACATTAGGATCCTCGATAGCGCTGCCCTTCGGGCCACAAGGTATGTAGACACTCCAGAACTGTCCGCCTAGTTTACCCTTTCGAAGCCTCTTGAGGTCGGTGTGACCGGGTAATTTCGTCGTAAAGGGAAGCTTTCCGTTGTAGATCTGATTCTTGGTACTCTTGCGAATGGCATAAGGGAGATCGTTGTGTCCATCGATCAACGGGGTGGACCTGAGAATGCGATCCGCACGGGCCGCATAGTCCTTGTCAGCACCTGCCGGGTTGGCAGCGGCGGGATTGCTAAGGATAGCTGTGGCAGCTAGGAAGGAGGCGAGGAAGCCGGCACTCCACCGCCATTGGGAATCTTGAGGCATTGTCGCGACTGAAAGTAAAGATATATTCAATTGATGGAATAGTTATCGACATTGTCAACCGAGTGAGGGGGATGACACATTTTATATCCGGGCCACTTGCTCGGGAAAGAGCTTTCCCCACAGCAACGATTGCACCAACATGCCGCCATTTCGCATGATGAACAGGATATTGACCTTGGCAGTCGGAGAAATCCTGGTGATCTAACCCAGCGCGTAGGTGATCGACCACTGAGCTCGGACCGAGAACATTGGAAATCGGTTCAACCGTTTTGAAGCGGCCGGGTCTCTGCGGCAGCTTTGTCAGCCGAGCACAGCAGACGACGTCTTGAGATGATGATGAGAAAGTGGCCAGAACAAAGACGCTGTCCCACCAGCTTACAGCGGCTATCCCGGTACTGTTGCCGTAATCGCAATCAATGCCAGCAAAGCATTCGGCAAAAGAATCTCGTCACGAGCTTCTCGTGTGAGAAAAGCTTCTAGAATCCGGTCGATGTTACATCGGGAGCGCCCTCGGGGCTTGTCATGTACAAGACGGAGTTTGTCCATACGAGCAATCCTTTGAAAGGCCGACGGAGATTTCAAATTGCGGGGGAAGATCATCGGTCCGTTCCCGAGCGCCACGACGCCAAGTCTATTACTCAGCCAGTGGCTTTAGCGGGAAGGGCGTGGTAATATCGAAACAATACAAAATCGATACCATACTGCACCAGTGATCCGTAATTCTCCCCGTACGTTGTTGCATGACGTAATCCGCCCCTTGTGACTCCCTCGGCCGGGCGAGTGACTGACTCAGCTTCACTGCTGGACAGAAGGCTGATTGATTGATGCTTAGGCTGATGCGGCGGATGTGGAAGTGAGCATTTAAGCAACTGACCAACGACTTCTCCTCTTCTTCTCTTCTTCATCCTCATCCTCGCCATCTCCATACTCTTTGCCGGAACATTCACCACTCTTCCTCGCCCAGCCCTCCAGATATCAGTGCACAAGCTCCATTCGTTCGTTCTTTCTGCTGTACTGCTGATTTGACTGGTTGTCGTCTTTCCTTCTGATCCTCTCGCTCACTCGCCGGTCTATCCTCGTCATCTCGACCTCTGCCATCCGTCTTTACCCCCCATCTCCCTTTTCACACCTCACCTCACTTACCGCGAACCGTCAACCAACTGCTCCTCGACAACATGGTTGCCTCTAATCTCGTCGCTATCCCTCTCCAAACCACCGATCTCCGTCACGACTTCAAGGAGTCCAAGCGGGGCTATGACCATAAATCCAAGTGGGCGCATGGTATCCGTGCCTTGCCGGGACAGCGGGGACAAGAAGCTCAAGAGGGCCACTGCCGCCCACTCAAGGGGTACTCGCAGACGTATGTTATTCCCACTGTTCTTGTCCCAAGAAAGGTATTTGCTAAACAGAACCAGTGCTCGAGCTAGTCTGCGTACCACCACTGAAAAAGGCGTCCGGGAACGTGCCCATCCCATCGGGTCTCTGAAAGTCAGCATCAACCAGGTCGTCAGCGAGGCAATTCGCGACAGTGACCTGTCTGACACGGACCACGAAGTCCCCGATCCTAGCTCCGCCGCAGATAATCCGGATATTTTCTATTCTTATGATGCGGCTGCGGGACCGCGAGCCGGCGAACATATCCTGGGTGTAGCCGTAGAGAAAGCCGTCGAGCGGTTCGAAGTCAAGGAGACGGAGAAATTGGTGCGTGAATACGAGTTTGTTGGCCCGTACGACAACGAGGCGAGAGACGGCTACGTCGCCGACGACGATTATGAGTTTGTCGAACATTCCCATTCCCAACTGTGATTCCGTTCACCTGGTATAACCTGCACCTTTCGATACCCCGATTTTCTCTGGAGCCTGTATTCTTATTCTGCTTTTGATTTGTCCTGGCGTTTGCGACGATGGCTTTGGGGCATAGACGCTGATGCAAGCATCATGAGGGGAGCGCTTTGGGATTGCATAGCATGGCGCTTCTTGAGGACCTGAGTCTTGTATCATTAGTAACGATTTTCATTTGTGCTTTTTTCTTTTCTTCCGCACTCTGGAGAGGAGATCCTTGAGTCTGCACCGGAAACTGTCATTGGGATGTCATCGTTGCTGCACGGTTGAGCTGTGGCAGCCTGAGAATGGAGACTGAATAGTTAGTCATTCATTTGATTTGAGGAATAGCAATATATGCTCTGTGAACCTCGAGAGAGTCAACTTGTTGCAGTGTGTCTCCTTGTCGTGTTGTGGTTGAAGAAGAGGAAAATCGACGACGGATTTGTGAGGTCAGGGCTGCGAGGCTTGGCAGACATCAACATCTCACCAAGCGAGGCGAGCCTCCTCATATTGATACAGCGGCTCGAAGAGAGGATGAAGAATGTGATATCCGTTGGGATTTGATACTATTACATTGTCTACTTCTCTTCGTTAACTAGACTATGGTGTCACTCTCATGATCACTTATCAATACATGCTTCCATCATCCCTTGGGGACTAAGCGCGGAACTTGGCTGAATATGCCTTGCTCGGCTTTGGAAGTCCCCTGCTTGCCGTCTGAGTATGTGAAGGGCAAGTGCAAGTGCACTTTTCGTCGTCGTCCCCAGGAGGAGGATTCTTCTTCTTCTCCTCATCATCATCGTCGTCATCATCACCGCCCTTCTTTCCGCCGCCGATACCTCCAACCAGCTCATTGCCCAGCTTCTCAATCGACTTCTCAAACTCATTGAAGCTCTTGGCTTCCCAGTTCGCGCCCTTGGCACCGGGGAGCGCCTTCTTGCCCTTGAATGCGACGTATAGCACGTCGTGCTTTGAGTGGCCGGAGTCCCCGTTGATTCCCTCATCTGGGAAACAGGCCTTGGCGAGAGAGATGGAGGCTTCGCCGGTGACAGTGCCGCCGTTGCTGTCGCCCCAAACTCCGTAGAACTGGAACTTGTCAGAGGAGGGCGAAAGCAGTGAATTGTGAGGATGGAACATACCAGTTTATTATTGCAGACCACGGCGACGACGCTCAGGGGCGCCACCCCGTCGGAGTCGGGCATGTACTCCGGGCTCTCGTCCTCGTTACCCAGCACGACATAGGGATGGACGTTTGAGTCCAGATCCTCGATTCCATATTTTTGGACCTCATGCTTGAATGCCGTCTGGCTCTGGCCGGAGTTGTCCGTGGCACAATCGCCATGGGACCGGTTGAGACCGTCGCAGTCAATGTCCATGTCGGCGAGGGGCTTGGAGGAAGATGGACCGGTGATGTAGATGATGCCATCGGACTCGAGGCGGTCGCCGCAGTACACCCAGCCGGCTATCTCGAATCAGCTTTGGTAAGAAGGTAAATGGGGTAAAGGGGCGGACTCACAGTCGCCATGGCCATCTTCAAATTTGGAGCTGAGCGGCTTGCTGCATCGTTGGCTCTAGGAAGAGGTCAGTTTCGGAAATATCTATTATGTTCTAGACATCACATACCGAAGCTTTCTTGTACAACTGCTTGAGATTCTCAGGCACCTCGCGTCCCTGAACCGCAAGGGACAACCCCAGAACACCCACAGCAACAACAGACTTGAGAACCATTTTGCAAAAGCTAAACACGAAACCAACAGCAGAAAAGGGTATCGAATGAAGGAACTGACTCTGGCGCTCTTGCTTCCAAACTGGACTATGCGAGCGGCTTCAGAACTTATATATTCCTCATTTTTGCAATCCCAACGTTACGCCCATGCGTTCACCAACTTGTTCCTCCCTACTAGCTTCGTTCCGCGAGACAGCGCACGTTTCGAATTCTCCATCTGCCCCAGTCCCACCAGAGCCCCCACTCAGGCTGGGAATACTCGGTGCAGCCAAGAAGTAAGTAAAAGTCGTGCCTCCCAACTTGTCCCAGTTTGACCAAATCATCCTGTCACAAACGGAGGCACGTTTATCACCGGGATCAGCTGCCGGGATCCCAAGGCCACCTAGACCAGCGAGTCCAATTTCAGAACATAAAGTTGGGAGGGGCGGGAGACAACTCCTGACGACTCTCAGTAGTAGTGGCTAGGACGCCTCGCAAGATCGAGGTTCCACAGGACGATATCCCTGTGTGACGGGACGGGTTTGGAACTTTGGAATGGGGGGCATTCTGCCATGGGCTGTTCATCGTGGGATTGTGCGAGCAGGCCTGGAGAGGGGTAAGCAGCGCCAGATGCCCTTTGAGACAAGTTAGCGTTTATGCTGTGGAGAACGCTGGATTTTGCATGGAATATTGTTGTTGATTTTCACCTACTAGCTTGTAGTATTAGGTGTTTGAGGAATGAATGGGATTCCCATGTGAAGGCTCAATTCGCATCAGGCCCCGATATCAGATCTCGTGACAGATCATCATGATCGTAGTCTTTTTGACAGCATCTTGCGTCTGCTGGACAGTGCTTTGAGATCGATGCGATCAGCATTCCTCCAACTCGGGATAACTGCGAAGTCGGAGATGTTCACGGGTGGAACAAGCTTCCAGCATTAGGCGCTGCCCGTTCCTCGACGGCGCGCTTTCGATGTGGAGAATGCCCAGAGACCGCCACCAAAAATAAATCCCAATCGACTCAACAGTGAACCAGGAACAAGGATTGGTATTGGTGAGGAGCGTATTGTCTCAACTAATAATTGGAATGGTAGGTAGGCTTTCTCCGTTCGCGAAGAACTGAGAAGTGATACAGGGGAAACTGAAAAGTGAAGATTGCAGTCTGCGATTCATGCTTCCCTGGTGCTCTTCCCCACTGATCAGCCTTGCGAGTCAGAAGCAAGCTTGCGCCTGATAAAGTTGGCCAAGGTCCGCAAATAGAAGTATGAGGCATAAATGCCACCCCCGAGCGTGTCCGAAAGTCGTGAGCTAGCCGGCTTAAGAAAGAGGAAAAGGGACATGTTTCAATTGATACTGCGTGGAGAGCATTGAATTTATGATTCGTCAAAGATTGACAGAAAGTACTTGGGCGAACCTCAATGTTCGCAGAGACAAAAGCTATCAACCTCAAACATTTCCCCTTGTTTCTTTGAAAATCCGCTTCTCTCCTCCATTAGCTCCAGTCGATAAGCCTTGGCAGCTTCCATGCTCATGGGAAGGCCCCTCGAAACCATCTCTTGGACGATACTATTCCTTGCCAGAGCGTCGGTTTCCGCATTGGCTTGCTCGTCCCACCAATCTGCCTGCTGAGGCGGAACGTTGGCCGTCGAGATAATGCGCATATTCGGATCAACCAGGAACAGAGCTAAGATCTTCCGATGGCCTGGCTTCGTCTTGTCTGCCAATTCAAAGGGCGAGACACGGTGCTGCAAAATGTTGGGAAACGTCAAGAGGCGACCTTCCTTGCACTCGATGCTTCCGATGGTCTGTGTGACGGGGTTCTCGTTACTGAAATATGTTTCGGGGTCAAAGCCGTACACTGACCAGAGAAAGTCATGTTGATCTTGCTCGTAACTGACATCGTCGAAGCTGTGACACCCGCCCCGGTGGCGGAATGATAGAGTACTTTGGGTTATGTTCTCGGTGGAATAGTAATAGATCGCCGAGGCGCAAATATGTTCGTTCTGGCACCTTTTAGTTTGAGATTGCCCGACAATGGTTGGAAGGATAATTACAACATACCAGCTGCCCCTCTACGTGCCACGATCCGCCCTCATATCGTGGTTTATCGGGTGTCAGTTCGATATTCGCCAACTTGACGATCACCTGCAAGCCCGAATCGCCATACCATCGCATTCGTCCCGGCCGCATTCTGCTAAAACACTGATAGGATCCAGGTTCAGGTTGCTTAATCGGACGAGCAAGCTGCCATTCTTCTAATGCTCGATAGGCTTCATCCTCCGTTTCCCGGTCACACTCATCCGGAATCTCGGGCTCTGGTACACCATACGGTAGATACTCGGCTCCGTGGAACTCAATCCTAGGTTCAGGCCGTTCTCTCGTTTCATGCAATGTTTCATCCCACAAGGGAATCGCTTTGGTGATTATCTTCTCAATCACTTCATATAGGCCCCGGTGTTTTTGTGGGTGAAGGTTATTAATGTAGGAGGCAATCTGACAGTCGTCCTTATTCTGATCAACAAACTTCACGTCGCAGGGGAGCCACTGGAACTTTCTACTATAGACTGCCTTTCGGAACGTGTAGAAAAACCCATCTGGGCGTTCAGGAATGGGTTCATCAAGTGGTACGTCCAGTACTTCGGCCTTCCCAGACCAAGACCAACACTTGTCGTGGGATATGATTTCGTCTGTGAGTATCTGACTGCGTCCGTACACCAGAGGGAAAAGTGACGGGTGCACCAGGTCAACGACCTTGTCACCCGAGCCGGGGTGGTAGTCCTTTTCTTCTTCGGGAACATTTTCGAGGGGAATTACCGCTTTCTGCAGAGCAACTCTCAGATCGTTGGAGATGGCAGTATCGGATCTGACGACTCCCGGGTTAAAGGCCGTAATGAGTCCTGATTCTTGGTAATACTCGGCCTTGTCTTGAAGTTCTGCCAACATCCAACGCACCATGGGTTCGGACACATCTTTACCGCTTTCATAGATCTCAGTCGTCCATTTCGACGTGATGTCTGTGTCAAAAACCTGCTCACACGCCCCTAGTTAAGCAATACGAATTCCCAGACCTGCAAACAGAGAGCCAGCGAACGAACCTTTTTCTCCCATCCGGGCTTCTCCATGATGGCGTTCATAATTTGCATCATAGTGAGCTCGCGCGTCGTCTTGACATTACTGTAGATGTGAATTGTCATCAGCCTGTCCATAGCAGCACGGTTCATTGATGGGCCACGAACTCAATGTAGCCGTGATAAACATCCCGAGCATCCAATGCATTCGGATAGAGTGGGTGATCATATTGGCCGCCCTGTTCAGTCCATCTTTTAGCAGCTAGCAAAATTGCGTTGCCATGTCAGGATAAACTCACCGGTTTCCAGTAGAGAGGCAGGGTGAAACCGGGGAGCTCGAACCGAGTTCTTTGCTTCTCGATTTTTTTGGAGCGCGCCATGCTATGCGATAGACGCGATAGCTGCTCGTTTAAATTGGAGTAGGTGACTCCCATCGCAGGACACCGAGACAATAAGGAAGGAAAGGAGAGACGTGGTGGGCATTATCTGCAGCAACTCGCCAGGCTCCGGGCAGGAGTAAGGAATTGGACCTGCTTCGAAGCATTTGCGCTACGGATGATTTAAAAATTTACGGGCATGCTGTCCGGGTTTTGGCTGTTTAAAAAGAGCTGCTCACCCTGTCAATTGCTGGGAATCTGGAGGGTCTCGGCTCTGTTCCTGGTGATGTTCAAGCCACAAGCGCGCCCGCCAAGACTCTGGAGAGCCAGGGGTCGCCCCTGATTCCCAATGCCATCGTTTGTCGCGTGGTAGCTGCCTGATTTTGTCCTGGACGTTGCATGTTCGCGGCGTTGATGCCTCCTGGGGCCGACTTCGTGGCTGTTGTAATTCTATGCCAATCAAGCCTGGCGAAGTTGCTGGTCCAAGAAGTCTGGAGAGGAAATCTCTCATGGAAGAGACTTCACAGGTCCATTTCTGTCCCTTGCAATAGCCATCAATAAGGGAGGATGTCAAGCCCTTTCTCGACTGGGTGCAGTTTGTCAGTTCAGCATTCCACAACCTCTTTACCATCAGCATGAATAGAACTATACATACCCATCACTTTATCCCATCTCATGTTTCCCTCTGAATCCCCAATCTCATCCCGCATCACCCACAAATCCTCAAGAAACATCCTTGCGCTCTTGACGTTGCCCATCCCATACTGGCACTCAACTAAGGACAACATATTTCTGATACTCTCCCGGTCCGCTGGATCGCACGCCTCGCAGCCGGCTGTAAATAGTGGCTGTAGCACAGCGACACCCGGGCAAGGTTTGTGGAGGAGGCGCACTGCCGATACTCGATGTATTATTTGCTGCACGGAGTTTTGCACGAGCGAGTTCGAAGATGGGAGGTTCATGATGCGTGTGTAGATTTGAAGAAGGGCGACGTGGTGATATGTTTCACTTACGGCCAGAAAGTCTAGTTTATGTGAGGTTGAGAGGGACGCGTCGATCGTGGGGCGAAATCGCGGCTCATGAGATGCAAGCATTGAATGGATGCGCTCCACTAATTGATAGCATTGTTCCTGGATTTTGAGGCTGGGAGTGTGGGTAATGCCGTGGGAAAGGGAGGTTTCTTCCTGTTGCAGGTCTCTGCCAGCTTCAATCGCGAGGAGGTTGATGTCCCTGAATATTGGGGAAAGCGAGGACGAGAACCCAGCAAGGTCGTCGATCTCATCACTGTCGATCAATCGCCGCAACTCAACCGCGGTACGTGATCCAGGAGATATCACAGGTTTACCGCTGAGAAGCGATATCGTTTCGATGGATAGATACCACCGCCACAGAAGCGACTTTTCCTCCGTCAGCGGCTCATCAGCCTTCTGTACATTGTGTAGATGTTCCGATATAAGTGTTGCTGCCCCTTGCAGATGTAGTCTCCATGAACTAGGGCTTAACCCATCAGACACGATGTCCGTTGTACAAAGCGTAAGAATGGTTGCGATGACCGCATCATTGAGCTGTGCCCCTGGCTGAGATAGAGCAGTCTGAAGCTGCTGTACACTCGAAAACTTCAGCCACTCGAGCTGGGCTAAACTCTGGTTCAAACCGAGGCAGATTCGCTGGGTTGCCGCCAACGTAAACACCGCGACAAGTAGCGGTGGTGTCTGAAGTGCCATAGGAACTAGCACTTTACAGTAAGTATGCTGAATCATCTCGTGACAGGATAGGGAGAGAGTTGTGTATGAGATAAAGTGATCCAGGAGGCCTCGGTGGTCCTGCGGTATCCAGTGGAATGGATCTGGATTCCGTGGGACGTGCTGCATGCAGCGAGTTTGCTGATCTTCTGTCCACTCTTGGGAAGGCTGTGTTGGGGAAGTTGTACACACTGCAGTTACCGCCGTTGTTTGCAGAGTATTTAACGGTTTTAGAGGGCCTGGTTGACATGAGTATGTACATATCGATATAGACTTCAAATATCCAGAGGAAATACCTGATACTGGCGCCAGTTCAGATGAAACTTCCGCAGGCGCAGAGCCGTAGATAAAATCAGAGGTGCGATCTGAAGGGAATATGTTAGCTATGATACTACAGTCTTAATGCAAGTCAGCTCGTACCTGACTTCTTATTTAGTGGGACCTGAACCAGTCCAGGGTCGTTTCGAAGACACTGCCCAAAACGAGACTTGGCGAATGAACGCCCTCCCCATGATAGACGAAGGGCATAGTCACACTCCTTGCCCGCTCGCACGCATCCCGAGCAAGCTGGCTTCTTTTCGTCACACTTTCGATGCCGTCGTCGGCATTCTGTACAACCTGCACGAGACCGGCGTTTCGGGGCGGCTGTTTCCATACGGAGTAAGGGGGAATTAAGAAAGGTAGAATAAGTAGATTTGGTGCCTTCCCGGCCAGTGAGCACAGCGGTACAGCATGAAAAGAATCCCTTGGGTCAAGAATCTGTTGAATGTCGTCTTTCGCTGGCGAGAAGCTGATAATGGTGTCAAAGCTTTGGTGGTGGCTATTCCTGCCCTTTCGGGTTTAACTTGGTGCTCTCCAAATCTAGCTGACTAAGCTAGGTACTCCCTTTTTTGATCTTTGCTTCAACACAAACTTGATGTCTGAGAGCATGCAGCGAGGGAGGCGGCTCTGTTATTTTCCAGGACTACTTCTGTGAAAGAGTTTGAAGCTTGGAATTGCTTGGACTCTAGCGGTGAGTGATCACTAGAATATAGTCTTTTGCTCCAACTAGTCCTTTTGCGACCGCGTCTCACCGAGCTCGGGACAATATGGCAAACACGAGATTTCTTCTGCCTGTGGTTGTAACTTCTCGTTACTCTTCTCCCGATGGTCATTTACAGGCTTGAGGCTGTCGAGGTCTCGCAGAGCTCGGTCTCAACTCCTTGGAAACAAGCATAAACATTTCTTGGAGTAGACAACAGTCGAAGCAACAAGTACCACGATTGAATGCGCTGCTTTGGACTAGGGAGCTACAGATACTGACATGAGACCCTACAGTCCTACGAGTGGCAGGATGACCAGGAGAAATCTTGGGTTCCATCCAAACTTAAGAAGTTACATGGGAAGCATCCGAAAAGTTCACCTAGAGACTGCTTTTTATCTGCTATAATTAGCTGGTTAGACCCATCCGTCTATCGAACTAGGCTTTGCCCAACAAACATCCCATCTGCTTGAAGCCAATCCGCATCAACAAGAAAATACATAGCTATCAAAGGTAGGGAGAAACCCTTAATGCGCTAGAAACTCTCCAGGCAAATATTGACAAGATATCCTCAGATGTCTCTGACTGAAGCACAGACCCTACCAGACCTGGGAATTCCCAACGGTTCAACAGCGGTCACTGTCAGTGTGATTAACAGGCAAGACAGCTTCTGATATATCCATAGGTAGCAGCCTCTGATACATCACAGCACCCGTATGACTCTTGCGGCATCCCAGCTCTTAATCCCCTCATTCAAAGGTGGTCTCGACACTCTAACTGCGCCATCATTCTCGTTTCTCGTGGAACATCCCTCAGGGGGGAAGATCCTCTTCGATCTTGGCCTTCGCAAGGACCACGAAAACTTACCACCCTCCATCCAACAGTTTCTGAAAGCCGCCGGCTGGAAGCTGGAAGTTGAAAAGAATGTCTCTGAAATTCTCGAGGAGAACGGTCGAGTTTCTGCAGCGCAGATTGAAGCTGTCATTCTGAGTCATCATCATTTTGACCATGTTGGCGATATGAGTTTGTTTCCTACTTCGACGGAATTGGTTGTTGGTCCAGGGTTCAAGGAGAAATATATGCCTGGATATCCGACAAATGATCAATCGACACTCTGCGAATCGAGCTGGGAGGGGAGGAGTGTGCGAGAGCTAGCGTTCCAGAAGACGAGTGATGGTGCTCCGGCCCTCGAGATCGGCTCGTTCGAGGCGCTGGATTACTTTGGGGATGGCTCGTTTTATATTCTGAGTGCCCCCGGCCATACATTTGGGCATATTGCGGCTCTGGCTCGCGTGACGGTCGGACACGATGCGGCCGAGGATACTTTTGTGCTGATGGGAGGAGACACTTGCCACTTTGTCGGCCAGCTCAGGCCTACGATTTATAAACCTCTCCCTGTAGATATTGAACCCAGCCCGCTGCCCGATCGACATCCAACGGTCTGTCCGGGCAGCTTGTTTCAGAATTTACACCCGTCCCGCAGCGCGTCCCAGCCGTTCTACAAGATGCCAAAGACCTCCACGGTTGATGAGGCCGCTGCTCATCGTTCAATTGACCATCTAGAACAATTCGACGCGGCTGACAACATTTTCGTGATTATCGCGCATGATGCCTCTATTGTGGATGAGATCGACTTCTTTCCCAAGAATATTAACCAGTGGAGGGAGAAAGGATGGACGAAGAGAACTCATTGGCGATTCTTGAATTCGTTTCAGGTTAAACATAGCTGAGTTGTTTGCTATAAATATACTAATAAGAGGAAATAATAATCTACATGCGGACCGACAATGGCCATATCTTTCCTCTTTGCCGAATTATACTCAGCAAATCTCGGGATTAGTGCAGGGAGTTTCATAATCATCTTCGCGAACCTCCAAGTTGACGAAGCAAGTTGGCAGTTGGCCCACATTTTCAAAGGCTGGCGCCGACATGTCAGGCTCCCCACCTCCGCGTTCAGCGCACTGAATGGCATTTGTGATCGCGGCTCCAAAGTCGATGCCGTATTGTCCGGTGAAGGCATTGAACTGGTCCTCGGTAAGCGGACGGGGTGTCCGTTCGTATCGGTTGGCACCAGGCTTGGCAATTCGGATGCAGCGCTGCAGGAAGGTCAGCTTTCGTTGGTGATTAAGGAAAATTTTCAGCATTTATCACTTACGTCGTAGGCCCACAGAGCCATGGGACTATTGTCGCAAGATTCCTTTGTTGTAGAAGGCTATTATTTTGGGAGTAAGCAAGTTAACGTGTGCATCTCATGAAAACCTAGGTTGATATCCGCGTACCTTTTTCCAAACGAAGTAACCCTGGCTCTTGAGGGTCTGGATGATCATGCCTTGTGACTATTGCATGGATTAGTCGAGAATCAGGGAAGGGAAGGGGGACTCATACAATCATTTTCGTGGCTCCTTCGATCCAGACATCCACGCCATCATCGACAAGCCCGGTGTCAAGCATCTTGCCCTGGGCAAATTTGTCCATGATAAAATCGACGCCATTGCCAGTATAACCATTCAACTTCCAGAATGTGCCATCAAAGAAAGACTTCACTGTTGTTTCCAGAGTATTGCTGAATGATCTATAAAACTCTCCCAAGGACTTTTCCAGGTCTCGTTCAAAGTCATCTGGAGTTTTAGGCTTCGGAGTTGCTCCATTGATGAGGTTGAGTAGGCCGACGACAACGGTCAGCGGTGATCCTACTTTCCAGAATGGACCAGAAAGGCCAGCTGCAGCAACCAAGGAACTGGTGAAGAAGGGAAGTACATCCTTTGGTGGCGGAGGGCCGAAGATGTCCACGATGTTTTTGATATTGGATGCCAAGTCAACGATCATGGAGTCCTGGATCGCCTCATGGATTCGGATAAAGGTGTTGTAGAAATTGGCGATCGAGATGTGGACATAGAACATCTGCGGCGGAGTGTAGTCGACGCAAAGGTTATGTCCCGGTGCGGTGCAGAGCCCAGGGCTGGGGAATGAGCTGCATTGATAAGTTGAGCCTCCTTGCTTGCCACCACCGATGGTGGTTTGGAAGAGCCGATCCGCCCAGTTATCGATGCCATCTTTTGCGAGGAATGTATGTAGGAAATCGTTGGCTCCGCTACTAGTCCAAGTTTGCGAGCTAGTGTCAAAATCGTTGGAATTGAATGGCAGAGAGCATAGTTTGTCCACGTCACAGACGTATTTGTCGGAATCGCAATCCTTGTTTTTGTTGCCGCCCTTCTTCTTGTCCTTCGAGTTCTTAGCAGCCGCGAAGGTAGAAAGCAGCAGCACCGCTGCTACCGAGAACCGCATGATACTAGTAGCTAGGGTATAAAGGAGAATAAAACAGGATGACCTAACCAGAGAAGGAGAAGGAAGATTGAAGGAAAGCCTCATGCGTTGAAGAATAAGACTTCATTGGACTGGACGTTGTATCTTCCTTATATAGAGAGATGCCTTCCATGGAGTAATTTTGCCGTAGGACTTTTGAAGATACCTGCGGGACTTTACCCCATGCCTCCCCGCCTTCAATACCACGCTTCTCGTTCACTCTGGCTAATCTCCCCAAAGACCCCAGTTCATAGATAGAGGATAAAGATGGCATTGCCCGGGTAGTGATGGCAGAGGCCGGTCTTGGTGCAGCTGTCAAGTATCGTCTTGATCTGGGGTGCTGATCCTTTCTCATCAAGGGAAAATGTAAATACTCTCACCCACTTGGTGGATGGGGTCTCAAGCGTGCGCAATTACCCCTTTGGGGAATAATGCAGGACAATCCTCTCTGCGAGACATCATTGCCCGAGTAGTTCGAAGCTAAGTTAGCTAGTTGTCTTAGAGATGATCCCCAGACAGACAGTTTCACATGGGCCAAGTCAAGATGGGTTCTCCATTGCTTCTAAAGCTTGTGCGCAACGGGAGTAACCGGCCTTGGATGCGTTGCTGATATCTCATCTGCCAGATTCATTTGCCGGAGTAACTCGGGGATGCTGCCGTGGTGAAGCCCGCTTTGAGAGTGCCCCATGGGGCCAGAGCTTGGCTTCATGGGACGCAGGTCCGATCTGCTGTCTGTAGTTTCCTGAGCCACACGTTAGCAATGAGGGACTGCATAGTAGGCAGCGTTAGACGTACGGAGTACTGAACGTCCATTCTCAGGTCAGGCCAAAGCAATGAGCTGCTCATCTATATGCTTTCTCACCGGGTTGAATGAGGTAGTGAGAATTGCCTCTTGTGTCTCTCCTCTGGAAGAACAATCATCCGTCCGGCTTGGCTAACCTAACTACCATCTCTCCTCTGCTCTGACAACCTCTTGACGACTCGATAATTCCGCTTAGAATTCCAGATCAATGCGCTGTGTTGTTTCTATCTGTTGGGGTTCTCTTTACATGCGAAAGTTAATTATAGCTGGAATACCCACCGCGGGTCGGCATCGCCCTCGAAATCCCCCTCAGTGCCTGCTGCTGCAACGATCCCCACACCCAGTCTCTGCCGTTCGACTTCCTTCTTCGCGTTTTCTCGCTTCAAGACGCGCCAGAGTATGGAAACCACAAGGATATTCGCCATAAGGTACCCGAGTGCGAAGCCATGTCCCAGAAAATACCGCGGGCTTGTCTCCGTTCGGTAGAGCTGTGTCCCTAGAACAGCTCCAAGGTTTCCAATGGAGATCTGCATTGCGTTTGCAGTGGCACGCTTTGTCTGTCCTGAAACATTATTTGCAGGCCATGCCAGAATGATGGCAGTGGCAGGATAAATCCCTGCTGCTGCTAGAATGGTTCCAACATATGATACCCCAGGCTTGTCTTGGGAAAGCAGGATGATATATCCAATGCCTGCAAGTGCGGAGCAAGCCATGACAAAAGGAGCCCGGCGCTTAGTACGTTCAGATAAGACCGCTACTAAGATAACGAGAACCACTGCAACTGCGTATGGTGGAACACTGAGAAGTTGGGCCTGAGCAGCCGTATATCCCAAGTCCTTGATAATGCTTGGCTGCAGCGTCTGTCAGAACTGAGCTGATACATGCAGGCTTTGATTCACTTACAAGAAATAGGGACAGTGTGTACATGGGCAGCGACATTGTGTGGAAGCCCAAGCCATACAGCCAGACCTTCGGATCTTTGACTGCACGAAGCACATTCTGCCAGGAGAATGCTTCATCGTTGGTAGCGTCGCTATCAGCTTTCAGCCGAAGCTGGATAAACTCCCTTTCCTCAGGCTTCAAGAACTCTGCCGTGGCAGGGTAGTTATAGATGGCGAAATAAGCCCCGAGAGCAATCACGATGGTGAGAAGTCCTTCCTATGGGCGGAACAACATCAGCACCCTTGGTCAAATCATCGACATATGTTGATGAGCATACCAAAATGAAAATCCATCTCCAACCATTGTATCCACCGACACCGCGCATATGTGCGATTCCCTTGGTCACATTAGCTGACACCGCTGACACCTCGAAACTCAAGATATTGCGGCCTGCTTACCCATGCAAGAACACCACCGAAAGCACCCGCGAGAGATGCAGCGCTGAAGAAGAGTGCCACCCTGTACTGTGTTTCATTCCGTTTATACCACATGGAAAGGTAGAAAACCACCCCAGGAAACAGGCCACTCTCTGCGACACCAAGGAAAAATCGAGAAGCTAGAAACCCAGAATAATTATGGATCACTCCCATCAGCGTTGCGACAATTCCCCAAATTATTGTCAGGGTGGGCAACCAGAGTCGCGGACTCGTTCGTTTGAGGATGATATTGCATGGGACCTCGAATAAAACATATCCGATGAAATATAGTGTCAACCCAGTGAGGTACTGATTGCCAGCTAGAGCTTTGGTGTCAGTGACACTTCCATGGGAACTGGATCAAACACTCACTCATGTGAATATCAGTGACCAATCCTTCGATACGAGCATTTCCAACTATTATCAAAATAGCCGTGAGCCTTGATCATCGGGCATGCATATCGGAAGAGTGACAGCTTACCGTTGCTCCTATCTAAGAAGCTCAAAAGATATAAAAGGGTCAATGGCGGTAGCAACTTCAAGTCCAGCTTTCGAAGTAGCGCCTTTTCATTGATCGTTGACTCCTCTGCAAGCGAGCCATTGCTGTCGCTTTGGTCCTTGATTGAGCTTTTCTCGTTTAGAGCCATTGCAGCTTGAATGAACTGGAGAACCTGTCGTGCAACGGAATTGAGCCATGTCCTCGGACAACGGCTGTCTGCACGGCTTTATGTATCATGCTGGACGGCCTGGCAGCCAAGGATGGCGACATCTCGAGTCTCCATTCATACACTGGGGATTCGATTGAGATATCGACATTATTTGCGCAGAGTATACGGAGTACGAAGGTTGCGAACATCATGATGTACTTCCCCGAATGCACATCCCGTTTTCGGGTGTGAGAAGCGGCAGGGACAGTTTTCTCCAGAACTGCACAACCAGTGAAAGCAGATGATGAAAACATACCGCATGTAGATACGAAACCTGAATCCAGATTCATTCATTCTTGGCTGAAATGGTGAAATCAGTAACCTGTCAGTTGGTTTCTCGGGTTCAGGGTTCAGGTCCCGGGATGTCACTTCATCACGAAACTAGATTGCGTGATACTGATGCACAGGGTTGGAATTGAAGCTCATTGTTTGACACTTTTTTTAACAGTGAAAGATCACGGCAAATATATGTGATAAACCAATGATGATGTTTTGCAAAAGGTCCTTCTTGATGAAGACGTTCACTGCTGTTGAACACTGACATTCGCGCAACTGAAAGCACTGTATATACTAGATAGCACGGCCTCAGGGGTGCAGCAACTTAAAGCGACAATTGAGTGACACACCGAGAATCTTATTGTCGTCGTCGTTTTCTGATAAATATGAGTTCTCTGCCCTACGTGCCATGGCGCAAGAGGAGCTGCTGCCGCAACTACTGGCAGCGTGAGACAAATATAAGTACTGGTATCGCCGCTCTACTCCTCTATGAGCCCGAAAAGGCCGGCTTCAAGAAAACGCACCCGAAACTACCAAAGCGACAGACCCAGCGCGCTCAACGTCGCCGAACCCACAACCACCCACCCCATCCTGATAAACTGCTTGTTCAAATGCCCCCATCCAGTCGTCCAAATCACATATTTCACCCCGTTAATACAATGGAACGCAAACGGCCACGCAACGCAGAACTTGGCTGCCACCTTCGCTGCCGCCGGTAACGTCCCGAACATCGCTGCCATATTCGCGGATGAGAGGTCCCATCCTAACAAGGGCGAGACAGCGTATGCTGTGGCGAAGAGATATAGACTACCTCCAAAAAGCACGCCGGTGAAGCGCTCGAGGATCGAGAGGACGGAATTGATTTGCCATTTATAGATTGCGAGATGGGGTGCGACGGGACGATTGAGGCGTTGGCGGGCAAGGAGCTGTCTGCCTTGGACCGGGGTGTGGGCTTCGATCGTGATTTTGGTTGCGTGGTGTCTGATACAGGTGAGAATATACCTAGATGTGTAGTGACGTTGAACTGGTCGTACCTGAGTTGAGGAGATATTGTAGTGACATGATGTCTGGCTGTTCGTTGCGAGGCGCGCAGGAGACCTGCGATTGACCCTAAGAAGGAGGCGTTAGTTTCGTATCTTGATGATCGGAGCAGGGGATCTCACTGGTCTGAAGACGAGATAGAATCCTACTCTCCATCTCCACAAGCACAAATGGTGTTTGGGATAGGTGAGGTTAACAAGTCGCCGCGCAGTCAATGCTGACCGTAAAGGTAAAGCACCTGCAAGTCTGCTCTCTTTGAGATGTTAATGTCAACCAGAGGAATATTCAGCTACAATTGTTTCCTTTCAGACAAAATTTGGAGGTCATCATGACTCTTCGATCGGGTCGGCGGCGACGGAAGCCAGCCGAGATTCTTGTTGAGGCTCATGCAGCTGCTAGCAGGGATACAAAGAGTAGTTATGAAACTCCAGTGAATGAGTCAGTCGATGATCCCAAAAGAGGTTCTCTTCAGTGCTTTCGAGGGGATGGGGGCGTCTGAGGACGTTGCCTCCAGGTTCGGAGTAGAGAGAGCTGGTAATGTTTTCATTTTCCCCCTTTTGGTTGAAGGTCAGCATTGACCTCGACTTGCAGCGCGTCTCGGACAGTTTCCGATCACAGTCAACAACATCCTAGGACGTACGAGTAGAGCTTCTACTATGTTCTTATATTGGTCACTGTTCTATTCTATACCCAAAATTAAGTTATTGAGCGGATGAATCGAGTAATATGCGTTCCATCCCCTAGAACTTCGGTCTTTTCTTCAACCGTATAACCTTTCCAACGCGGCAGTAGGACTGCCCATATATACCAATATATCACCGCAAGAGACAGTCTATATCCAATTAGCGACGCCACAGTCCAAGGAGGATTAACTTACACAACTACACCCACAATGACATACGTCGCATAGAAGAAAGAAACATCCCCATCATCCGCTGGTGGGAAAAACGGCGCAACAAGGAGCACGATGCAGAAGATAATCCTGAACCAGACCGCTGGCAACCATGCCTTGAATGGCCGGCGTACATCTGCTCTCTTCTGCCTCAGGATTAAGAGTCCAATTGAGAGGGCGAGTGTGGTCATTTGAATCGGATAGCCTTCTACGTCGAGGATGAAGCCGTATACGTCCTCTGATGGGGAGAGAAGGATTACCAACGCTGAGGGGAGGAAGTGCACCAGTAATCCGCCCAGGGTTGCATTGAACGGCCGAGATGTTGCGAGGAATTGAGGGAAGGGGAGGAAGCCTTGACGGGCTATCTCTTGATTGAGCCGGGCCTGATATAATGGTCAGCTACGTTGGATTAGGAGAATTCAGTAAATAAAGGATACAGACCAGTGCAAAAGTAACGACCATTACATTTCCCATGGCCGAAAGAGCAATAGCAAGAGGAAGAACCGTCCTCCCAATCCGTGACGGAAAGACTCGCTCAAAGAAGAGCGCTGCTATCAACTCTCCGCTGGACCTGACCTGTTCCGCTGGCACGACCAGGAAGTACGAGAGATTCACCAGCATATAGAGCACGCATCCTGTAACCAGGGCAGCGGGGGCAACTGCTTTGAGTGTCCTGACCGGATTCCGGACCTCATTCAGCACGTTGTTGACATTGTTGAGCCCAGCGTAGGAGTAATTGACCTTGAGCATCGCCGCAGATAGTCCTGCTAGACTCCAAGCCGAGTCTTCCCGTAGGTTCAAGTTTGCTTTCGGTATATCCTCCCCTCTTGATATCGGCGGAAAGCAGACGGTATACGCTGCCGTAAGTGCAACACATACCACCAGCCCAACCTTCACCCATCCCAGCGCATTCTGTAGTAGTATTCCCGTCCTCAAAAAACAGCCATGAACAAGCACAATCGCACTCAACAGCCCTACTCCCAGCGCCTTTCGCTCCCACTAACTCCCCTGCATGCCAAACCCAAAGAGCACATACCGACCAAAAACCATACAATTCCCCGCCGAAAACGTCAGCAGCACCGCCTGCGCGGCTACCAGCGTGGATACCAGGAACCGCGGATGTTGATACGTATGTTCGAGATAGATCTTATGTCCGCCTGAGTGCGGGAACATGCAGCCGTATTCGAGCCATATTACCAGTTCGGTCGCTGCGATGCAGGCGCCGAGGACCCAGAGTAGAAGGGTCAGGCTGATGCTGGAGCCCGTGGACTGGAAGATTGTGCCTGGAGTGGCGAAGATGCCGGTGCCGATTACGCGGGAGATTATGAGAATGTAAGCGCTGGGGATGGAGATGGTTTTGATTGCTCCTTGGTGGTTTTGCGTTGTTGGCGTGGCGGTGTCTTCCTGGGCTGTATCTTGTTGCGATGGCTCAAGGAGCGGCCGGGATTCAACACTGGGCCCATTCATAGTCTAGGACCCTATTTTGCATATAGTCATCTGTTAAATATGGTAGATGGTCGCCAGCTGGAGGTTCCGGTTGCATCAAACCAGCAATTGGGACTGGAGATTGTAAACCAAACTGATAATTAGTTCCGCGTCAAGAGTCGAGGGCGAGCACGCCATGCGTTTGATCAAGTCAACAAACATTATTTCTTCCTATCAACAGAGTATAGAGAGGAGTAAGGCTGTAGTTACATGTTATGAGCGGAGTTCTGACCAACATGTATATATATTGAAAATCACAGGCAACACAAAGATACTAAGAAATATAATGAGTTGAAATGATTCTTTGTCTTTAATCAAGAACATTTGCGTGGCCTTCCCGCCGCATTTTTTTCACTAGCCAGCTCGGGGTACCAGACGACGGGACCAGCTTTGCATCACCCGACTTCCGCAGTGATAGTAATCAATCCGCTTGCTTTCTTTGCGCGGAGAGTTCGCTCATAGTACCCTGGAAGAGCTGCAGCTTATATTTATCCTCAACCAGCTTGAAAACTTCGATAAGGTACTTCCGCTCGACGTTCCCTTCTGGCAAGGCATCATACGCAGCTCGACATGGGAACGCCAGGCGGCCGATTAGACTTCCGGGGAGCGTGCGAATGTAGTACTCCAAGCTGCGACAAATCCCGCAGGCATATGAGTATAGATCCTGTCGAGTGATCGCTCCGTTCGGTCGGGTGTCTGCTGTGAAAAGCACGATCCGCACGGCATACCATATGCACATGACCTGCGCGACCCGGAGGTTGGGGTAGACTAGAGTCTTCGGCGTGAGGACTTCCATCGTATCCATGTTCCTGCACTGGAAGATAGGAAAGTAATCGTCGCCTTGTGTCGTTACCTCCGTTGGATGTGATTTTGGGTCGTCATCTACCCATTCCTTCTTCCATTGCAACAGGCGGTTGTCAATGTCGGTGACCTCGTCCCATAATGTTGCCTGACGGGAAGAGATTTCCGCAGGTAGTATCACCCCGGAATTGATGCCTGCCATAAATTTATCAAACTGCGAAAGTATGGCGGGCATGTCGGCAACGATATCAAGGAGATAGTGCAATATATCTTTAGTCGACGTTCCCGCGGCCCAAGGTATAACCTTCCACTCTTCGCTCGCCAAGAATGTAGGAGACCGCGTCACGACGGCCATGCACACCTAAATATATCGGTTAACAGCCTGGAGTCATATCTCTTCGCCTATAAACATACCCAGTAAGGACGGAACTCGGTGAAGCAGGTATGCTCTATTCCAAACATGTGGCGATAAGGACCTCGGTGTTCTAAAAGCCTCATAGCCCCGAGGACGTGGTTTATAATCGAGTCTCGGTGTGATCGTTGAACGCTCTGGTCAAGATATTAGTCTTTGCCATGGACGATGGGCTCTAGTGGGAGATACCTCAAAGATAACGAGAACCATGACTGTCAACAATACCCCTTGGGACTTGCTTTTTTCCTGGTCATAGAGAGCCTGTTGCAGGTCCCGCAGAACCAATTGATAATCTTTGTATGCATCGTTCATCATTCGATTGTCCACAACTGATCGCCCGGCGTAGGAGATGGACACGGCACGGAATGCATCCGCCAAAAGGGTCGAAAACATGCGGATGCCGGCTGCGAGGCGTACTGTATTCGCTGGGCCGTGCGTACCCATATGCGGGCTGAACGAGTCGACGAAGCGCCCAAGTAGACACTCTAGAAGGGCATGTCTGGGCGAGACGTACTGTGTGAGGGGCGGGGTTCGATTTCGTTTGCGAGAAGTTGAGGGTACTGAGCAAGCAATTAGATGGAAACAAGGTATTAAGTGGCTGCGGATTGAATAAATACTTTGTGAGATGGCTATCGCTGCAGACTGCGCCAGATCTGCTGCTTTATTACCGATGGCTGGTGCGGCGACGGGCGATGACGAGCGGCTACGTATAGGCAATGCCTGTGAGGAAGAGCCGGTGCCTTCCTTGTCATCGCCTTGCTGTTGTCGTAGTCGTTTCGATAGGTTAATATCTGTAAGGCTCGGTTACTTGATGTCAAACAAGATAACCATTCTCCATGACAACATACCACCGTACGAAGCTGGCAATATTCCATGACCTGAACCGATTTCAATGGTGTTTACGGGCAGCTCGTGGTATAGACGAGCAATCTGGTCGAGCGGTGCGCCGCGTCGAACCTGTGCGACGACATTGGCAGCAACTTCTGGGGGTGCAGAAGCAATCACGTCCACAATTGCTTTGTAATTTTCCGTCGGAGGCGGGCTTCCAGCGCTACCGGAAGCGGGAAGCTTGGGAGGAGGTTGGGAATCCCGTCGAGGGTCAGGAACGGTATCGATATGGGTTTTCGTAGAGGGAGCCTTGTCGATGGAAGCCAGCTGCTGTCTCAACGAAGCAACTTCCTTTCTTAAGCCTTCGATGGCTTCGGACTGGCTGATGAGGAAGCGCTCCTCGTTCGACGCAACGTATTCACACTGGGAGGGCTGGCCACGGACGCAGCACGCTTGACACGGTTTGATTCTGTCACACTATGAAGAAACACACAGATATTAGATCTCACGCGGTTGACAACAACTTTTCTGACGGGATACTACCTTGACTTTCCGAGTCCTGCACGGAATACAAGACTGTTTTGCTCGATACTTCGTCTTGCCGCCCTCAGAGGACGTCGTTGAACTCTGGCGGCTCTGGTCCATGGTTAGAGGAACGGTGGCGGCCCGGTCCACAAAACGGGTTTGCAGCTTTTAAAGAACAACTTGCCAAAGACGATAACGCAGTGCGCTCCCAAGATTAGAATTGGAGAGCAAAAGAGCTCGACGCTCCAAGTGGGCGCTCGTCCCGTTGTCGCAGTCCATGGTAGGAGGTGGTCCCGCCTGTGTGCCCGAGAGACTTCAACTAAGAAAGTTGACCCCTGAAAAGTCAACTCAGCCTTGGGGGTTTGGGGGCCAGCATGTGGAAGTCTGTTTGTCAGGGGCATCAAGAATCAAGGGAAAACAAACGCCCCTGATGGTGGTATTGCGAGTTTTTGTGGCTCAGGATTAAGCATTTTGGTCGTTGTCTCAAGATAATGAGGCTGCCTGCAAGTGTCTGTTTGATATCCTTTCAGCCTTATGATCAGGAGGCGAGGCGTTCAGCTCCTACTAGTTCTACAGCAAACAAAGTGATTAAGTTACATGCTAGTTATCCCTGACAATGATTCGGATGCTTTTTTTTTTTTTTTTTTTTTTTTTTTGGCAGGGATTTTGGCCGCTTGACAGGCAATGACAGCCGTCTCCTTGCAGGACTGACCCAGCCGCACGACGATAGGAGCAGAGTTGCAGATCTAACTTCTCCCGGTTCAGATCAACCTGGATATAAGAAGGGAGCGAGTGCATATTTGTCATGGCTACAGGCTCAGGACGTTTCATCTGTCAAGCCCATTTCATGTTCTTGTGTTGCTGGAGGAGAGACCGGACCTGGCATGCCTGCTGAAGGATAAGCTCTGATCGAGAGGCAGTGGCTGCAATCATCCCCTTGATCGCTGCAAGATTACCGGGATAACTCTTTTCAGGTATCGATACTTTAATACTGGCAGGGAATTCCAGCTCCCGGTTGCCTTGAGCCAGTCTAGACAAAGTTTCAACCTTTCGATCCAGGGCCTGCACCTGCTCAAGGAGAGACCCGAGGTATTCTATAGCAAGCACAAGCTCCATTGGTACGTGAGTGGACGGCACAAATGACCCGATTCGAAGCCTTGAACATGGCGAGCACACGTGCCGGTGACCAGGTTGGAACTTTCCGCACTCAGCTGACTTTTGCGTATGGCCAAATATTAACGCATTGATATCGAGTAGCCGGTGATGGCATGAGAGTAAAAGAAGGGCAAACGCAACGTCGACGGGTTTCGTGTGCAGAGAGAGGTCTGAGCCCGTCGCCGCGTCAGAGGATGACGCAGGGCTATTGCCGCTTCCTAGGCTGGATGAGCTAGTTCTTGATGGCGAATCGTGCGGAGACTTCGATTCGAGGAAGTGAGTATATATTTCAAGCAGTTGTTCAGCGGTTCTGAACAGTCCGGCAATCGAAAACAGAGTTCCGCTTTTTTTGCCCACTTCTGGGATTGCTATCGCCATGGCATCCTGATACGCCTTTTCATCGTCGTGAATGGACAAGGGAGGCATTGCAGCGAGCTCCTTTTCCATGTCGGCAGACAACTCTGCGAGCCGCTGGGTGATCGACTTTGGGGTTCCCACATCTTCCTGCATGTCTCGGCTCTCTTGCCCATTATTACCGCCCGCTCGATGTCGGTTATCCTCTGAAGGAGCGGGTCCACCCAGCGCAGCGAAATCGAGGCTCCCCATCCAGTCCATATTTGCTCCATCCTCCAGCACTGGACCGAGGGCGGCTGGCATCCCCTCACTTGGGCCTCGGGGAACGCTGCTGTTCAAACCAATGTCATGAGATTCCGGTAGGCTCAAAGATCCTCCACTATTCGGCTGGATATCGAACAGTTCGGCTCTTGCATGTGAATCAATAGTAGGCTCCAGGATCGGATCCTCTCCTGCGGTCTGTGCGACAAACTGCCCGAATAGACTTTGGTCGATCGATTCAGGACTGAAAATCGAATTCCCGCTACTGTGAAGTGGTGGTATCAAGGGCTCTCCGTAGGGATTTCTCATGTTTGTTTCCCTGGCTTCTGGTCTGAGCCCACGCATCGACGTGCTGAAAACACAGAGTGCAGATGCTCGCGCACATCGGATACATGTCTGGCCTCCATCCGCCTTTACACATCGCAGCTTGAGGGAGTTGCAGCGGTCGCAGGCTTGCCGCTTCTTCCGCGATGATATTGGGTCCATGGTTGTCTTTCACCACCGTTTCTCTGCCTACGAAGTATTTATTGTCAAATAAGAACATTTTGGAGAGCTGATTTGATTTCCAAGCGCTAAATTCAACTAAGCTAGTGAGAACATTAGTTACATAAGCAGCTTCCGACCTCGCACTTGACCATCTCCGATCTCCGCACCCCAAACCCGACGACGACATCGACAACGACTCTCGCGGTAAGTCCTGGTTTACGGACATCTACTTCTGAATTGCCGCCCGCAGCAATGTTTCCACGTCCGTGAATTTAATATCTGGCAACAAGTCATTCCAAACCGGCTCGGTGTCGTTCTCCCCACGGCAGCCAAGGAGTAACATCAGAGGCACGAGTTGCTCGGCGGTGGCCTTCCGAACCTCAATGGGTATGCTTGGATGCGCGAGCGGTGGAATCCAAGGGAGTTTTGCTTGGCCCTTTTCGAGCTCCTCGCGGCTGACCGTGTGGACCGTCAATGGTTCGCCTGGGACACCATGTTAGCACACAGCGAAGTGAAGCAGGGAGTCGATAGTTGTAAACGTACCTAGGACCTTCCCTGCCAGGGCGATGATGTCTTTGGTCTGCATCCTGGATCCTACGATTCCTCCAACCTCGGGCCATTGGCCGGGATAGTCGAGGGCGCGCCCTACGACTCTGACAACGTCCGCAATTGTTGTAAAGGTTTGCCATTCTTCACCGCTGTCGACCTGGAGAGCCTGCTTTTCATCCAAAGCCATGAACACAGGAGTAATGTACAAATGCTTCGTGCTCCGGTACGGGTATGCGAGATAGTCCATGAATAAGCCAACCTCGAACAGGCAGTATTCCAGGACTTTCTTTTCGGCATTCACCTCCTGCAGATACTTATGCACCACTTTTTTGAACTCATACAGCGGGACATTGCACTTGTGGCTTCTGTTGACCGAAATGCTGATTAGTCGTTCGCCTTCACACCTTTGGAAAAGGGGGTATACGTACAGTCCCCACTCACTGGGAGCAAATCGTTTCACACCTGCGGCGATGCAGGCATCGATCAGAGCTTTTTGAGCATGGCATTCAGGGTCGTTGGTAATGAACGATAGGACAGTATGCACTCCTGCAAGTGCTGTGGCTAGCTCCTCCTTGTTTGCATAGTCGACTTTTTGGACTGTTACTCCGGTGCCGGCCAGCTCGGGGACATCGTCCTGCAGTTCAATCAATATTACGACTCATTCATATCTCGGAAGACACGAAATATATTCATGGGAACAGTCGACATACCTTTCGTGAAAAGACCGTGATCTGGTGTTTGCCCTGCGCAGCAAGGCCTGTGACAATTTCGATGCCGACATCTAGATGCTGGAGTTAGAATGGGACCAAAGAAAATTTCGCATTGATCATACTTCCAGCTCCTCCAGCAACAACGACGTGCACCATTTTCGGAAGTGTCTCTTGTATTCAGAAGTTCTCAAGATGTTGCTCGGGGTGATAGCAGAAACGAATGGAAGTATACGAGGGACTGACTTGGGGTATCGGGTACGTTTTGCGATGTTGGAATGAGACTCAACAAGGTGAGAAATACTGCTTTATATATTCCTATTATTCGGCGACCTTCTATCCATCAATCCTTCGTCTTCCTCCAACGGCCGACTTTCAGCATCGACAGGTCACCGAATGCCAAGACCGAATGCCGAATTTGTTCTTCGAAGCCCACGAGGCGTCAGCCACAGGGGTGACTGCGCTCCCAAACTTAGTTAAAGCTTGGCTGAAGCTTAACTAGCTCTCAAGGCTGATGTCTCTACTCCGTACACGAGGAACAAACATCAGATATTGAGGAGTTCTTCAACATCTATATTTACAGGGGGGATGGAGAAAGCTCCACGCATTAGGCCGTTTCCCTACAGGCGCTCATCTTCCCTGTAGATGCCGATTGCTGGAGATAAGGGACAATGTCGGAGTCTCGGTGGACAACAGCTTAACTCCGGTTGGCCGTGGTTTCATTTCACTACGGAGTATAAGTGATTGCATGTCCATGCTTCCATTTCCTATTCTCTAACTCTTCTCTGTATAGTACAGCATTTGGAAGCATTACTAGCGTCCATTTTCGCCATACGATCGATTCCTCACTTCGACGCCATCCAAACACCACTGGCACCGCTATGGGGACCCAGGGAGAACGACTATTTATCACCGGTGGTAGTGGCTACACTGGCTCAGTAGTCACAGAACTCGCCATTGCAGAGGGTTACGATGTTCACGCCCTTTCCCGGTCAGAAGCTAGCGACGCCAAACTGCGCAGCCTGGGCGCCACCCCCGTTCGCGGGAGTTTGACCACGCTTGACGTTTTGCGCCGCGAGAGCGCAGAGGCAGATCTTGTCATACACCTTGCAAGCGCCTATACACTTGGAGTAGGGACGTACGATGACGCGTTGCCCGTTGATATTGCCGCCGTAGACGCTATTGCTGACGGCTTGGCTGGCACTGGTAAACCTTTGGTCACCACCTCGGGCACACTTGCTGTTCTGCCCGACCGTACGGGTGCCGAAACCACCGAGGAGTCGCCGTTAGATACCAGCCCACTACATACTCGTGTTCAGACAGAGCAACACGGGTTGTCCCTAGCGAAGAGAGGTATCCGGGTTACCACTGTGAGGCTGGCGCCGTATGTTTACGGCCGTGGAGGTAGTGGAGTCTGGTTGTTTATGGGCATGTCGGCAAAGGCTGGCAGGGTGACATGTGTTGACGGCGGCAAAAATCACATCACGGTAGTGCATGTCGACGACGCTGCGCGACTGTTCCTCCTTGCAGCACAGAAAGGCCGAGCCGGTGAAATATACAACGCCAGCGGAGCCACAGATGTGACAGCTCATCAGATATTGGATACGATAGCGACGGCATTACACTTACCAGTACAGGATATCACTTTCAGTGAAGCAGAAGAGCAGCTGGGGAAGATGTTTGCATGGTTTTTGCAGGCAGAAAATAGGGCATCTGGGGCTAAGGCAGTAAGAGAATTGGGATGGCAGCCGAAGGGAACGGGGATTCTGGAGGAGATTGCTAATGGGTCGTACCAGGCAGTTGCGCAGAAGTTAAGGGCGGGAGCTTAACCCTGTAGGAAGTCAATGCAATCCTTGTTCATCACTCTGCGTGCATATCTAGAGGAGTCCCATTTGATACTCCCTCATCTTGTCCTCTGTCCTGCTTAAGCCCGGTAACGCCGTGTTTAGTCAGCCAGCTGTCTCCCAGGTAACGCGGTCACGTGCCCCACCTCTCTGTCAACAATCGCAACGACAGAAAAGACATCACAGCGTCGAATGATGAGATACCCCCACAAAAGACACTGCGATCATGGACAAACGCTCTTCTGAGACTCCTATGGATTTTGAATGGCAGTCCCATGCTCCAGGGGATGCCACTTCGCCATTTTACCAGCTCGCAATGGAGCATCGCCAGGGCAAGAAGCGTGAGTAGGCCTCCCAGCTTGAGTATCATTTCTCTTTAGGTTGCTGATAAACGGAGCTCATTCCGTAAAACAGGACCGCATAGTATCTTTGAGTCACCCGCAAAGCCCACCGCCCCTGAACTGCGTGACTCTTCCTCCCAAATATTCCACTTCTCTCAACCGCCGAGTACTCCCCACGCCGCATCCCGACCCTTATCATTCACCACGCCGCGAAATCTCGATTTCGACTTCTCATCCGGTGCTGAGAATGCGTCGTCACCAGAGACCAACAAGGATGACGACACCCCCGAACAGCCAAGCAGATCCGAGAGGAGGAATTCGCTGTTCAATTTCTACGGCAGATTCGCGCCCAGTCCAGGCCGAGGAGAGATCTCCAGGACCAAAAACCTTTCGAATGTGGTTGTGAGGAGGGTGCAGAAACGGAGGAAGAGAGATAAGCAGATTGAAAAGCATTTCCGGAGACCGAGTGAGGAGGAGGAGAATGAGCGGTCGCGAAGTCCGGAGCGGTTGCACAGATCTCATTCCTATCGGGATCGGGACGATGAGCACACTCAAAAAGAACAGCCGAAGCAGTCATCGAACGATATACCGTTTTTCTCGCGCTTCTTTACCTTTTTGGAGTCGCATCCGCATATTCCTCGGATTTTATCTTACTACGCCCAATTCGCATTCAACCTTGTCCTCGCATCCCTCACGCTCTACGTTATTATTGCGTTTTTACTCGCCATCAAATACGATGTCGAGCGTACCAGTGAATCAGTAACAGCAGACATCCTTGCCGAAATGGCGACTTGTGCGAAAAACTATGTCGAGAATCGGTGTGGCGGCGAGAGCGGGAAAAGATTACCGGCCTTGGAAGCAGTCTGCGATAGCTGGGACCGTTGCATGAATCGCGACCCTGCAAAGGTTGGCAGGGCCAAAGTTTCTGCGCAGACGCTGGCCGAAATCTTCAACAGCTTTATCGAGCCAATCAGCTTTAAAACGATGGTTCGTTCTCAATCTTTCCCTGAGTACCAGCACGAAACTAAACCTAACCTTTGCCTTGATAGATATTCTTCATCGCATCCATAACTTCTTGCGTGGCCGTGTCAAATTTGACATTCTCCTTCTTCCGCAATAAATCAAATAACCCGCCTGAGCCAACACACCCCTCTTCCTACCGTCCCTACACACCGCCGGGAATGCATCCCCACCCTTCCCAACTCGCCTTCACGCCGAGCCACCATCGCCCCGCTTTCGGCATGGATAACCAGTACTTCGGGGCACATCATCACGGGCTACAACATGGCGCGAATATTCCGTTTAATCTGAGTCCGCAGAAAATGAACGGTGAGCGAGATGGGCTGCGACAGCGACAGATCGATATGGGTCCTTCGTCTGCGGAATTCGGAAGTCCGACGAAGAGAGGGAAGATGTTTTCTTGATTAGCTCGGCGTGGATATCGCAGAATATTTTGCATTGGATGTGGCGTGGGACACTTTTTTTTTCGGGAAATGGACTTTTTAATACGGTGCAAGCGGGTGAGAGGATGCTGATGGTGTTTATTGTTTTTCTGATGCTATTGGGTTATTCTATGATCAGTGGGCTGGCGCTGGATGACGTCCCTGGTCTTCTCTGTATTTTCTATCCTGGCGCCATACTACTTGGACCAGTGTATTATTCGATATCATTTATCTAGCACCGGCTTTGATTCATTTCTGCTAGTATCAACGGACGAGGTGTATCTTGCATAAAATATGATTTCAAAGACAAAAAAACCGGATATCCACACCATATGCTAAAGACGAGATCATGAAGGATAATAAAAATCATCATCAACAAACACCTCATAAAATCCCGTGTTAGGGGATGTTCAATTAACCGACCAAAACGGCCTTGGCTCTAGCCAAGAAACTGGTCTCTTTCAGATTCGATCCCGCCAACGAATCTTCCTCATAGTCCCTTCTGCCAGACCAGATATCCATCTCCGCCAACTTGACGAACTTGGTCTTGCGGAACAGTTTCCAGAATACAACAAAGGCGATGAAGACGGGGAGCAGGATGTAGTTGATTATGAAGTCGTCGACGCTGAATGGGTTTAGGAACGCGGTGTAGCCCTGGAAGAAGATGAGGAAGATATTTGCCGCGAGGGCGGCGTAGGTTCCGTAGGGATACCAGAGGGCTTTGAAGGGGAGGCTATCTGCGGATTCTCCCTGGGCGGCGAGGGCTTGGCGGAACCGGATGTGCGTGACGCCTATTACGGCCCAGACGATGAAGGTGCATACTTTGATGTGTCAGTGAATGCTTAAATATATCTTTTTTTTTCCAAGGCACGTAAATGCGAACTTACCACCGGATAAGGTAATGAGAGCTGTATAGATTCGTCCCGCGCTGGATGATAAAGATAGGAAGCAGATACAAGCTCCTACATTGGAGAGGACAAGTGCTACCCAGGGGACACCAAGCTTGTTGGTCCGGCCCAAAAATTTCGGCGCCTTGCCACTGCGGGCGAGATAGAGGATTGTGCGTGATGCGACATATAGAGAGCTGTTGCCCGCGGAGATCACAGATATAACAATGAGACCGTTGATCAAATGTGCCGCGGGGCGAATCCCGGCGTTGTCCAATGCGATGGTGAGCGGAGACTGGGCGGTTTTGGAACCCTTGGCAAGTAGCTTCTTATCGTTGTATGGCAGGAGAATGCCGATGAAAAACATAGTTCCTAGAATCCGATCAGCAATAATCCCAAGGCCCAACCAAGATTGGGATGTCATACCAACGTAGAAGATAAGAATACGCCAGAAAACTTGACGGATTGCACGGGGTACTGCAGTCAAGGGATTCGACGATTCACCAGCAGTGATACCGACCCTATGAACGTCAACACCCTTGTCCGAAACTGCTCAGAAAGATGGACGGCGTACATTTCCGTGCCTGCGTAGAGGGTACCGGCAATGACAAATGTCTTTGCAACTCCATTGATCGAATCAGCAAAAGCACCTGGATCACTCCAGTACTTGAATCCTATCTTCCCCCTACCGAAGCCACCAGCACTGATGACGATGGCTAGGATGAAGAAGACCGAAAGGGAAATAACTTTGATCCTACAAGAAAGTTAGTAGCCCTCCGGACTTCAGCAGGTGAACACATACAGAGCGAGCCAAAACTCGACCTCCCCATAGGTCAGAATCCCCAGATTTGACATAGCGAGAAATATCACCCAGAAGATCAGAATCCAGGCCCACTGAGGGACCGTGTCCGTCCAGTACCCAATCACCAAAGACAAGGCATTGTATTCATTGGCAAGAATCTAGAATGGAAGAGTTTCAGCACAGTCCGGTTGCATCCGCAGGCTGATTAACCGTGCATATGCACGTCAGAAAGGTTAAAGGGTCGACCAACCGTTACCCAGAGATACCAATAAGCCCAACCAAGGGCAAACGCGAGCGAATCGTCTACGAACCGGCTCGAGTATTCGGTAAAGGAGCCGGAAACCGGGATGATTGTTGCTAGTTCACCAAGAGATTGCCTGCGATGGTGAGCAAGTATCCCGGAATGACTCTACAACACTCCCCAAAGCGAATGATGAGACGCTATACATGACAAAGAACACAATGAATCCCACAAGACTAAAGCTGATCAGGATACCCGCGGGGCCCGCCAGATGCAAGGCATTTCCGGAACCGACTAGAAGACCAGGGCCAATAATGCCTGTATGCTTTGTCAGTTCAGCTCGTCATGATGGGCCAGAGGAAAGAGAATGGCCAGCTGGATATGATTCTAGGGACGATCCACACCTCCAATGGCGATCATCTGCAGATGTCTGGACTTCAGCTTCCTATGCAACGGCGCCGTTGTAGGCGTCTCGATATCTGACTGATATGCATGTTGGGAGGAGAGGTCGGAAGAAATTTCCTGAGGGTCCTTTCTGGTGTCCGCCATGCTCGGACAATACGCAAAGAAATGTAGGAAGAGATCGAATATATTCCAGTGAAAACGGCTCCAAGAAGAAAGTTGGTCTTTGGGGGAACGTTTGGCTGGTTCTCAGGGGGGTTAGGTAGGGGGTCTGCGCGCGGGCAGGATCGCGCGGCAACAGGAATGAGAGGAGGACAAATCGGGAGGGGAACACGGGGGCGAGCAGGCCGCAGGGATTTTATAAATGTCCTGTCGCATTCCCGATCAAACCAGTTCATCTGCCCTGCAACACGCGAGTCTTGGACGAACGAACGTCAGGCCTCGAAAATCGGGTGCCGCTAAGAAAAGTTAGCGAGGGCGAGGAAGAGAGTTCGCGGCTCGTCAGTCGCTGGCGTTGCACGGACGGCCCATAATTCCCGTCCACTGGACCACATGGGAGGCGGATCAGCAATCGCCAAAGAAGCCCGTATGGTATCATCTGCGCCAAGATGGCGAACCACGGGGGAGCGTTGGGTCGGATCGCCAACAATCTACAGTTTCATCAGCCTCAAGCGTGGAAAGGGGAATTTCGTCATTATTCCCCACGCCAATGGATGATGGGACGGGCGACCATTCTTCAGGCTGTGGCGAGAGCTAGAGGGATTGTCCGGATTGGGTGGGAGCTGTGGCTTTCACGGCTTGCTGCCCGCGACAAACGGGAAGACATCCTCCTCCGAAGGAATGTCGCCTGAACTGGCCCTCATTCTCTGCAAGAATATGAGGTTTGACGGTCTCCTCGCCCTGTGTCGTTGAGGAAGACGTCTTTTGGCCTCTGTTCAAGGTGCAAACCGAGGCACTTCGGATATTTATGGGCCCGTTTTAGCTTACTGAGTAATATCTTGGCACTCGGAACGGCATCAGTAATAATCCGGTCTTCCTGCTGCTTTCCATCTCCGAGATGATGGAATGCGAGTCCTCGAATGGTCGACTCAATTGTCTGTTCGACTGCGTGGCCAGTCTCACCAGTTATTCCTCCAGGCAAAGTCTCTATGCACCCAGTTGAAGATTTCCACCTCCTCCAGTTCATCGTCCCAAACAGGCTCAAGCACAACCTCCGTTCCGCTTCTTCTTACTCGGAGCGATTCACCGAATATACACAGATATTCAAGCTTACCATCACGACAGAGTGACTCCACGTATGTGCGGTCTTCCGGAGACATCGATCTGGTATCAGTCGCGCCCCTATTCTTGTGGCTGATCAGCTCACGGCGGCTATCAAGCAGTCTCGGACGGTCGAACCCGCACGGGAAGATCGAGAGCTCCTTTAGATTCCTTTTGTTTGCTCGTACGAAGGACTTGATAAGAAACTACGTTGGTTGGGCGGAAGCGGTTAGAAATCCCAGCGTATTTGAAACGAAGGTGCTTCTACTTACCCTGTCCTCCTCGTTCCCGAGGTCCATGGAGATCTGAAATCTCTCCAAACCGCGACAATTCTGAAGTTGACGGACAATGCCATACCTTCCATAATTATCCGTACAGTATCGACCAAGGAACAGCAGCCGCGGCCAGTACTCTGCCTTTTCGCAGTGAATGGGCAGTCCCTGCCGGAAAATCCACTCGGTATAGATAGGCAGATCCAAAATCAGCTCACTAGCAAAGCTGCGAGGCAGACTGGTGTCCTGGGCGATAGCTTGAAGAACGGGGAAAAGGTCCCTTGCCGCAGTTGAAACACACAGGCGTCGGAGAGACGTTAGTCTGAGAATATTGGAGAATGTCAAGTGAAAGTCGGCTTCACCCTTGAGTGACAGTGCAAGGGTATCATGGGGAGTAAGACGTATATACTCTAGATCCGGAAGGTAAACCATTGATTCCAGACGTCCTTCCTGCTGGACTTCCGCCATCGAGGACTGCGGCGATCCCCAATCTGGCCCGACGTATAGCCGCTTAATATGCAAGGGACGGCCCCCTAGCGCTGCATACTGGGAACAGAGGTGACCAAGATACGAGTGTTTGATGTGTGTTAGCCGCAACACCAGCGTCAAATCACGTAAATGTGGTGAGCTCAGCAATGCCAAAACAAGCCCAGTCTCATGAACAGTTTCGCCCCTCAGCCCGGTCACCACGAGACTCGTCAGGTTTGCAAAGCTTCCAAAATTCAAGGGGCTGTCGTCTGGTGGGAATCTCGACCACGCCAGGTTTTCGGTTGGTCCACCGTGATCAGTTTCATTAGTAGGCAGGTGCATAGTCACGCGTTTCACTTTTGTATTCTCACGGAGCAGCGTCGAAAGTGATTGATGGAGAAAAGGCAACTCCGCGTAAAGCAGATGATGACGATGGAAGGGACTCAGACGCTTTGTATTGAACCTAATAGGTGTCAGGACACTGCTAATTATGCCTCGTTGACCAAGGAGAACGAGACGTAACTAATCAAATCGAATATGGAATAAAAAGGAAAAACATACGAGAATGAAATCAGATTCGGCATCCGTTTGAGGCACTCGATCAACCTCGCATTCACCTGCCGATAGTAGTAAACCATTCGTTTACTCCGTCCAACTCCGGTTTTGTCGAGCTCAGGAATCGGGATCGCACGCCGCTCTCCGTCGGTAAAGGCATGGAAAGCCACCGAGAATTCTCTGACATGATGGAGATAAGGCAGTTGTAATAGCTCGGTGAACTCTTGCGAGCTGAGCCGGGGCAGACTGGTATTGGTGATCTTTGAAAAGACCAGCGGAACGAGAAGAGCGTGCATCCATCGACATGTCTGTGAAAGATGGCTTACGTCTTTCTGAGATTGGATATACTTTCCAAGTTGAAGCCAGATTTCAGGTGGTAGGTTGTCCATGATGGCTGTCGCTCTGGGTGGTGTTGAGTTGTCGTCGCTCAAGGCTCCATGACAAGGGGATGCAAAGGAATATTTTCAAGCTATAACTAAATAGGACTCGAAACTTGCAGGGTACAATCCCTGGATGGATATCGACAGCAGCTCGCATCTCCAATTGATTCGGTCATTTAGCCAGAAAATCGCTAGATGTTTATCCGCGCCCAAGCTAGGTTGAGGCTGTCATGGAAGAGAAGGGTTGGTTCTGGGGTTAAAAATTTTGAACCATCAGTATTAACTTCTTTTATGTCGAATATCACATCACCAATCCTCAAAAAACGTCACTAGACCCCTACTCAAAGCGCACGCTATAACAGTCCCATGGTCTTCATCCGGGTATTCTTTGATTATCGACTTCCCAAGCACTCCGCTATCCGTCAATCGTTTGTGAATACCTATGGCAGCATCGCCCATGGCTCGTTGCTGCGCGCCTTTTCTTCGCTCCTGGTAATGTTCATCCGATTCACCTTTCCATTTGGGCGGGTCTTGTTCGTATGAGCCGAAAAAGACCATGAGCATTGGCCTCCGTTTATCTGGCCGCGACTCTCGAAACCGCCGCTCCTCCGTTAAGATGAACTGATTGTCCCAGTGTATGGATGGACTGGCGGCGATAAAGCAGTCGAATGCATTTGGATGCGTAAAAAGCACATGCAAAGCAAATAATCCGCCGTAGGAATGCCCGAATAGCGCCTCCCGATCGATATTGACCCCCGGAAACAGCGTTGATCTCATAAAGGGGCGTACTACTTCAGTGATAAACTCAAGGAAAGCGTCCGCTCCTCCGAAGCCTTCAATTGATGAAGAAGAGGGAGGAGTGAGGTCAAATGCTCGCCTGCTGAGATCATAAACACCGCCAGCTAGAGGGTACCCGATCGCCACGATTATTCCCCCAGAAGAACGAGGTGAATGTGCCCGACGCCACATGGCTTCCGTGGCTGTCAGAAAAGTTGCATTGCCATCAACAGTATAACTAAAACAACGGTCAGGAAAAATGAAGAAAAATTGATCAATACTCTAGTGCAAGAGGCGGATAAAAGGGACTAACAGAACTGGCACAGTGGCGCCAGTCGGCGGCCTTCGATCCGGCCAACTGAGGGGCCATGACACTTGGATGCGGTATGTGTCTCCGGCCTTGCTTTCCAAATCCCATTCGCAAGTATGCGAAAGCTGCACGACTCCTTTCGGGATATCCATACTCATCGTCGCTAGGGAAGCGAACATAATTAGAAATAAAGCAGGGGAATAAAGCTCTGGTTTTCGAAAGATGAACCAAAATCCAATGCACGGAGAACAGATTTTATCTGGCAATAATGAGAACCTTAGCCTCCGGGTTCAGCCCGATGAATACGAGCGAGGTGGGAAGAGGAAGCTGCGAAAAGATTATCAGATTAGATCAAACTTTAAGTTCAGCCAACCAGAGCGTCAGAAGTGGAGAAATCTCGCCTCAAGGACGGATCTGATAAGATAATTTCCCTGACATTGACATGGTCTTAATCGACGGCGGCCTTTCATCAAGCCACTTGCCACGCGGTTTCCTGGCCGAGGCGTACCGCCGTGTACGTGATTCGACGGAATGGTGAATCCAATTCTTAGGGCCATAACGGATGAAAACCTAAGCGCATGGGTAATTCTTTTCTCGGAAAAGGCGGCGTGGCAAGGAGGGTCACACCATGCCACCGGTTGTCGGCATAAAATCCTGGAAGATCCCTGAGATCTTTAAAACAAGCGTGCCCGCTTGTTCGGAAAAAAAAGGGACAAGACCTTTGCTTTTCTCTCAGCTGCTGCTTTTGTCATTCTTTCCTGCAGTCATGCAAGTAACGGCGGAAGGGAAACCCTGCAATGGCGAAGGAGATAATGTTGCTTCCAAGTCAAATCTCAACGAGAAACATGTACACACGGCGGATGAAGAAGACGCCCGATCGGTACACAGTGACCCAGAGAGTCTGCAAGCTGGAGTTCAGAAAGCCTTTATCCTGAAGAAAACATGGACGAAGACTGCGTTGATGATCGCGTACTCGGGGTAAGTGATCCAAAATAAACGGCCATATGTTTTTGCTGACAGGATATAGCCTGATCATTTTGTCCCTGGTCATGAATTTAGGTGACTATTCGACCTTGGTATACGAACCGTATGCCACGAGCGATTTCAAGCAACATTCGATGATGAGTGTTTCCCGAGTTGTGAGCAACATCACTCGAATTTGTGCCTATCCAATTATCGCCAAACTGTGTGACGTTCGTTCAATTCAGAAACCTGCGAAGGCTGTTAAGAGACTGACCATTGAGACAGGTGTTCGGGCGCGCGGAAATGTTTATTTTTGCGATTGTCGTCCAGACATTAGCGTTGGTTTTGTACGCCTCAAGTCGTTATATAGATCAATATGCCGTAAGTCCTGCAGCCAGGCTGCCCCTAGAGGCCGAAATCTATCATACCAACCCTGATTATTGCGAGACAGGCGGCAGGTATCTTCGATGCCATTGGGGCAACGGCTTTTATCCTCACTCAACAGGTATTCATCGCCGATGCCACCAACTTCGTTAATCGAGGTCTCTGGTCCACCATCCCAGAAATCGTGTCCACGCTACCAGCCATCTACCTAGGCACGATAATTGGGGATAGCATGTTAACACACTCTTCCTGGCGATGGGGATGGGGAATGTGGGCAATCATTTTCCCTTGCAGCTCGGTGCCGTTGATTGCGACTTTGCTTATCTTGCAACAACGTGCTGCTAAAGACAATCCACAGCAGAAGCCCAAATCTCTCATCGCCGGCGCCAGGGCGGGAGATGCCCTATGGAAGAGAATATGGCACCTTCTCTGGACCGAGTTGGACATGCTTGGAGCTCTGCTTCTGGTCGCCAGCTTTTCTTTGGTTCTAGTACCCCTTTCACTTACGGGTTCCTTCAACAGTCAGCGGTGGAGAGAACCATCGTTCATAGCCATGCTGGTCGTGGGCGTCGTACTCTTCATCGCTTTCATAGTATGGGATACAAAATTTGCGAAGAAACCGTTTATCCCATATCGCATGATTTGCGAGCGAACTGTCATTGCCGCGTGCATTGCATCGGCACTGGATTTCATGAGCTACGTCCTGTTCGCACTCTTCTTCCCAAGTTATTTGCAGGTTGCCGGCGGTTATTCTCCTGGCCACGCAACACGGATTGAGTAAGTGATAGCTTGCAAACCTGGTTGTCCATCGCTAATCGTTGATCGTAGCAATGCTCTCCGAGTCAGCAACCAAGTATTTGGCCTCTTCGTCGGCCTTGGAATGAAATACACAAAGCGGTCTCAGATGTGGGTGTTGATGGGTCCACCGGTCACAGTGCTTTCCCAAGGTATCATGATTTATCTTGTCAACATGGGACCCGGACGTAACTCGAACGAAGCCGCCTTTGTCGCCGCCAAAGTCCTAAATGGGTTTGGACGGGCATGTTTGCAAACAGCAGGCCAGGTCTCCGTTCAGGCCGTGGTATCGAAGCAAGAGGTTGCGGTGGTGACTGCAGTGTACCAAGCAGCGATCAGCGTAGGCGGTGCAATTGGGACGAGGTGAGCCCTGCCTTGACTGAATGACTTGATGATAAGACTGCTAACCACAATGTAGCATATCCGGGGCAATTTGGAGAAACCAGTTGCCGAATAACCTTCGCCATTATCTCCCTGAAGAAGCCCAAAAGAACGCCACGGCGATATTTCAGTCGATACGTGTGGCACTGAGCTCTAAACCGGGGCCGGTTCGAGAAGCGGTGAACCAGAGTTATAGGGAGTCTCAACAGACACTTGCAATTGCCTCAACAGCGGTGGTAGCCCCAATATTGATCATCGTGTTTTTCATGAAGAACGTCCGGCTCGACGAGTTGGACGCGGAGAACAAGAAAATTGAAGATTCTGAAGAGGTTCAGGGAGCTGACGAGATCCGGGAGACCGTCAATGGAAAGCAAGCGGACCCAAACCCACAGCCAACAGCCAAGATTAGCCTGTAGTTCCATGGAAACAGCACAGAGGACAGACGGGAATGGTTGTGGAAGCTTAAATCTCCTTTGATGTCGTCGGAGTTGAGATTTCTGCCAAGCACCACCGCCCACACGCGTTCTTTCGCGTCTTTTCCGACTTCAAGCAGCATCATCATCCTGACAAAATAATTAAAACAAATAGATATTGGACGACTTATACTAAACAGTTATATACAGCGCTTTCTTCATCATTCGTCGTCATCGCCAACCATCGCCGGATCATCCAGCGTCATCTTGGGTCCCTTGAACCATTTGTGCGCGAAGAAGAAATAATACAACAACGAACAAACCCATACTCCTCCGTTGATCACCACGGCATAGTTCATTTCGGTTGCTAAAGTTTTATAGGCCCGGTTAGCGACATCTCAACCAACCCAAGACTGTGGGACACTTACCCGGTGGTGCTGGCCCCCCTACCGGGAACATGGACAACGTGACGGCGAAGACCAGATATATCAACGCCACAATCGCAATAGGGGTGCTGAAACGCCCTGTATAGACGGCACCTGGCTTAAACAAGTCCTGGCCCCAGAAAATCCGGCAGAAAATGGGCACCCCCCAAGCGAAGCAGTTGCCCGCCACGGGCAAGGAGAATAGCGCATTGGCGGCAGCTTCGTCAATCAGGCACAATAGCCCGATAAGTACGGCTACGCCTGTAGAGGCCCACACAGCTCGGACAGGCTGGTATCGAATTTTCTTGCTCACGACGCGGAGGAATCCGGAAAACGGCAACCCTCCGTCGCGAGCGAAGGCCCAGCTCTGGCGGGATACCGATATCAACTAGCAAGTGCGGTTGTTAGTGATATGTTCGAATCATTTGGCTGAGGCCACCTACAATACTCAAACCCATAAAGAACTGCACGATAGCGAGGACGACCATGAAGCCCATTGCTCCAGACTTCCCCAACGCGTCAAAATAGATCTAACAACGCTTATTAGTTCTCAAAGGTACAAAAATGTACTGGCAATTTGATGAACAGACCTGAGCCATGGGTTGGCCAAATGGGGAGCCCAGTGTGGCCTCGAGATTTGTATTCATACACGCGGCAATTATACAGACGGACAGGAAACCGAGACTCCAGCAGCCGCCGATTGATGCCAAGATGCCATAGGGAACGGCCTTAGGGGCATTTGTGGCTTCCTCACTCATGTGGACGCAGGAATCGAAGGCTCCGATGGTCCAAATGGGGGACAGCCAAGCGAGGACGAAAGCCCATCCGGTCGGCCAAGAAGTAAGATTTTCGATCTGGGTGAAGACATATTTGCCTGAGTTGATACCTTCTGCAGAATTCGCCCTCCCAATTGGCAGCGCAATAGCGGTAGCTATGACGAGCCCGACGTTTGCAACGATGCAGACTGACTGAATGCGGTGCATGACGGGGGCAGCGAATGTTGCTAGGATACCGTGAAGAATCACACAACCCGCATATACACCGTACACAGCATAGTCTGAGGCAACCCATTCACCGTCTGTTGCGAGAGAGACCAGTGATAAGAGCATTCGAGCAAATCCATCTAAGCACTATCAGCCGCGGAAACTTCGCCAAAATAATAACCACATGGAACTCACAGTCAATCGAGCATAACCCGCCAATAATGCCAATTGTGTTGCTATAGCCGACCACGAAGCTCAGAGGGTTTTTCCATTTCTCCGCTGCGAAATGATGCGTCCACCAATACAGACCTCCGGAAGTCGGTAAGGATGAACCGAGATCGGCCTGAAAATGTTAGACGACCTGGTATGTACCTTATTTGGATGAGGTTTAAGGGAAGATACCATTGCAAGCCCGACAAGGAAGATGAAACCGCTCGCAATAAACCAGCCCTAGGATCAGATATCAGTCACCTCGGTCGCATATAATGGGCGTTGGGGGCTGTACCCAAACCATAGCTGCAGGTCCGCCAGGTATAGAAAACGCGAGAGTTGACGCAATTGAGGGTAAGAGACCCATGATACTAAACGCAATGGCAAAAACCTGTGTTGTCGAATAGTGACGCCGAAGCTCTTGCTTGTACCCCATGGTCGCTAGACGGCCGTGTGAGTATTTTCACCTCTAAGAGGAATTTGACGGACGCTGTTTCACGTACCCAGGACCAGGGCGTCCCCAGAATCGGCGATGCCAGCATGTTCCAGCTTCGTGTCTGCAGCTTTTTCCGCCATATTGTTGCGTTGTCTGGCACACCTGATCGGTTTCTTAAGGTGGATTGAACCGATTTTCGAATCTGGAAATCAAAACTGCCACCCTGGGAGATGATGGCTGTTTTATGTGGGCATGTTCCTTGTGAGGGGGTGGAGGAAGAAGCTTTCTCATGAGTTCGGCCAGCATTCAAAACGCGACCAGTTGGGAGGCGAGCTTCCAGACCACGCCTCCGGCAGATCCACCCCCAGATTTGAGGCCCGAGGTATGACTTGACAGCGGCAGACAGAGGACCCGGGTTTGTCCTGACGTTGCGTCATGACTCACGGTGAGAAGAAGCGAGGCTCTGATGGCTGGCACCGCATTGGTCCTGCAAGTTTCCACTGCATTGCTGCACTGCCTGAGATTGTTATTCTGCTCCTCTGATTCTTAATTACAGTCTCACAGAGGTCAAGAACAGATAGCTAGAGGAAGCACCGTCAGCCCCGACGCATGAACCTCCCAAATAAGGACAAGTGGCTTGTCAACGATTCAGGACATTTTCCTTGGCTTGGTCCATTTGTTTCAACCTAATCCGAATGGCTTTCTTCCTGTTTAAGGAAAAAAATGCTGGCGAATCTCGTCGATGAATTTTTGCGCCACGGACCCGAAAATCAATCCGCCACCGGGTGCAAGCTGTGAGGCCCCTCAAGATCCCAGCAGAATGGGAGTTTCTGCAACAAGTCCCCTGGTTAAGGTTGCTGCGCACGAATACGAGCCCTGCAACATGGCCTCGGCCGTATTGGCGGCTGTCTGGGCAAACGTTATTTCCCCGCATGTTTTCGCCGCCCGAGTCCAAGCTTTGCGGGGGAAGAGACTCTCTCGTTTCTTGACTTGCTTGGCCGTTGATTGGACATTGGCTCCGTCAGATGGGCTCTAAGTTCTGAGTGACCGTCCGGCCGACATCGGGACAGGTACCAAATTTACAGGGTTCACTCGACAAGAATGCCAATCGACCAGCTCTCCTGACCGCTCCTAAAATCAAGGTATTCAAAGCTTTCACATTAGTCTCTTAACTTCCATATGTACCAGCTTTGATCGCAGCCGGCTATCGACCTCAGCCAACTTCGGAGTGCCGAGCCGACATAAACAGAGTTTCATCCCCTCATTCCCCTGAGCCGAGCAGCCGGTTTTGCAGATTCACCACGTTTGCCACGTTCTGACCTCTCATGTATGTAGCTGTTCGCAACCCCTCGCCAAATCAACAAGATGTCATTTTATATACAAATATGCCTTGACCGCCTTTCATGTCAATTGCTGTACCTCCATTCCATCTCGGAGCTTTCCCAGATTTTCCACGGCCCACTTCTGCCACTTGTCCGCATACTCTGGCTGCTCACGCATATATATCTCCCCCCGACTTAGCTCTGCTGCACATCCTGTCTCATCACCTTCCGTGAACCGGCTAACAGCTCGAAGCACTGTTGAAACGGGTGTCAAATGATTTTCTGACACGATACCTAGTAGTGGATCTGTGAGTCCTGCTGCGACCAGGCCTGGACATAGGCAGTTGATCGTGATGTTTTCGGACTTAAGGCCGGGAGCGAGGGAGCGGACTAAACCGACAATCTACGTATTCCTTGCGTTAAAGCGAGCGAACACCAAATGAAGGTTGTTGAACTTACACCATGCTTTGCTGTAGTATATAGTGGTAAGTATGGGAGGGCATATAATCCCCCAGAGCTCGCGGTTGCCACGAATTTCCCGCCTGGGGTAGAATTCTGTCGGAAATAATGCAGCGCCAAGTATAGAGTATACAGAACGCCAGTTAAATCGACATCGATGGTCTTCAAATCCGGCTTTGGCGGTGGATCTCCAGAGTTAACAGATGTGCAAGGCCGAATAATGTCACAGCTATCAACAATCCCGGCATTCGCAACAACTGTGCAATTCGTCAGATAACTAGCAGTGGAGAAGACAATTTGATAGGGAGGATTCGGAAAGATACCGAAATCGAGCCTCTTCCATTTCTTCCACATCTCCACAAACGCAGCGGTGAGAGAGCCGTAATTGGTAACATCAGCAGCCATGAACAGGGCATTCTCGCCCAGCTCTGCGCAGACCGAATCACCCTGCGACTGGTTGACATCAGACAGGCAAACCTTCCATCCCTTGGCCAAGAGGTCTTTGGCAATGGCGAGGCCAATGCCACCAGCTGTATGGAGAACGTTAGCACCAAGTATCGCAAATGGGACGGGAGGATCCGCACCTGCGCCTGTTATGAGTGCGACACGGGACTCTGCCATTGCGCTCATGGAGAGAAATATCGGATTGTATGCCCAAATCACTGGGCTTCGAGGTCAATATTAGAACAGGGCGATATTGATAGCTCATAATGTCTTTTTGTAACTTGATTCCGCTTTAAAGCCCTGGAGGGCCGGGACATCGTTTAGCCCTGAGTTGGGTAAGGCAAACAGCCTTACCCAGGAAGACAGAGACTCGCCATCGGTCCCATCGGGACTCAGAAAACGTGGGCCATGGAGATTTCGTCAGATCATCGGCTCTTCTCTGCCATTCTCAACCAGCGCTGTTTGTTGAACAAGAAGTGCTCGATATTCTTAACTTGATGGCTGAACCTCGGCAGGGGAACCGCGGATAAAGAATTCTCCATCGGCCGAACGATCAAATCTCTTCGTTAAACTCGTTAAGCGAGCTTGGACAGCGGTTTTCCACAGCCTGCAAAAGCATTGGACATTCTATGAAGAGCTGGAGATCCCAATATTACGCTTTCCAATGCATAATAGTATTTTGGACGACAATAAAGAAGCCTCTACAGAGAAAGATTGGTCTTATTGTTTAGGTGATCTTCGACCTCTGTGGCTCTATTGGCGTCTCACCCAACACCGCCGCACGCAATGCACAAATCTGCCCTTCCTACCCCTAATCTCGACATATACCCATATTTCTTTGGTTTAAGCCCATACACCGACTCAAGATGCGCTTCTCGCGCCGGAAATCCTTTGAGAATCCCGAGTCGCCGCCAACTTGGGAGATCAAACAGCTGTTCGTGTCGATGGCTGGCTGAGAAGCCTCTGCCCTCCAATCCTGGAAACCCCCTCCCAGCTTGGAAATCTTGTCTCCCTATATCGTCCTAGAGCGGCCGAAAGCTGACGGGTGAAAGGATCTTCCCTTTCTGACAACCGTATATTCTTGCATGTGTGTTGGAGGAAGGAGGATAGAAGGCGGAGCAGTCAAGAGGATGAGGCATGCGCAGATCTACCCAATAGACCGTGTGTGGATCGAGGGCAAAGCGTGAATCGGAGCTGGCTCTGGACTTCGCCGCGCACCCTTCAGAGGAGGGGGAAGTGCTTCACCAGGCATGGCTCTCCCCCAACCCCGGGCGGATTGCTCTCAGGCGTCGAGGGATATGAAGATTCTAGACCCCAAAGAATCCCCGGATTTAGGATATTATATCCCCTCTCAGTAAAAGTTGGATCAGGCATAGCTGCGAGAGCAAGGCGACAGACAAGGAATACAGCTTGATCTGCTCGCTTGGTTCAAGGCAAGCTGGCCCGGCGGATGAAGGTGGCCAGCACTCGCAGCACTGCCTCAGTCTTGCCCAGGCAGGGAAGGAGAGACAGCATCTGGTGTGGTAACCTTGGAATAGGGCTTCTGTTTGATGCCAAAAACGTTAAGATGAACAGGGTTCTGCATCCGTGCTTGGTCTCTCCTCATTTTCATGCCTTGCTGGCACTGGACAAGGCCTTGTGTACAGCATTGGCAGCATCCTGGGGTTCGAGATCTGCTGTGCTCGGACATGTTCATGGTAAGCGATCCAATCGCCTTCATTGGCTTGTGCTTGATAGACAATCCTCCCCAACCCGGGTGTTCTTCTGCGATTCTAAACTGGACTGTCATCTTCTTTCAGCATACTGCGTAAGTTTTCCCCAATGTTCAAGTTGCAATACTTGCTAAAATACCATAATCACCGCGTTATCCTTGAGGGGCAACAGGCGAGTGCGGAGCACTTGTTAGGGGGCAGCTGCTGATCCCCAATTGCCCAAGCACCAGCCGCAATGACCTCTGGAGCGACACAGTTGCAGCTCGACAAAGAGCTAAGGAATCTTGGCAATTTCGGAGCTGCTCAGATAGACTGATGTCATCAGCCAGCCCTGCAAGAACCGAGCGCGGACCTTCCCGCGGGCGAACAGGCGGCGATACAATCATAGAGAGGCATACTCGACCAATTTAGTGAGGGTTGACCGTTTCAAGCAGATCGGCGGTACAATCCCGGCCACGGTGTTCTGCTATGGGCAAATTTCTAACTCGAGATGAGCCGACTGGATGGATTCAGGTGCACGACTTGATATGCATTTGTAGCATGCCTGCTTTTGTTGTTGGGTGAACCTCTCCATGCACATGGTGCGTCAAATCGAAGTCATGCGGAAAGGAATGGATATGCATGGATTCCAAGAAGCATCATTATTTTTTTCTAATTTGATGTTAAAACTATCTGATCGCATCGGGTCTCAGTGCAGAGTTGCAGTGGGCAGAAGAGGTTGATGCAATACCCGTGGCAGGTTAGATGCAGGATACCCCTGTATTTATCATCTTTCTGACCACCCAGTCCGATTGGCAACTCTCGAGGTCTTGATGCTCCAGTGTCATCTGGCGCAGTTATTGCTGTTGGATTGGGTCCCATTGCATCCTCGACAAACGAATCCAACCGTGCGGCCATGTCTTCAGAAACTTGGGAAACGTCTATATATATCTCACGAACCCGCCATCTTCCTTCGCCACTATCAGCCTCCAGCAGCGATTGCGAAACCATCAAGTTCAGTCTAACAATCTCAAGTTTGAACGACCTCGCACACAAACATACATCACCACACACGATGGCCGCTCCTAGTTCTTTCTCTGCTGTCGAATCCAACGAGCTCAGTATCCTCTTCTACGCGAGGACCAATAACACGCTCGCTTCCCTGACCGCCCAGAAATCGGGTGAGGACCCCAGCAACCCGGAGTACAAGACCGCCAATGTTCTCATCAGCGGCAACACCGTCAACACCGCGGCTCCTCAGATAGGTGCCGTCGCTTATACCTTTGGCGGCCAACGAGAGGCAAGTGTGCTCTTCCTCCATCTCTTTCGTCTCTTTTGTTTCCCCTTTTCTTTTTTGGAAGGGAAAATAAGACAAAGCTACCAAAAATTAATAAAACTACGCGGTTGAGCCTTTGAACGACCACCTCCCGTCAAAATCTCATATGTCCACTTTCATATTTGCCAAAGTTGACCTTCCAGTAACGTGGTACACATTACTAGATCCGAATCTACTACATCGATGGTACCGACGACGACGGCTACTATCTCAAGGAGCTCTGCCAGACTAACGGCGGCGACTGGTATAGCGGGAGTCTCGACAAGAACGGTTTCGAAGTCACCAAAGACTCATTGATCTCCGCTAACGTTGAAGACGGGCAGGGGGATCTCAAGCTCTTCTTTCAGAAGCAGAGGGGTAACAAGAAGGAAGCGTGGGTGGCCTGGGTGGTGATCGGCCAGACCACCTGGTCCCGCCGTAAGGTTTCTGACACTTGGTAGATGGCAGCGAAGGATTGGTTACAGAGGCTGCAGACCGAGGCACAGGAAGTCGACTGTTATGAGATGATGGCTTTGCTCCTTGAGGAACTTGGGTCATTTGTCGCTCTTTTGTGCAGAGCAGAATGAAGGTTTAGGTACTTGGATTCTGATTATCATTCACTCGCTATAGTTACTGGACCAGAATAGCTATTTAGCTAAGGACATAACTACCAGACGTTCCCACATGTCTTATATAACTTACACGGCCATTAGGATCCACCCCTAGTGACTAGATCACATTGATACCCCCTCTTGCCGGTGAGAAGCAGCGCCTAAATTCGCAACCATTAGTGATCCAATCGTAACATGTCTAGACATGGAACTATGAGCCCTGCGTAAGATTAACTGACCATACCTCTGGGAATTCTTGACATACATGTGTTTCTGCTCCCCTCCCAGGGCTGTGCTACGGGTTAAGATCTCTTTCCCCTCAGGAAACCAACATCGAGTTTCCAACCTGTCTTTTGCAAACAAAACGATTTCATTCGACTCCAGCAAATTCATCAATGAGCAATCGCGGAAGAGGCTCGCAGAGAGCCCGATAGACTCCCCGAAGTAGCATCCAGCGTCGAGTTGACATTTGTGTCCGATCCAACCACCTCTCGACCGCTCTTCGGGGGATGAGTCTCACCAATGCTTCCGCGCTTGTGCTGCCGGGGCAGAAACAGACTGAGCAGCCGCGTGCAGAGCGAGACAGTGCAAAGAAGCATGTTTGAAGACTCCTTCCACTGGGCTGCGCCGTATGGATCGGAGGGAGTCGTGCAGCTCCTACTGGAGGGCATACGTGATATCAATATGAGAAACGGCGTATTCTGGTACACGCCGCTGCATCTTGCTGCCCTGAAGCAACATCAACAGAAACTGGTCCTCCCGGTACTTATACGTCGGAACCAGGCCCCGAAAAACCCGCCTCCACGAACCGCGATGCCGTTGCAGCAATGGCCCCGAGATGCCTGAGCTGCGAACAACTAACCAGGAGGCATGTGCAGATTCTAGATGCAGTATTAGTGGTATTGATAATTATATACCATTAGGCATTAGACATTAAATACTAAACATTAAACATTAATATGGATCATGTCATCGGAGGGCTATGGTATGAAGGCCCTCACATCATATCTCATCGAACCCAACTGACCCCTACTCAGTATTCACGTTAGTTGTCCCAATGACTACGCCCTTTCATATCTCCCGCCGCCGTTAACTGGACATCCATACTCGTCTCATCAGCTTCCAACCTCCTCTCCTTCCGATACCGAGTCCGCCACCGATGCACAGCCATGCCAGCGTATCCCCAATACCAGAGATACATCAACGTGATCACATAGCCGACAGCCTGGCGCACCCAGAATAGAGTGTTCCATGCTGCCGGGAACTGAGTTTCCGCGCACAGCTCAGAGAGAGGGCTGAAGAAGTCGAAGCAGAACCAGTTTGTGAACATGCCAATTGATAACACGAGTGCGGTAATGGGGTGTAGAATTCTGCGGGCGTAGAGGAAGGTGTGGACGCCCAGGTGGATGGTTTCGATGCCCATGAAGAGGAAGAGGGACATGACGATGCCCCTGGGAGCGAGTTGAGGTTAGTACTACGTTCAGCAGGGGCGGAGTAAGGCGTGTCATACCCGCCGCAAGTGTACGTGTCCAGCCTGCCCCATCTTATCGGGGCACGATATCGGGATTTGTCGTTGTTCAATACGACACTGTAGGCCGCGGTAGAGATGGAGAGAATCCAGAGGAGGGCTATGAGGATGGCCGCCGGGAAGAGGAAGAAAGGTCCTGCTTTGCAATTGGGCCACCAAGTATATCGGCGACCCTGGGATTTGGGACGGTAGAATGGGGGAACAAATTCCATTTTGGGAGGAGAAATGAATCTCTTGAGCATCATTTCATCATTGTGCGGAAGAGTAAACAAAATCTGGGGTTTGGGCGGGATTTAAACCTCTTTTTCTGTGACTTCGTATCTGCACCATGATGATGAAAACGCTGCTGCATATGTCACGGCAGCAGAAGAAAAGATACGAGTATGAGAGCTTGCGGCCACTTGGACTCTGAGAGGAGCTGAGAGTATTGCAGATCAGATATACTTGATCAGGACCTCGTGAAGCCCGATGCTGCTGCGCCTCGAACCAACACCATGTTATGAACGAGGAATGACATAACTAGTGCTCGAGTGGCATCCATTCGCAGCCTCTCAGATCCCTCCAAGGGGAGATAAACTCGAGATGGACCCTCGAGCATGTTGATCCTCTCTTTTTGCCCCCCCGAACGAGATCAAGTTGATTTCTCCACGAGCCTGGAGAATCCTCCATCATGCCGAGATCGCCAAGCGCGGCTAGTTAACTATTTTTAGGCCTGGTGACTCGTGAATGACGAAACTCCCTTCCTTTGTCTTCGGGGCAATGCAGTGTCTGAGAGCTTTGTGCTCGTAGCTGGAATGTGGTCCTGTTGACGTGCCTAAAGGAGCTGTATCGGGACAACGTCCGGAAGCGCGAGGCGTGGAAGCTTTGAGACCTCGTTGGATGAACGGTCTTCTTGCTCATTGTCTACAAAGCTTTTTGTGCGAGACGAGCGCGGAGGCTCCGGCTTCAACTGGAAGGGATTGCGACGTGCACACATATTTGGGCAGGTCCCATGGCTCGTAGGGCTGCCTTGAAGGTATAAGCTCGCGGGTCTCTGCTGTCCGCGCTCGAACAAAGCTCGCCGCCAGGCCTCGAGCCTTACTTTGGCCGATTTGAATAAGTATTTCAATATCAAGAGGTGACTCCTCCTGGACCTTGATCGCAACGCACGGACAACCACCAGACAAGGATGGGATTAGAAGGTTCACGGAATTGGCTGCAGAAGTGGTCTCAATTCCCTCAAGGGAGACGCATCCGCGAATAGCGACCGGGGAACGATCGGTTGAATCACTGGTCCGACTCTGGCCTGTCAGGCCTGGTTCGATATTCCAGAATGAGTTTTGATATAGCTCAGAGCTGGGTCTTTTTTCGATGAAGAGGACGGCATCTCCCTCGGCAGGGCCAGTAATAGACATTTCTCACGATTTGTCGTCGAAACTCGCCCCAACAGCTGTCCCGAGCCAGGGCAATAGCTATCTTCTCATTATCTCCCGAACCGAGTCGTTTCCAGCGGATTACTTGCCTATATGGCTCGTGGCTATCTAACCATCGAGTTCTGAACGTCCCTCCTGAAATTCCCATCATAATAAAGGAACCTACTGGCGTCCTCCACGCAGCCCACCTTGTCAAGTTTCTCGACAACTCAAACGGCCGGGGGTATTTACCTGGTGGGTTGACTGCGAATCAGCCGCGAGAATGGGTAAAGCCGTACCTCAAAAGACTCACTATGACGGTGGTATCAAAAAGCATTTCTTCCTTCCGCACGACTGGGTCACCCTGTGAGACTTGAGTTGCATAAGCTTTTGGAAGGAGGGACAGTTTTGATCCCTCGGGCGAATGATGTGGTTACCATGCAACATGGCCTGGCGCCCGAGTGATGAGGCCGGGTCGTGTTGACGATAACAGGTCCATGTACCAGGGTCTACTTGGCCGCCAGGTATAAATGAAATGGCAAATTCGCTCTTAGATTCCGCTATCCTATACTCGTCGACCTTCATCAAAACATACACTTCATATCCTATCCTTCGACTTCTTACTATCAAGAAGCAAAGAAAGTAGCCACCATTTCCGCCAACAGCATCGCATCGTCGTCCTGATCTGCACTATTCAGTCCTGCATTCAGATAATCCGAATACCACCTCTGTCCATATGCCTTGATTGTTTCTCTATTGATCCACCGATCGAACTCGAAGTGACCCTGAAGGGTGAGGACACGACCACGTTCAAACAGTCCTTGCACCCGGCAGTGCGAAGTGGTACCGATGACCATCCATGAAGGTGGAAGCGGTTTATCTTCAGGGACGACGACAAGATCACCATGCACAAACTGGACCCTGACGTGTGTTTCCTGAACCGGTTGCCGTCCCATCAAGAATCGTATCATGGAGAAACTCTGTGACGGTGCTGGGGGCAGGGACCGTGCTGACGGCAGCGTGTGAAGAGAGACTGGAAGCGCGGAAACGAATGCTGGGGCGAGCTTCACTGTCTGTACGCCGAGCTCCCAGCCGTTGGGGTCAGATTGCACGGTGACACCATGCTCTCGGAGGAGGGAGCCACAGATTAACTGATGGCCGAAGCAGGAGCCGAAGAATTTGATGTGTGAGTGGTTTGCGTATATGTCCCGCACATACGCATCGAGAGTCTTCATCCATGGCAAATCATCATAAGAACTGAAAGCTGTTCAGGACGTTCAGCATCATATTTTCCTTCCGGGTTACATGTTCGATGGGATATTTACCTGCACCACTCAGCAGAATAGCACCGACTTCCTTTGGGTCAGCTGGATATTCCCCTTTGACTGTGTCATAGCCCGTGGTTTCGAACTCGATGTGCTGGCTGTAGATGCGTGTGTTATTGATCCGCTTTGCTGCTTCCTTGAGCAGTTTTCCGAAAATGTCGCTGAACAGGCCTCGAGCACGGTGAACTTCGGGGACGGGAGTGTCGGTATTAAATAGAGCAACGCGAATCACTCGTTTGGCCATGTTTGGATGGTTGTAAAGAAGTAGAAAGGGTTTGGTCTATAAAATATTGCTTTCTGAGTGCAGTAAAGATTGTAGAGAAGAAGCTGAGATATGAAAAGAAGGTCTCTTCTCAAAAGTAGGGGTTTGTAGAGGGAATTTCTGCCACTTATATCTAAAAGGGCAAAGGTTGCGCGATATTTTTTATATCCTGCTCCGGCTGGAGGTTCACCATGAAACAGACGTGATGCCGGAGGAATCAGCCACTGGAACGCCCGTACGACCTAGAATTGGTATAAATAGACTGGCAGCAGCCATGGTAGAGGCAGATCTCTATGACTCCGAGAGTATATCGAGCATAAGGCCTGATTTCGAGTGTCCTGTTGGCAACGTGAAGAATATTTCCGCCTTGGCCGGTTCTGCTTGGTCGGCCCGAAACAAAGAAAAGAACCCAGCCTTGTCGTCTTTGTCCGATGGTGAGGCAAAAAGGGGCTCCATCTGGATGACGAGCGAATCGACAGCAGAGCTTTTGCGTCAATAACGCCAAAGTGATAGGACTGTTGGTCCGGGGAAGGGCCCGAGTTACCAACCCGATGCTCAGGAACAGACAGAGTGAACCACGGGATGTTTCGCCCTTTCTGCTTGAAGCAGCGGATGACTTCTCCAGGCGAATCGTGTCAACATGCTCACCGCTGGAGGACCTCAGAGGACAGTTTTCATGATTTGAGTGCGAATGATTGTAAGTATCTTCGTGTCTTGAGCCGCCGTGGGTGGCTGGAACCGGGCCTTTTGCCTCCATTGAACAAACTCCCACGGTGAGACTGAAGGGAAGGTATCAGCCGTCAAGTCTGAAGCTTGAAGAACTTAACGTTGAAGACGAGACTCACTGAGACACGATTATCAATCATAGGGCGTTGGGTGGGATGGAACGTCGTATCGTCGACCATGTCTCGGCCAGACATTGCGTTGAACTTGCGATGCAACGGAGGAGTCGAGAAAAGGCAAAACCGACCACAGATAAATACTCCGCGATGTCTCCTCTGCGAATCCAACAACTGAACAAAACAATAATAACTAACTCTCAAGATGGCCGATCTCAAGATAGCCACTGTCCAATTCGAGAATGCCCAGGGCGACAAGGAGGCCAATCTCTCCTCCATCCGCCGCTTTGCCCATCAGGCCGCCGCTCAGGGCTGCAAAGCCGTCGCATTCAACGAATGTTCCATTTCAGGCTACACATTCGCCAAACGGCTGACCAGAGAAGAACTCCTCGCCGTCGCCGAGCCGGTACCTAACGGGAAGAGCGTGCAGTCCCTCATCCAAATCGCCAAAGACGCCGGAATCGCCATTCTCGCAGGCCTCTACGAGCGCGATGACGAGGACAAAATCTACAATACGTATGTCTGCGTCGACGGGACGACCGGTCTTCTCGCCAAATTCCGCAAAATCCACCCGTTTATCAGCGAGCATCTTTCTCCGGGCAACGAGTACGTCGTCTTTGACCTGCTGGGCTGGAAATGCGGCATTTTAATCTGCTACGATAACAATGTGGTTGAGAATGTGCGTGCAACGGCGCTGTTGGGAGCGGAGATCATCTTCATGCCGCACGTTACGATGTGTACGCCGTCTCCGAGACCGGGCGCTGGCTTCGTTGATCCTAAGCTGTGGGAGCGCAGAGCGGAGGACCCCACGACGCTGAGGGCGGAGTTTAATGGATTGAAGGGACGAGCGTGGTTGATGAAGTGGCTGCCGGCGAGGGCCTACGATAGTGGTATTTACGCTGTGTTTAGCAACCCCATCGGCATGGATGACGACCAGCTCAAGAACGGCTGCTCGATGATCCTGGATCCGTTTGGTGACATTCTCTCCGAATGCACGAATCTCGGTGACGACATGGCTGTGGCCGTCTGCACTAAAAATAAGCTTCAGAACGCGGGGGGTCACAGGTACAGATTGGCTCGCAAGCCAGAGTTGTACAGGGACATTATCGGGCAAGACTCGACTCCGGAGCATCAGGTATCGTGGATTCAGAGAAATTGACGAGAATCACAGGAGACTGTACATAGAATAACTAACGGCTGCAAAAAAAGCCATGAAATCAACACAAAGAAGAAAAGCAACCAAAGTTATCCGCTATTCACTAATAAATCCAGCTGAGATATCTTGCAGCATCTGCACGTTCGTCCGAAAGGCCTGCGGACTGGAGGAGTAGCCTTCAAAACGCAATCCGCTGTCATTGCTGCATCGGATGATGTGGTGCTGCTGGCCCACGCTTCCGGTCCGTTTGGTCCGTTGTCAGAGCCCATTCTGACTCAGGTCGGTCCACTTTCGACGCCATTGACGTTGGCCTCCGTCGAATTTGTACGGCCCTCGAAATGGAACGAAGCTAGCCAGAGGTTTGTCTTGTTCAGCTGGAACTGGGGCATCCGCTCCAGCATGGAGCAATGGACTGGGGTACGGCTTTCATGTTATTTATATACGCTGGGCTCCCGCACCGGTACCAGAAATGTTGACCATGAGTTGATCCCTTTCACGATACCAATAACGAATCTCTCGACATGTCCCCAAAGCCTACCATCGCCCTGGTGCCGGGCGCCAGCCACGTCCCCGCTCATTACCAAGAGCTCCTCGACGCCCTTGAAAAGGCCGGCTACCCGACAAAATCCATACAGCCCCCGAGCGTGGGTTCAGACAGTCCCTTGGACCAATCAGTCGCAGGCGACGCCGCCGCCATCCGCGAGAAACTGCTCCTACCGCTGCTGGACGGCGGAAACGATGTCGTTGTGGTCATGCATTCTTATGGCGGCACTATTGGGAGCGCCGCGGCACAGGGACTAAGTCCCCAAGAACGCACATCCGGCGGACGGGTCGTTGGCCTGATATATGTGGCCGCTGTCTTAGGCCATGGAGGGTTACCACTAATGGAAGAAGGACGGCAAGCCGATTGGGTGGTACCTGGTGTAAGTTTTGAAGCGGAGTCTTCCATTTCGAAGTCTTGGAGCTGACAACTTGAACAGGAGGTACCTGGGACGACCGTAGTCCAAGGTCCGATCGATATACTTTATCACGACGTGGAACCGGCCAAGGCGGCGGAGGCAGTCAAGCTTCTCCAACCGCACTCCAGGGCAGCCTTTTTCTCGCTCTGTCCTCCAATGGCGTGGCAGGATAAAGCGTTCGACGGCAGACGCGGGTACATCTGTGCGCTGCAAGACCGTGCGCTTCCGTATGATATTCAACAAACGATGCTCCAATCTGGTGGAGTAGACTTTGATGTTAGGGAACTGGACTGTGGTCATAGTCCTTTCCTTAGCCATACCCAGGAATTAGCCGATATTATTGTCGACATGACGTCAAAATTTTCTCGGAGTTAGAAGACATCGATAGCCAGATATATGGTTGCTATAATGCAGAAGACAAGGAACTTCAAAGCTAGGGATTGTGCAGGCGTATCGACGACAGATATGGGAATGTAAACCTAAAGGAGGGAAATACCAGGCTAATAGACGAGCCTGGTGGCTAAAGACCCGCCTGTTACGGCCACAACCTATTCTCAGTCGCTTCGTTCCCTTAAATGCCGGGTGCTAAAGTACCGCTATGCGCGGTACTCTTGATCTTCGCGTCTCTCGTTCAAGGAATCTATTTTTTATAGCAACATCACTGTTATACCAGGAAAAAGCCTGGGCCCTACGATATATATAAAGACCAAATCTAGCTAGCCTTGATATCATCTTCATTTAAAGTAGTCCAGCGTAAAACCAGAGAATCCACAGATAAATCTACGGAGCGGCCCGAATCAGGGCTACTCTGCGCGACCTTCTTGGATCCTTGCTCGGTAAGAGCCTCTCGTGCACTACTCGACGCCGGGCGGCCAGGTGTTGAGGATGCCTGCTTGTTCGAGAGCTCCGGCGGAGCTGGTGAGGGCCTGGTTACTATTACCTTGGGGCTCCCGGGTTGTCTACTGCCCCGATGTCCCCTGCGCGACGGCGTCTTAGAGACGCGCCAGTCTTGGTTTCTTCCCAACTGAACAGGCTCTCGGCCATCGCTAGTTTCCTGGTCGTCATCATCCTCTTCGAAGGAGATCGACGGGCTATTCGTTACCGTGTTCTGGTAATGGTAACTTTCTGCTGATGTCGCTTGTGTAACTGGCACGGAGTATCTACTGGCAATCAAGTCGCCGGCTATACTATCCGTGGTCCCCCCCGATGGCTTGATGAAAGAGTTTTCGAGTCGGCCTTGGATTTCCATGCGTGGTCGTATCACTTCGGTAGAATCGGGTGCGAATCGGTGCCGCAATGGAGATGCATCTATAAACTCTCGACTGTTACGTCGAGCACGGCGCGCAGGTGGGGACTGTTGGTAGTCCAATCTACATCTGTTAGGTTCCATAGGTACAGGGAGAATATGAGCACATACCCATCGAAGGCTAGCGCGAATTGATTCCTCAAAAACCGGGCAACTTCGTGGCCATGTGTGTCCTGGTATCGATCGACCTCAGCCGCATGAAGCCGCGCAATTTCACGTTTTATCCGCAAATACTGCGACTTTTCAAGGCCAGACTCGCATTTGTTAATAGCAGAGAGTAACCCCTTCACGAGGTCGTGATATTTCCTTAGCTCGGGGGAAGGTAGATCGAGAAGTAAGGATGTATCTCCAGCTAAGGTTCCGGCAATGTGGACGGTATATGGCGGAGGTCCGTCCGGCGGAGTAATGGAAGTTTGGGAAGACTGCAGCGCCTTGACAAGGTTTTCGAATTGTTTGTCGTTGGCCTTTTTCTCTTCGAGAAGGATCTGGACTAGGTCTCGCTGTTGGTCAATGGAAGCTTGTTTGGTGGCACGACTATTTCCAGTCAATATCATGCATGGCAGAGTCCGAATCCGTTACTCACTCACCTGCGAAGCTGTCCGGCATACATAATCACGTTCAGGAGTAGCAGTAACGTCGATTTCAGCCGTTCCAAATTGCTTCGAAGGATCTCCAACTCCTGTTCGACCATGACAAACCCAAGCTTCTGCGCAGCCTTTTGAAGCCGGCCCTTTCTCGAAGCCTTGTCGTCTGGCCTATCGATGGCATTACGAATCTGTTCAAACACCTTTTTACACTCTTCAAGAACGTCTTGGGTTGTATCGAAGGCCTCCGAAGAATACAGCTTGACCTGCTCATCCTTCTGGAGATTATCGCCGAGCTGCCGCAGGACATTCGAGGTCAGCGCAACGTCATTTGCAAGGCTCTGGATGTGCTGGTCTGCATTCTTGATCTTGCGATACAGGGCGCAGAGCTTCACCGAAAGCTGGGTTCCGATTTCGGCGATTTGGAGGATGCTGGCGGCGACGCCGAGGATCTCGAGCCCAGACATCGTGCTCTCATATTTGCGTGGCCAACGGGCCTTGAGAAGGCAAAGAAAAGCATTTGGTGAACATCCGTCGTCGTTGTTGGGTCTCTTGTGAGGCTGGGTTCCTTAGCGACGGGATCCGCTGAGGGGCTGGCGGGGTTGGCTTGATTTGCTGGCTTCTTGTCATGCACCATGTCAATTTGTTGCCTTCAGGAGCCTTGATCTTGTCGATACCGACAATCTGACTGTGGCTTCTGGATGACTGAAAACCGGCTAGTTCTTTTGGCAGGATAAAATCAAGTTAGGACAGGCAGGTGGTTGTTAAAAGGGATAAATATCCTGGGAACACTTGGGGATGAAACATCGAGTGACACCCCCCTGAAGAGCAGGCAAGGGTCTATTCTGCAGCTCCATCAAGGCTCATTCTATCTGCCTCCGACTGCGTTTCGTTCTCCTCCTGGCCCATATCTTCATCTTCATCTTCCTCTTCCTCCTCTTCCTCCTCCTCGCTGTCTGTAGAGAATATGTCATATCCATGGTCTCCTTTATCGGACTCATCCGCCCAGTCATCATATGCCGCCGGTGGCCCAACCTGCAACTTCCGCCCCCGCCTCATGATGAACTCATACACCGTCCACGCTAGCTCGTCGTCGCGATAATCCGCCCAGGAAACCCTCAGCGGCATTCTACTGAAACCAGATCGCACTCGCTCCCAGGTATAGCAATGTGGCTGTAAGAGCCATTCGAACGGCTCTTTCTTTTCTTCTTCTCCTTCTGCTTGTTCTTTCTCGTCGATCTGGACCGGGTATCCTTTTTGCGCTCCCTCCTTCAACCTGACATCTTCTAGTTCGCTAGGGTCAATGGGCTCAGCGCTCAGCTCATACTCCATTTCCTCCTGCTCGGCATCGTCAAGGTCAATAGGAACAATTTCCCATAAAGTCCGGTAATATGACAGGACCTCAAGCTGGTCCAAAAAAGCCCTTCTTCTCCACCTGACGTAGTCGAAGAATACCCGCAGAAAGTCTTCATGGTTAAAATGCGTGTATCTCTTGTCATTCGGCATGGCGGAGGTTATATACAGCCGTTTGAGCGCCGGGAGTTGACAGAACAATTCGAGCGAATCTTCCTATGGTTCAAGTTAATCATTGGATTCTTGGTAGAGGTACGCAACTATCACTTACCAATGATCCCGCGCCTATATACGTTCCCAGCTCTTCAAGAAGGGTGCATTGTACGAGGATATCCCTCAACTTGTCATGGGCGTAAGACGAAAAGCCATGCAGGTTATCGGGATAGAAGAACTTCTTGAGGGTATGGAAATGGCCAGCAAGAGTGACCGTAGAAAGTTCGGACCAGCGCTTGTCAATATCGCAGAGAAATAGTGTCTCCAGCCCTTCGAATGATTCAAGGAAGGCGTCGAAGTCGGTATTTTCGAGGTCAGTCTTGAGCGTCTTAAAAGAGACCCTGTGCTCTCTCAAGTACCTCCAAAATTCAATGGCACCATTGTCAAAGTAGAATTTTCCATCGATAAGCGTGAACCGCTGGATAGCGTGAAGGTCAAAAGCCCGAGTTAAAGTATTAGTTTTAAAGTCATCAGAAACCCACTGCAGCTCAAGTTCATCAAGTTTCATGGGGGTGGGCTCAGTCGCAGTGACGAAGTGGTGAAGAAGCGGGTATAGCGTATCCGCAGCGCACATAATTTCATAATCCTCTGCAGCTTCCCTGGCCTTCGTGTTGTCGACCCCGTTCCCATCAACATCGACTTCTGGTCTCCATCTCCATCCCTTTTCTAGGCCTAATCTCAGAACCTTGAGTTGGTTTCGGAGTTGAAAGACCAAATCTGCCGCATCATCTGCGGCCCTATTTGTGCCGATGTTAAAGAGGCTGAGAGATTTGAGATTTGCGGTCTCCAGGGCGCGGAGGCTGGGGCTGGAATCGCAAGGGCATTCCAATATCAGCGACTGGGATCCGGCCCTCGAGTCCTCCGGCCACTGATAGACGAAGGAGGCCAATTTCAGCGATGATAGGGCAGTAAATATTCCGGCTGAAGGGTATGCAAGGACCGTCCATCTGTTGCGACGAGGTCAGCCACAATATAGGCCCCGGGTTAAAACAGTTTAATACTCAAACTCAGTAAGGCCTTTCATCATAGGGATCGCGGATTCTAGGAGGCAATTCACGAAGAATTGAAGTCCATTGCGGCGGTCAACGATATCGGCCGCAGTTTCATGCATGATGAGCGGGTCGAGGTTGACTTTTCGATCGCGCTCGTTGATCACACTCAATCTCCGTACATGCTGACATTGGCCCTGGGAGTTGCGCGCAATCCCCTGCAGCTGGGCCATACATGGTGGAAGAGGCCCCTCAGAGCGCGACAGGGCATCTTCGTGCGCATAGAGCGGCAGGAGGTCTATAGTCAAGTGCTTGTAAAGAAGAGGAAGGACATGGCAATTGACATATCGACAGACGCGGCTCAGAGAAGCCAAGTCGCTAAGTGAGTCCACCTGCAAGACATTTAGTACGTATGATTCATGTGGTGGAATGTCTGGTATCGCACATTCTGGAGGATTTGCCCAAGGATTTCAGGCGGCAGCGACTGCATCTTCCCGTTTACACCGTTTTCCTTGGTAAATCTCGACCTGACTATCAGCAGGTCGCCTGGAGGAGAGCAATCTTCCCTGAGGGAGAATACGAGGCGTCATTGTGGGGTGGTCGTGAGCCCGAACAGCCTCGCGGACTTTTGTAGGTCCGACGTTGAACCTCCTCGTCAACCTCAGGTCTTGAAGGAAGGTCTGTATACTCCAAAACCACAGGACAAGAGGAGTTTACAGGCATGGTACTTTGTGTGCGGCACATTGTCATAACAGCTAACGTGAATTCTCGATTTAACTTTAGTTGTGCGAGAACTGGCACCAACTCGATGGTTGAGGGAGCATGGCTTCCCCGTGGCATGTTCCGCCAGCAATCTAGCAAGTCCGGGAATAATGATGCTGATTTCACACGGCTAGCGAGGCTACACAGATTTACAAAAGGGTGAGAAGTAAAGCACCTCAAGGCGGCCTGTTTCCTGTGCACCACACCAGACACAAGATTCCTGTGGCGGCGAGACACGCGGCATCGCGACTCGGCTCTTCTTGATTAATAACTACCCGGAACAGACGTGTCTGAAGCTCCGATGCTCGATGGTTTGGGCAGGTGGATAGACTCTGCTGGGGAACTGTTCTTATTGCATCCCACAACTGTCCCGCGGGGTTCCAGCGCCCTCTCTATCAGACATCATAAGGGCCCCATAGTATTGGCTTGATCAACCATGTGGCCGCGGGTACGGAATGCCACATCCACTCTCTATCCGCGCTATTGCTTTTTCGACAGCCGAGCAGCTGCATCAAATGCAAAAGACGCGGACTGAAATAACCGGTGTGATCCTCGCTTCGCAGCATGACTGAGAACTATCGAGACGCCGAGCTGCGCCCAGAAGCACCAACCGACTTGCCAATTTGGTTGCATGTCTCAGGCCCTGATCTCAAGGATTCCAACGTTGCTTTGCGCGGTTATGGACTCTCTCGGCAGGAAATGCATCCAGGCCCGCGTCATGGATTCGCTTCGTGCCAAGTCTCAGCATCTGGATCGTTAAACTAAAGCTGAACTCAACAGCCGACCGCGGCGCACACTGCGAATGGGAGTCCAAACTCGAATGCTGTGCGACGTCGATTCCAATGTCGCTTGCTGGGCATTATTCTTGACCGTGCTCAGATCCGACGCCCATCCCGCCCCGATTTGAAATCTCTCCGATGCGAGTGTTGTGGTTGAGCTCCAGATCTTCCCGGGCCAAGCTCCGCGATCGACCTGCCTAATCGAGTTAAAAAGCGTGGATATCACCCAAGAAGCCTGTCTTGAAGGGGATGGTGATTGCGCGCCGTCTCGTGTGGGGTGCACCAGATATTTGGTTCCTGGTCCGATGCAGCAATGCGACGTGACATAAAGTAAGCAGTGCAATTAAACTGTTCCAGTTCCTGGTCCGATGCCTGGCCGACGAGCGGAGGAATTATTTATATCTCGCGCGCTGCCTCGAACTTTGTCCACCTCCTGTCACCCCACGCTTCTATCAACGTCCTTTGTCTCTGCGTCAACATGAAGTCCGGATTGCTGGTGACGTTGACGACGCTGGCCGCCTTCGCGGTGGCCGGTAAGTGCCAAACCGATCCCATTGTCAAGAACGACAAGACACGGGTAACCTACAAGGGCACCACGAGAAACAACCTCGATGCCTTTCTGGGGATCAAATACGCCCATGACACCAGTGGCCAGAACCGATTCAAGCCCCCGGTGCCCTACCTTCCCAAACCCGGATCAACGGTCACGGCGCAATCATTCGGAGCCGCCTGCCCGCAGCAAACTGGCAACCCAAACTTCCCCTTGACCTTGTCGAGCATCGATAACATCTCGGAGGACTGCCTCAACTTAAATATCATTCGCCCCAAGGGCGTGAGGAACACCGCGAAGCTACCCGTTATGATCTATATTCATGGAGGCAAGCAATGCGTTTCAGCATATTAAATGGGCTTAAATCTGACTTGGCTGTTAGGGAGTTTCTGGACTGGTTCAAACGCGGACCTCTCCTACGAACCCGATGGCCTGATCAAGCAGTCCATTGCGCATGGCTACCCGATCATCCATGTATCGATCAACTATCGTTTGGGATGTGAGTTTACAGAAACCAATATCAGACCGCACAACCGTACTAACCCCTCTACAGTGTTCGGATTCGCCTTCAACGATGCTCTTCTGCAGGAAAAGTCGACCAACGCCGGTTTGAGGGATCAGCGACTCGCTTTCGAGTGGGTTCGTGACAACATCGCAGCCTTTGGCGGAGACCCAGCCAAGGTTACGATTTTCGGACAATCTTCTGGAGGTACAGCTATATTATCTATTCCCTCTTCTCCAGCAGCCGCTGACAGTCTAATCTAGGTCTCTCCGTTGGCATGCATACTTTGGCATATGGTGGTACAAAGCCCGCCCCCTTCCAGCAAGGTATCTGCGAAAGCCAGGCCCTCGAACAGGGTATCACTGGCGACTTCACCAAGAAGGAAATGGGCTTGGTGGCCAAGGGCACTGGTTGCAACACTACCGATCTGCAATCTGCTGAGACCATTGCTTGCCTGCGCAAAATGGACACTGCCCCTCTCCTCAAGGTAATGATCGATGTCCACATCGCCGACATGACGAACAACATCGGCGACTCCTGGCTGCCGGCCGTCGACGGCGACTTCCTGCCAGATACCCCATCGAAGCTCGTTGAAGAGGGCCGCTTCTCCAACATCAGGACCGTGATCGGATACACCGAGGAGGACGTCACCTACTACACTCCCTCCGACATCGCCACGGAAGCAGACACCTACAAGTTCCTCGCGGACTTCATGCCCGCCATGACCCCCGAAACCATCAACTCCATCCTGGCCCTCTACCCCAGCTCCGACTTCTCCGACAACCAGGCTGCCGGTAAACCCGCGCAATTCTACCGCTCCGCGCGCCTCTTCCGCGACATCATCATGGTCTGCATGCCCACCTGGTACGGCCAAGCTCTCGCTCGCAAGGGCAACGACGTCTACCTGTACAACTTCAACCAGACCCTTATCGCACCCATCTTGGCTCAGATGGGTAGCCCCGGTCTCGGCGCCATCCACACCTCCGAATTCGCGTACGTCTTCGGTAACATTTCTCACTACGATATTCCCGGATATCCCTACAACCCTACCGCGACCGACCAACGTCTTGAGGTCGAGGCCGCGAGGTCCTGGGCTTCGTTCGCTAGCATTGGTAAGCCGTCGATCGCGGGGAAGAGGACTTTGGCAGGATGGGAGAAGGCGTTCAACGGTGGCCTCCCGCGTGTGTTTATCGCTGGAGGATCGTCTGAAGGTCTGACGTCGTGGGATGGTCCAGTTCTCAAGGGCCAGAAACTTGCTCAGCGGTGCGAGTTGCTTAACTCGCCAGAGGTCCGCCGCCAGATGCAGTATTAAACTCGGGGGTTTATCTCTTGAGCTGCTTCTTTTATGTACATAATGTTAATCTCCGTGGTGTAAAATAGCTGCACATAGGCACGTAAATATCTTCTAGAATCAGGGAATAGACACCGGAAGCACCATTTCACGAAAGAAAAATCTATGATCAAGGCCTCTATGATCAAGGCCTTTCCAAACTTTGCATCTTTTCCTTCCTCTCCATCGCTCTCTCAATCATCTTTGGCACAAATCTATTCTTCCCGTCCTCCAAGCTCACTTCGTAGGCTGACTTTGGTCCACTCATGCAAACTTCCGGATCAGCCCCAACTTCGAGGAGCAGACTTACCAAATGCTCATGGCCCAACTCCACGGCCAGCGTCAACATATTCCCGCCATTCGGAACAGAGGCATTGCAATCGACTCCGAAATCTAACAGGATCCTCATCATATCCACATTGCCTGCCCGCACGGTCTGCTCTCGTAATGTCGCAACTTCGCTCTCCGCTTCCTTCCTCGCTATCCGTTCTGGCCAGGCGGAATAGGCGAAAAAGAGCCGCAGCATTGTCTCAACCGTCCAGTCAACCTCACTAGTACCTTCGGGAGACCAGGTTCCGGCGCTATAATAGAGCGTGGGAGTTGCAGTTGCGCTCCCCAGCGGCAAGCTGTCGTCGCGGGCACCGAGGCGTAGCAGCGTCTCCAAGTCTGGAAGACACTTCCCACGCAAAGCTATGCGCAGAACTCCACGCGTCGTCAATGGCTCTCTTTCCAAGACTCCTTTCGAAAATCTATCCAGGTACTTCCGTTTGATTTCGGATCCGCAGCGCAGCATAAAGAATTGGGAGACGGATAGGATACTGTCGGGACCGTATTGTTGGAGAAAGAAGTCAATGGCCTCCATATGTTCGATCTTTATCGCATGTTCGATCTTTTCCTCCGGGGGCGGCACGCCGCTAGCAAATTGAGAGGTCTTTGTCCGTAAGAATGCCGCGATTTCGAGTGCGTTTGATCCCATCGACTGCAACAACGCGGCTGAATCTTGGCCACACCCACGTTCATCTGCGGTGTGCAGTATCAAAGCGACCAACTTATGGTCCACAAGGCCCCGTTCCCAAGAGCTGGGATAGGGGAAGCGTATATTCCGACACTGAGCAGATAGGCGATGCATAAACTCCATATCCTTGACCATGAAATGGTAACCAAGGAGGCGACGGACGTTTTCATCATGTAGTCCCACCCCATTGTCCAACAGTACCTTGATGATAGATGTAGTCTCTTCAACGTATGGGAAATCTGCAAAGTATGGTAGCTTTCTCTGGGCAGACCCAAAATAAACACCGCGGTTTAGCAATTTTTGAACGATAAGTTGGTCTCTCGTCCGCACAGCATCACAGACCATGAAAGCATCAGGATAAAACCCGTACTCTAAAAGCAGTTCCAAAATCTCAGCTCGAGGGTCGGAAGGGTTGCAGAAAACCATCCCGTAAACCTGCATAGGGCCGCCAATTGATGGAGAGAAAACCCCGCGCTCGAGAAAGTACCTAACGACCTCAGTGCAGCCGTGCGAATAAGCATATTGGAAGAGTGTAAACCCTTTGTCGCTCAGGATCTCGTCTTGAGTCATTTGTCCCGCTAGAAATACTGCAAGGCGATCGTGCTTCATGTACAAACACTGCTCAAGGTCAGACTTGCCCTGAACTGCGCCGCCGCCTAGGAGCAATTTGAACATCTTCACGTCGTCAGTGCCATATATCACGGCTTCCAGCAAGCTAGAATCAGCGGGGATTCCGGTGTGTAGCAGGAGTTCGACAACCTCGTGCAGTCGGAGAACTGTCGCATCATATAATGCTCTAGCGCTCGCGGAAGTGAAATCTGTTCCTGGAGGGCTGTGTTGCAACACAAGCTTCAAAATTGCAAGAGAGTTCTCCGCGTCGTCCCGGTTATAATGAACTGCTGCATGCCATAGTGGCGTGCGACCGAACTTGCCACATGCAGCCATATCTGCCCCTGCGTCTATTAGATATTTGACTAACGCGATGTTCTGTCTGAAAATAGCCAGGGCTAGTGGGCGCTCCCCACAGGTTCCAAGGGCATTGATATCTGCGCCCCAGCCGAGTAGAGTATCAACGACATTAATCCCACTACCGAAGACAGCAGGGTGGAGTGAGTTGCCAAGATAACCACAGGGCATGTTGACAGATGGATTAGCGTGGGAATGTATAAGCAAGAGAATATCTTGGTTCTCCGCCCGGGTGGCAAGGTATTGGCAGATGAGGTAGACCTTACTCTGGGCAGGCGGCCTGCCGCTCTGTAGAAGGAAAGATATCAGCTTCTGGTCTTCTCTCCAAACAGCTGCAATCAGGACAAGGTCGAAATCCCCAAGCCTCGCCCCAAAGAAGGCGACCTTCTCTGGGAGGTCAAGAGCTGTAAGGTGAGCCAGCGTATCCTGCTTCCCCAAATAGAAACCAATTGCTCTAAGAAAACACCGCACGTAATCCTCGCTAGAGTGGTTAAGATGTCCATCCTCAGCAAGCTCGGCCAAGGCCTTCTTCAGGCGTGAAATGGTCCGACTAAGGAAAGTTTCGGTATCCCAGTGTTTCCTTCTCTCGGTCAATCGAGGCAGCGCCTCGTCGGCCACAGTTTGTAAAGCACGGCTGTGAGCTCGGAGGTCAATCCGGCCAAAGGTGAGGTCCACCACAACCTCGTTAAATGTCCCTTCATGTGCATTAGCAGGCAATATAGCCACAGCAGCGAGAAAGCGTTGCCTTCGTACGGTTGACTAGCCTCAGTTGGAGGGTCTTTTTGCGCGCATCTCTCGAGTACAGCCAGTCATCTCCTGATATAGTTGCTGCTAGAATCTCAGAAAAGAGCTCGGGGGGCAGCTGCTGGAGGGACATGTTGTCAATGTCGAGAGGATGCCTTGTTCCACCCGTCGTGTCGGAAGGTGAGGCTCTCGCGGGTCGGATCAACTATTAAACCGAATCACGGAAAAATAAAAGGCCGGGCCAGCCTCGTCGCGAATGTCACCTCCATCAATAGTATCTCGAAGGGAACAAAAGTTGACGAACGAGCTGGCGGCATTATAATGATCTGATTTTTATACTCATGCCCGAGTGAGCTACGCCCACAACTTCTTCCGCCAGAAAGACGGCTGCCAAGACGATCGGCGAGGTTGTTTAAGCTTCTTTGAAGCCTGCCTCACCCACCGCCGCACCGGCTCCCAAACCTCTTGCGAGCGATTCGCTGCAAAATTTCAGGACATCTTCCATAATGCCACACCAAGCGCCCCTAACAGAAACAAATACTCCAAACGATGAAACTCCGCTATTAGCCACTGTAACGGACGGCACGACTACTGATTCATTCACACCAGCTCATGATGGTCTGAAACGAGTTGCGGATTCTTTCCCTGCCTCAGTTTGGCTCATTGCAACGATTGAGCTGTGTGAAAGGCTGGCGTATTTCGGGATTGTAGGGCCACTGCAAAATTATCTACAGAACCCGAAGACTGCTTCTTTACTCCCCGGCGGGATAGGTACGTGGTACCCTCCTTGCCTTACTGCGTTCCTATTCTGATTAAACTAGGTCTTGGGCAGGCTCGCGCTACAATGGTTAATCAGGGATTCATGCTCTGGTGCTATATCACCCCGATAATAGGTGCTATTGTGGCTGATCAGTACCTTGGACGACTCAGGACCATACTATACTCTTCTGCTATCTATGGTTGCGGATTGGTGGCATTGGTGCTATCGTCGACGCCCCTTTCTCAGGAAGTTGGCATATCACTGCCTGGATTGCTTTTCTCCCTATTGCTAATAGGAATTGGAACCGGTGGGATCAAGACAAACGTAAGCACATTTATTGCAGAGCAATATACCGGTCCGGATGAAACCATTCAAACCCTTGAATCAGGGGAGAAGGTTATCATTGATAAGACCCTGACAATTCAAAGGTCAGTGTCTTGTCATTGCTAACCAATATGGGATTCTGATACCTTTGACAGGATATTCACTACATTTTTCCTGTACATTAATGTAGGCTCTTTTGCGGCATTGGCCTCCACAACGATCGAACAGAAATATGGATTCACGGCTGCGTTTAGTTTTCCGACGGCCGCTTTTTTTGTCGGCTTCATCATTATACTGGCAACCAAAGGCCAATATGTCAGCCATCCACCCGAGAGTTCGATAATTCTCAAAGCGGGAAAGGTATTCTGGATTGCTGCCAAGCACGGCGGCAACCTCGACTATGCACGACCGGCTCCCCAAGCGGAAGGAAGCTCCACTGATGGCCCTGCCTGGGATAATTCGTTTATCGAGGATTTAAGAAGTGCATTATCCGCATGCAAAGTTTTTCTCATGTATCCATTCTACTGGGCTGCCTATTCTCAATTTCTGACGAATTTTATCTCCCAGGCCGCTACTATGGAGACACATGGGATGCCAAACGATATTCTATTATACATAAACCCTGTCACTGCACTCATCTTGCTACCTGTTCTTGATCGGATTGTTTTTCCTTCCTTACGGAGGCTCGGGATGCCCGTACACCACGTCCATAGGATGATAGCTGGTTTTCTGCTCTGTGGCGTTTCCATGCTCTACGCCGCCTTCACTCAACACACTATATATGCAGCTCCCCCTTGCTATGATCATCCGCGAGCACGGGATTGTTTGGGCGGAAAGGTCCCTAACCAAGTTTCTATACTCCTTCAGGTTCCCGCATACGTTCTGGTTGCATTGTCAGAAATCCTCGCCTCTGTAGCAGGTATCGAATACGCATATACGAAGGCGCCCAGCTCGATGAAGTCATTAATTATGGCGGTATATCTATCAACGGTTTCCTTGGGAGCGTTGATGGCGATGGTATTTTCACCATTGACTGTGGATCCCAAATTGACCTGGCTGTATGTCACTCTCGGTGTCACGACTCCGGCGGCCGGCGGTATAATCTGGCTGGGCTGTACCTAGGTAATGTTTCATGAATTATTTTAGATCTCTATCATGAGAAGATTTGTTGCTCCGTATGCCCGCGGCTAATACTGAGCCAGGCCATCTGATTTTGGAGTTTTGAAAGATTTTCACTCTAATCATGTGGCAGGGGTTTTGTGGAAGGCATTTTCAATAATGGTTATGTCCCAGGTTATTGTTTCTCGAGTGGTCCGCTTACTCGCAAAGTTGGCTTTCATCCGGAACTAGATCAATTACATCACTGATTTTAACTAACATATAGCAAGAAATGGCATTTACAACTGGTCGGTTTCTTTCGATTTTTCTTTAAAGCTTTGGAAGACTTGAGACAATTTTAGATACGAATTGACCTTGCATTAACATGCCAGCGGCAACGGCAAGGGAGCGCCCTTTGGGTGAAACGGGTGTTTACTCTGCTACGAAATCCTCCTATTGCGGGAGTGAACGTCACGACAGAGATCGCCATTTCGCGCCGATCTGCTTCATCTGTTTCTCCGCGATCGGAAGAACGGTCCAATCCGGCCCTTATGAGTATGGCAGCTCCAGACTCCGCATTGCCGAAGCTGATGTTGCGTGGACACAGCAGTACAGAGCGAGTGAGCTGACGAGACTCCCATCTGTTCTATATTCAGCATTGGCTGACTCTTGGACAGTCATCTTCAACCGCAAACAACAGATCATGCTCTCAGAAGTCGAATATCTGGTCTATCATGGCCCCTGGCTAGAGCTATTGGAGCTGTCCGTCAAGGATCCCGTTTCAAATAAACGTCATCGAGTGGAATTTTACCCCCTTTGCTATCACCCAAGTGAGCGCGAGAAGGACTACAAGTCTTTCGGATGTACAATCCACGCCGCGTGCTGGGACCTCCTTCAGCATGTCCTCGGCGAAACAACCTCAACCCCCACTCAACTAGCCAAGGTTACTCGAACTCTACGTTTACACATTCACAATGACTTTAGCGGTTTCGTTCGCAAACACGTCTGTTTCCTTTGCTATATCGGGCGAAGTTGGGGAAGTTGGAACAATGAGAAGTCCTGGGGTACTATTCTGACTGATGATGTGGTTGGAGAGTACTGTGATCCAAAGGACATCCCTGAGCTCGATGCGCTTTATCGTTTATGTGATATACGCAACCTAGTAGGCGAGTTCAGCCAGTACAAAGAGCAGACCATTCGTCTGGGGAACTTCTATCATACGTTTCCGTTGGAAATCAAATTAATGATCACCGAGTTCGTGGTGGGTAAAGCGATATCACGGGCTGAAGACGTCCTGTGGACACCACAGCAATACTGGCAAATACAGCTTTTCCGACTATGCCCAGGCATACAGGTTGACGCCCACAAATATGGCCGTGATGCCATTGATTGGTCTTTATTTTCCTATCATTTCTTTACATGGCTAGCTGCCAAAAAGCGGTCCAAACGGCGATGGAAGAACCGGAAACGCATTTTAAAGCTTCTGGAGTGTACTGCCATTGCTTATCCCAGCATGGCCCCAATCAGGCCGAATTTTAGTAAACTTCTGATCTTTGATTATTACTTGTGAGCTGTTATTTGCCAATTTGGCATAATAAGTCCCTTCTATTGAACTATGATACAAGCAAGAGTACAAGTCTTTGCGCCTAAGAATTTCCTTTTGGCATAGTGCTTCCCACTCCTATACCTTCTTTGGAACTGGCCTGTTCTCTTATTCATTTTTCGCTCATATGAGCTGTCTCTCTTCTATGAAGGAGGAGATTGGGGACAAGAGAGGGAATATAGAGGGGTAGGGTGTCGTCTCTAGTTCATCCTAAGGGTTCAAGGGACTCGGGGTAACTACCTACCTACATTGTATGTATGCGATTGGCAGATGTCCCGCCGTCAGGTCGAAGTTGCAGGATGCATGTTCGGGCGACTGTGAGGTGACACAACATAAAATCAAAGAATCGAAACGTCGATATCAACCTTGAATGGCAGTCTCTATTCACCCAGGAGATTCCCACCTGCATCCTATATATGCATCTAGCGATCCTCCTAAGAATGGAGTTTGTATGTGATTGGATTTTCTCCAGAAAAGCGTATTGAAAAAAAAAAAAAAAAAAAAAAAAAAAAAAAAAAAACAGACCTGGGGCCGATTGTTTGCAAGACCGGACTCGGCCATTGATCGTAGTATTTGCAACTCCCATCGATGCTGTCACCACGGTGCTCCGAAACAGTGAAATCATAAGGCTGACGCTATGTGGGGAGAGTCCAAGGCAGGCAACATTCTGGTTGACATCGATGATGATTTGTGTGGGTGATTGACTTTGGAGGATGCTTTAACTCTCCATTCACACGGCTTGGTTGTCGAGCAAACAGCTGAAGCTTGCAAGGGCTCTTCAACTTTCAAGCCAAACTATTGATTTCATTCGAGGCTTGCCAGCTACCGCGTCACCATCCCGACACCCTGGCGGAGCTTCAGGGATATTTTTGCTTTTCTGTGACTCAAATTGAGTAAAGATCGGTCATTTTTCTGTGGCACAAGATTCTCAGCTTGCTGCAACGTTTCAAGTGCTGCGAAAGAGACAATCGGTTGAGCGGTCAAGTTTAAATTCTTTTAAACTGTTCATCATGCGAAAAGGTCGTGATGCGCCGGGCAGTGTTACTGTTCTCTTCCCACCGTAGCAATGGGCCTGTCCTTCGACTCGGCCGTTACCGGCCTTGAATTTGGATGTTTTGTTGCTATTTTGCTTCTCTCCATCCCTCACACACGAAGCCTCCTGGGTCAATGCCTTACGCGGACAAACAGACACTATCAATCTCTTCAGCAGACGTACGAAGACGAGGATGGCGTTGCGACAGCGCAATCGGAAAAGGCGAACTCTGTTAACACACAGCGGGTGGTGCTTGTTGTGGCTGCCATCGCGGGTTTGCTCGCCACGTCGATTTCATTTCTCAGTGGCCATAGAGATGATACCTCGTGGATGACCTCCCAGTGGTGGCAGTTTGGTTGTTGGGTAAGAGAAAGAAGCCGCTACGTGGATATTCTCCATGCAACACTCATCTCTGGAAACTGACATACGGCAGCTGCTTGTTTTATGCCAGGAATGCATCCTTATCGACCGGCCCTCGCCTCAGGACAGATACTATCTGGGCGCCTGGAGTATACCGGCATGCTTGCTTCTTATAATCGCCGCCGTATTTGCTGGAGGCTTATGGGAAGAAAGCGTTCAGGGGCCACAGATCGCCATTGCAATTGTTAAAGTAGCGGCCGCCAGCACCTTAGCCCTGACCAACGCCTCGATCCCACGACGTCCCGATGTCTACCACGATGATATACAGGTCGATCGGCAGTATACGACTTCTCTCCTCGGCAGATACACCTTTTCGTGGGCACACCCGATCTTAGTCCTCGCGAAGAAACGCAAGCGACTGGAAACGATAGACCTACCTATCATCCGATATGGCGTGCGTGCCCAAACTTTGAGCAACCACTTTGCTACCAGCACTCATGAAAAATTATGGAGCAGGATTCTCCAAATCTATAGACCTGTCTGGATCGTCCAGGTTCTGCTCCAGGTTTTAGGAGTGTCTGCTCACTTCCTTCCCCAAGTTTTTATGTACAGTCTGCTCCGTTTGCTTGAAAAACGAGGCAAGGATGCACGCGACTCTGATCCAACACAGTTATGGCTTTTCGCTGCTGCCCTCAGTCTATCGCTATTGCTTTCCTCCTGTCTAGAATCGCTGCTTCAGTGGACGGTAATGATGCGGCTAGGTTTGCCAATCCACGAACAGCTCTCTGCCATCATTTTTGAAAAGGCTGTCCGCCTCAAAGGGGTCGTTACGGAAAATGCAACTGCCAACGGCGACGACCAAGACAATGCTGACGATGATGACGAGCCACCGGAAACGAAACAGTCCATCACCAACCTACTGGGGGTTGATGTCGAGAAGATTTCTAACTTTGTACGATTCAGCCATCACATATTCGATTCTGTCTTTATGATCATTCTGGGGGTGTTGTTCCTCATAAAAATCCTAGGCTGGGCACCGGTTCTTTGCGGCTTGTTCGTCCCGATTATCTCCACCCCCCTGAATTACTATATCACCAGGAAATACAGCGAGGCGGATACAGATCTAATGACTTCGCGGGATTCGAAGATGGCAACCATCACAGAAGCGCTACGAGGAATTCGCCAGATCAAGTTCAGCGCCCAGGAAAGTCAATGGGGTGAAAAGATACTCAGGCTGCGCTCTACAGAGCTCAAGTATCAGAAACAGGTGTATAATCTTACACTCGCATTATTTGCGCTTTGGACGGTTAGCCCTATTTGTATGACTGTTGCCTCGCTAACGTCATTCATCCTGCTCAATGGCGTCTTTCCCGCATCTGCGGTATTCACAGCAATAACTATTTTCGAAAGCCTGGCAAATACATTCGCAATGTTTCCGGAAATCATTACTGACTTAATGGATGCACGGGTGAGCGCTCGCCGTATCGAAGAATACCTCGCCCTCCCTGAGCATGAAAATTGCTCAACGGATGGGGATGCTGTTGTGTTCCGAGGTGCCACAGTTACTTGGCCGTCCAATGACCCCGAAATGAACGATGACACCTTCAAACTGTGGGACATTGACCTAGATTTCCCTCGAGGCGAGCTGAGTGTTGTCAGCGGACCTACCGGCTCAGGGAAGAGCTTACTACTGCGGGCCGTTATTGGCGAGGTAGATCTTCTGGAAGGGCAAATCATCACGCCACACAAGGAAGAATTGGATCTGCAGTCAAACGATGAAGCGGAAGCCGATAACTGGCTGGTAGATGGCTTGATGGCATATGTCCCGCAGAACCCCTGGATTGAAAATGGCAGCTTTCGGGACAATATCTTATTCGGCCTTCCTTTCGACGCTGTCCGGTATGGCAAAGTGCTCCGCGCGTGTGCCCTTGAGGATGATCTCAGAACCATGCAAGACCACGACATGACAGATATTGGTGCCAACGGCGTTAATTTGAGTGGCGGCCAGAAATGGCGTACCGCTCTTGCTCGTGCCCTCTATAGCCGGGCGAGCATTCTTGTTTTTGACGATATCTTCAGTGCAGTGGATTCTCATGTTGGCCGTCACCTCTACGAGCAAGCATTAACAGGGAAGTTGGCTCAGAATCGGACCAGAATTCTCGCCACTCATCACGTTGACTTGTGTTTGGGAAATACAAAATACTCCGTACAGCTGGACAATGGACACGTCGTGTATGCGGCTCCTCCCAGATTGCAGAATGGGCAGAGTCAGCGAAACAACGACAGCCTGTTGCACAGTGTCGCTGAAGAAGTAGGCGTGAGACGTTCGTTTTCGAGGCAATATACTGAGCCAGTGGTGGACAGGGACCGGCCACGACGTCGGTCCTCTCTGAGTGTGGGCGACTTGGACCTTACATTGCGAAGATATCACTCTAGGCAAGGGGCTCAGGCAAAGGCATTTTATGCCGAGGAAACGCGAGAAACTGGCAGTGTGAAGCTGTCCCTTTACGCCAAATACTTCAATGCATGCGGTGGCTACCGTACGTGCATCCCTATCGTATTCTTGTTCTGCCTCACACTGCTTGATGGCTTAGCAACGCCATACTGGCTATCGCTGTGGACGAGAGAGTATAATGACCACTCGACCTCAGCCGGCAGCACACCCCAAAACGATCGTCAGCATGCTCTCCAAGAATCTACCTTAAATCATCCTGCCGGACACAGTCTTTGGCTGTATATGGGTGTGTACTTTGGTCTTTCCGCAACTTCTGGCATCATCGAAACCGTTCGCTATCAGCTCCTATTTGTGGCGTCACTCCGAGCCTCAAAAGACCTTTTCCAGAAATTTACGGCTCGCATATTACACGCGCCACTTCTGTTCTTGGATACTACACCCGTCGGTCAAATTGTTAACCGGTTCAGCGCGGATTTTGGTGTCGCCGACTCTGAGCTCGCGCTTGACTCGGCGTATCTACTTCGTAGCATACTCATGGTTTGTAGCATCGTTATCGCCGCACTTCTCATCTCGCCTTTAATGGTGGTTTTTGGTTTCGTTTGCTTTCTTGCATCGTGGTACGTTGCCTCGCTGTATGTGACAGCTGCTCGAGACGTCAAACGGATGGAGAGCAATGCCCGATCGCCGATCTTTGAGCAATTAAGCGCTGTTCTTGACGGACTCTTCACGATAAGAGCTTTTGGTGAAACGAGTGCATACATCCGCAGCATGTATCGGAAAATCGATGTTCATTGCCAGGCTCTTTGGCACTTGCGGCTGTTTAATTGCTGGATGGCTTTCCGCCTGAGTATTATCGGTGCCTCTGTGAGTTAACCTCGTCAATCGGCATGGAATTTTTTTTAGAACCTATGCATGCTAACATCGTGTTTTAGTTCGTAACTGCGACCGCGATTACAATCATATTCACAAAGAATGTCGACGCATCCCTGGCCGGTTTCGCCTTGAGTTTCGCCTTGCAGATTTCCAATATCATTCCCGAGGTACTCTCACAGTACGCAGCAATGGAGCTTGACTTCAACGCCGTTGAGCGGATCGCAGAGTACACCATGATTGACGTTGAACCTGAAGCTGGAATTACTCCACCTGCTGCATGGCCTACCAAGGGTGAAATTGAAGTCAAGGATCTCGTTGTCTCGTACGCGCCAGATTCCGCACCAGTTCTCACTGGTCTCAACTTTTCCATCCGCCAAAACGAGCACATCGGTGTCGTCGGACGCACTGGTGCCGGTAAATCGTCATTGGCGCTAGCTCTATTCCGATTCCTCGAGGCGCGATCCGGTTCAATCTCCATCGATGGGATAAACATCGCAACCTTGAATCTGCGGGAGCTTCGCTCAAAGATTGCTATCATTCCTCAAGACCCCACTCTTTTTTCGGGCACTGTTCGATCGGTTCTCGACCCAGACAACCAATACACGGACATTGAGCTTCGCGAGGCTCTGATTCGAGTACATCTTATATCCGGCGACGAAGCCGAGATTAGTACTACAGCTTCCATCTCGGACGAAGTCTCAATGTCTTCCAGTAACGTGTCCAAGCCCCTCTCCCTCTCCTCCCCCGTCTCCGAAGGCGGCGAGAACCTATCCCAAGGCCAACGCCAGCTCCTCTGCCTCGCAATAGCCACTCTCTCACGTCCAAAGATCCTCATCATGGACGAAGCAACCTCGTCCATCGACATGGAAACAGACCTGCTCATCCAGCAGTCCCTAAGAAAGGAATTCCGCGATTCAACTTTGCTCGTAATTGCGCATCGGCTCTCGACGATTATTGACTTTGATCGCATTCTAGTGTTGGGTGAGGGGAAGGCGATCGAGTTTGATACACCGGCTAACTTGTTGCGGGGTGGGAATGGAGCGTTTCAGGCGCTGGTTGAGCAGAGTGGTGAGAAGGAGAAGCTTTATCAGGTAGTTCAGGATGGCGAAAGACATGTATGATATTTGGATATTTAGATTCGATAGATAGTTAATGATCATAGATAATATATATCACCTCTCATGATATGCCTTAATCTTTGTGGGCTAGGGACTGGGGACCCTTATTTTCGGGCTCTGGTTGAAGCCAAGAGCCTAATCTATCAGATGTTGAAGCCCAGCTGCTAAAGGGGCGATTCGTGCTTTCATTAGGGGACGAAGGCCCGTGCGTTAGGCTATGAGCGCCCAATATTTGGGCCTCTGCTAGTTGCGTAACCCCCAACTCCAGGGACAGGCGCCCGGGCGAGTAGGCAAAAGAAATGTCGAACTATCGTTCATCCGAATTTAACTCCATGGCTAAATCAGTACTCCAAGAAAAGATAGAAAATGTATGACATGTAACGCCAATGAGAGAGTCATCAGCAAAGGGAGAACATAATCGACATTGCTTGACATCCGCCTTTTAGGCTTCATCAGGCTTTTTGCCATAAATGAAATGGCATCGACAATACATATGGATTTTCGGATTCCGAACCTCCTCGTTCGCCTTCGATATAAGCACGCGACACTCCTCGTCGCTCCACTCTAGAACCTTGCCCATGAACCCGATCGTATATGCTTCGACCCCCAAGACCATATGCTCCTGGAAGAATCGTCCGGCTTCTTTCAGCTTGGGATCCTTGGGCCACGGGCCAATGGGGATCTGTGTGATGGGTTAGCGAAAGGAATGAATAGCCCGCCGGAACATGTTCTCAACTCACCGTGTATACATCGTCGTGCACATCGACATAGCCAGCATTGATCAGGCGCTGTTTATGAGTTTTGACAAGATCAAGCTCCTTTCCGAATTTGAGACCTGCCTCCCTGCACTTGTCCTGGAATTGGGTTATATAGGGAGACTGCGTCTTGAGCGGTTCCCCGGAGTTCAACAGGGCCTCGAACTCGAATTCGACAAGTTCCAACCAGCCGCCAGGCCTGGTATGTTGAAAGGACTGGGCGACGAACTTGTCCCAGCTGTTGACGCTGCCGCCTAGGTTTCGAGCGTGGATCAAGTCGAATGCTTCTTCGGGAGAGTACACCCACTCGTTCTCGAGATCGTCGACGTAGAATTTAACATTCGGCGGCACCCAGCTTGGTTGGATAGGGCTGATATCTGTGCCAGTGACTTCTGCGGAGGGATACTGGTCCGCGAAATCAATGGCCCATAGCCCCGTTCCCGTTCCAACGTCAAGCACTCTCTGCGGATTTGGCGGGAGTGGAGCAAGGGTCAATTTGCCGTCTGCGATTACCAGGAAGACGTGATGCATTAGGTCGAGTCTATCCTGTTCTGTCTCGTCGTTGGGAAGCATGTAGCTCCCCTTTCGATAGCCGTTATACCGCCGACCGTTGGAGTACTCATAATTCAGGATGGAAGATGTCATGGACGCGCTGTCCGCCGTAGAGATGCCATCGCTGCCAAATGCAGAGTCTGTCTCGCTGAGTTCTAAATCTGGCTCCAGAATCTGCGGCTCCAGAGGGCTCGAGGGGGAATTTTGTGTGTCGGAAGCGGCGGGAATGGCTTGCTTGCTCATGGTGTATAGTTATTGTATCTCGTTGCGTGCCTCAGTCGGTACATGAAGAGAAGAACGGACGAAGAAGAAAAGACAGCATGCAGGAGGCTAATGCGTTCTTTAAACGGTGAAGCAGGCGGGGTCTTCCGTGTGATATCCCTTCAACAAAAAATGGGGACCATCACGGAAGACTTGCATGGCCTCCCCGGCGCCGGACCCAGTCTAGCAGAGCTGTCTCGCTCGGGAGAGGTTGAGCTCCCGGCGCCGTTCCGTAAGGGACCCGCATCGTAAAGTTCGCCGAGGAGACAGCTGTCGGCCTGCGAGGCTGCAGGATGGTCGCATTTTTTTTAAGCCGGGCGATATAGGCCACGATCAGCGGTAATGGAGGTCCACTCCCCCGCGGCAGGCGCCGTGTCCACATTTCTGCCCGTTTTCTCTGAGGAGAGTATTTCTTTTTGAGAGCTGAACAGCCAGGCTAGTTAGGCTTGACCGTGGTCTTGGGACCGGTCAGCTTCACCGCGCACCGTGAAGCTGCCGCTGCGGCGGTCCCGGGGGCTTGGTGCTTAGACCACGTCACTGTTTCTCTTTAACAGCTGTTCTTGAGTCCTCTCGCTAGATTCCCCAGTCCAAAGCACGTAGCTCTCACAAGGTGGTATGGGAGAGTACTATAATGTTGGCCACAATGGCAGGTATCTGTTCAAGACGGTGTATTTGCACGAGAAGACGGTATGTTGCGAACCTCGAAAAGCGTCATCGAAGACCATTCACACCCTCGATAAGCTGCCGTATATTAGGCCGCTCAGTTCTTTGAATAGCTTTATGTGAAAACTCCCAAGGTTGATAAGCCTGGATGGAATAAGATATTTGGAATGGAGATGTCTGCATTTATAACTGTTGTTGGTGTGGCGACCTAAATCTCATGCCGATGCCGGTCTCCTGGAATGCCCACGAATTCTAGCCCTTTTGTATATCTTCGAGGCGCGCCATCATTGTGTTTCATCCCATTATCCGCGAGAATCGAGCTACGACGCAACCAAATCTTTGAACACCCCTTGGGGCCAGGTCTCTGGTCGTCAGCAAAGCCTATTCCGCCTACAGGGGCGATATAATAATGGAATACGCCTTTGGCTACTCATACAAGCACCTGGAAAATTCAGAGCTCGACTCGTCTCAGGAGGCCAGGTTTACAGCTTTACATAATGACTTTAAACAGACATGCAGCCACAGGTACAAGGAAGACGGATATGTATATCGCGGTGCTTCCACCTGTCCCAGCCAATAGGCGGGGTATCCTTCGTCCAAGTTGAATATCTGCGAATAATTACGCGTTGGGCGCCTTTGTTGGTACAATCCTTTCTGTAATGTCAGTTGCTGTAGCACTTGCAGCTGTTTTGGGCACTTTAAGCTGTAGAGTTGGCTGGTGTGTATAAATGGGTTTAGGACTTGGCTGATTCAAGGTTAGATTATCTGCAGTCTCGCCCGGTGTGTCCTCGGATCCGCCATATCTGGAGACGAGATCTCGTATGTCATTGAGCATTCTATGGTTTTCAGTTAGTACCCAACAATACCAATTCAAAGGGCACCATACTGTTCTCTTAGACCGCGATTATCGGTGAAAAGCGCCGAGACATGTGTGTTAAATCTACTACTGGAACTTAGTTTGGGTTCCCGGTGATAAATATTAGGCACCTACAGCTTGTAGAGGTCTAGGCGCCCATCATAATCCTCTTCAGGTGGAGAGATCTGAACGTAGGAGTGATATGCTGCCAAGTACTCATCGCCAAACCGATTGCAGACAGGTCGCCATTGCCCAAATTCGTCTTTATGGGAGAAGAATAAATCAGCATTGGAAGTCCCTGTTAATCGTCACCCCAGATAGCTTACATTCATTGTGCGCGTAGAAGCAGCATGCATCAAACACTAGCGGTGCATCTGATTTCGCATCGAGCCCGGAGTTCGCGTACCAAAGATCGCCATGGACGAGAGAAGGCTTCACGGACCGGCCATCGCTCTCAAGTGGTCGCAATAATCGGGGTATAACCTTGTCAAACAGGGCTGGAACCAACTTATCGAGCTCCGGGTCCGGCCCCTTGGCTTGCGCCTCAAGCTTAAGGGCGTGTCGTAAGCTTTTTGCAAAGAAAACTTCCCAGCCCTCCTCCCAATCGTTCATCTGTGGTAGATTTCCGCTGTAGGTAGTTAGGTGGAAGCCGAATTTGCCAGTTGGTGACTTGCTATCTTGGTGGAGAGCTGCGAGGCGGACTGCAAACTCGTCCGGGTCTGGCATGTCATGTCTCATGTCTCGATACTCGCAGAGAAAGAAGTGCAGGTTCGGAGTAAGTTTATAACTTCCCCACGCGATTGGCCTCGGGACAAAATTGGGCATTTGGGCGTGGATTGCCTTCATTGATTCGAACTCCCCATGGACCATATTTTTGCCCCTCTCTTGTGGTACCACTTTAATAAAGAAAGATAGCAGCACCCCATCAGCGAGCTCAACATTAATTCGGCCGACACGTGCCCAGAGGCTGATGCCATGGCTCTCAGTAGATACGACCCGACATCCTTCTGGTAGTACTTTTCCCAGTTAGCCGCGGATGATGGGAAAGGAGTGGGATGGGGACTCACCCGCTATCACGCTCGGATCAAGCGTTGTACCTTCTGCGTCAAAGTCTACAGCCTCATCGCTTCCAGAGTCCATGTTTTTGATATATGGGCAGGGTCTTGATGGACTTTGTCTGGTGTTGAGGGCTCGCAAGCTAAGCGCCGGCTTGTCTGAGGGAGAGCTTGGCGTTCTACCAACTCACTCGGCTTTTGGAGGGGCTCTGCTTGTCTGAGTGCCGGGGTTCATAAAATGTTGCAAAGGCTGAGGTCGAAACTCATGGCGGGCAGGATCCCAACTTTCTCAAGATGTTAGATCTTCTTTTAAGTGCCAACTCTCCATTCGCTACGTAGCTCCCTTCGCCTTGGCATTGAGCGTAGACGTAAAACCATCCTGTAGCTGTGAATTTTGCAGGCTGGCTTCTCGATTATTTGGGCGGATGTCCTGCCGTGGAGACTTCTAGGATACGATCTTCCATTCCTTCCACAACTTTAACTGGGACGCCGGCGTCCTCCAACAGCTCCCTCCCTGTATTCTCACTGATGAACACTTCTGGCTCCCGAATACCAACATAGACAGCCTTAATCGCCCCCGAAAGCTCTAGAATTCTGGCCACACAAGTTTTGTTTCCACTTAGCCTCCTACTACACGGCTCCATGGTAGTGTAGAGGATAGTGTTTGGCGGTAGCACCTCGTTGAGCTGGGCTTCAGAGACATTATGCCTCTCAGCGACTTTGATGAAGCAGCAGTGCTCTGCATGCGTGTTGCCTGGGTCACCCGGTCTGTCTCCCGGCAATTCCATCGAGTATCCCGTCGACAAAACGGTATTCGCATCAGCATCAACCAGAACCGCGCCTACACAGAACTTCGTTGGCGCTGGAGGAGAGAGGCGAGCTTTCTCAAGAGCATATTCCATGTATCCTTGATGGTCTCCGGGTGCGATGCTTGGATGGCGGGATTCGACGGCCATCGTCAAGCGTAACGTAACGAAACGGAGGATGGGTTTAGCGAGCCTGGAGAGATATGACGTTAATGACGGGAAGACGGAGAGACGTCCTGGGTTTAAAGAACATACGGGGTACGTTATTATCGAGCGAGGTTTCTCCAGATAATGCAAGCCAAGCAATGCTGTGGAAGAATAGCTACCTAGCGGGCACCATACGCCAATCTGCTCTGATGCACATCAAACTCAGTCGCAGCAAGCGATTGCCGGAATCTCATTGGGAGGTAGATCAAGTAGAGATTCCAAAGGCAAATGTCGTTCGTTCGGTGGTGCGAAGCCTGGTTGTTCACTTAAGCTTGGCGTTTCGGGCGGGGACTGCGGCCCGAACCGCCAACTCTCCAGCCGAAGGCCCGACGCCGCGGACGGCAGGCTCGTCGGCAGCCAGGCTTCGCCAAATTTCCCCAGAAGATGTAGCAATTCTTTTCTTTCCGGTCTCTTGAAATCGATCTCCCAGTGATCGATGCTCGAGAGCGAGAAGGCGTTTAGTCTTTTAGCACTCGTAAAATAGCCATCAAATAATGAACATGATCTTTGAATACTGCTATAATAGATGGAGTGCAAAAAGCTGAACTATTCTCCAACCATGATCCTAATTACAGAAGGCCAGCAAAGTACCTATGTATGTAGCTACCAAGACTAGAATGTCCGATCACAGCGCCTCATCGAATTCAAGGGAGCCCAGAAGTGGAGAATATTCATTTTCGAGGGGAGGTTATAACCTGATAAATTTAATAAAACACGGTCTCCAGAATCCCAAATAAAAATAAGAGAAATGCCTATCTATCAAGTGCTTGAGATTGACACTAAGCGTAGTTAAAAGTCAGCCGATTTTCATTTGCAATGGTAATGGAGCGGATAGAACTCACCATATCATAGTACACTCCCCGTTTCTTCAGCAGTGAGCGATGATTACCACTCTCCACAATACCGCCGTCACCAAAGACAAAAATGACATCGGCATTCTGCACAGTCGCCAGTCTATGTGCGACCACGATGACGGTTCTTCCAACCGCGGTTCTCTCAATCGCGGCCTGCACCAGTTTCTCGGACTCAGAGTCCAGACTTGACGTGGCTTCATCTAGAAGGAGGATGTGAGGTTTGCGGATGAGGGCTCTGGCGATTGAAAGGCGCTGTTTCTGACCGCCACTCATTGCCAGACCTCGTTGTCCTACGTCGGAATTGTACCCTATGCACGTAGCAGAGCGTGTTAGTGAGTGGCCATATTTAAACGGGCGAGAGGGAATATAACTTACCTTCTGGCAGAGACTGAATGAAATCATGGATTTCAGCATCACGGCAAGCCTGATATACTTCCTCGTCAGTAGCATCATCCACACCCAAAAGGATGTTATCCTTTATCGAGCCTAAAGATGGAGTCAGAGTGAGGATAGAGGAGGACCGGCTGTAGAACACACCTTCGTAGAGCGTCGGTTCTTGTGACACCAAAGAAAGAGATTTTCGATACGCATTGATTTCGAGGGACCGGAGCTCGACGCCGTTGATAGTGATGCTTCCTGACTGGTAGTCATAAAACCTGACCACACATCAACCAGTGACCTTCGAACAATGCCCAGACACATCTATCGTCACATACCTCTCTAGCAGCGCAGTGACGGTGGTCTTTCCACAGCCTAATCTTTTCATTAGCAACAGCCTACCCTAGCTTCTGCTCGAGTAACGAACCTGATGGTCCAACCAGGGCCACGAACTGCCCTTTCTCAATCTATTTCATCTGTTAGTTTGTCGAGGATGCCGGGTAAATATATTGCGCGGCTTACGGTAAAGCTCAAATTCTTAAACACAGAGACGTCCCGAGTGGGATATTTGAAAGATACGGATTTGAATACAATCTTCGCTCCACCCTGCATATCATCGAGAACGTTGGACGGAGTATCGTGATCGTCGTGCTGGGGTCTCAGACTGATGATCCGATTAGCTGCCGCTGAGGCTTGCGCCATATCTGTTGCTCATCAGTTGAATACATCCTATGCGATACCTCATTTTACTTACTCGGCGTCAGACTGCCAAATTGTCCGGCTGCTTGGCCGCCCTGTGGACAAATTAGTTACCAGTCATACATGACGAAAGTGCTCTGCCTACCATGATAATCGCGATATATATCACAAAGAACTGCTTCACATCATATTCACGATTGCTTAAAAGCTGACCACCGTACCTTGCATCATCGTTAGCCAAATAGAGACGGATTGACTGTAGGTCTTACCAGAAACACAAAGCCATACATGGCAACTCCATACTATCAGAAGCCGCAAATATAAGCGTAGCAAATCTCGCCTTTTTAAACGCAGACCCGATATGCCCATCTAGCAGGGCTGAATACCTCTTGCTAATGACATCTTCGAGTGTAAGCGCCGTCACAGTCCTAAAAGCACCAATGGCCTCGGACGCAAACTGAGAACTGTCCGCGAACACAGCAGCGTTCATCTTCTCGAACTGAAGTTCGTATCTGATTCGCACAAACATGGCAAGGATGATAATCGGGAAGGCAGAAAACATGGCCACAAGACTTAGTTTCCATCCAAATGAGAGGGCGATCGTGATGCAGCCGATGATGTTGAACACGGAGATTAACGGGAATGCCATGGAGGGACCGAGAAGTTCTTGGAGCTGGGTAGGGTCAGCTGATAGGCGCGATGTCAGAGATCCAGCGGAGTTCTCTTCGCGATCAAAGAACGTTATAGGTTTGTGTACGATGTTTTCGAAGGTTTGCAGTCTGTAGGTCGAAGATATGTACTAAAGGCAAGGTTAGCACGTGGAATCAATTGCTTATCTATTGAGACGAATTAGAGCGAGACGTACCGTAGAGACAGACATGCAGGCGTGCCCGAGGAAAAAGTAGAATACAGCAACGACCAAGGCGAGAACGAAAAACATCAGGGACCAAAAGTTAGCCCGATCGGTCAACTCTTTGCCCCTGAGCCGGAAAGTGTCGACGAGGTTGGCGAATATAAAACTCTGGATGGCGTATGAAGCTGTTATTCCAACGATGTCAGCATATATCATGTATATCTTCATAGGACGAAAAGGGTTGTAATCACCTCCACAGCCAGCAGCGCCGACAAGAATAGCAGTGTAAAGAATCCAATGCTTCCTCTGCTCCCAAAGAAATAAGCCGACGGAGTTAGCCAGGGAACTCGGTTTGTAAGCTTCATCTTCTTTCGTTACATCTTCGCCACCCGGCGCCTTTTCATCTACAGTTCGTGTCTTGCTGATACTCAGCTGGCGAGGATCAGCTTCCACCTCTTCCGGCATATCAGTAGCACCCTCATCCATCTCGAGCTGCTGGTTCTGAACGAGCTCGTGGTATAGACCTTCTTTTGCCATCAATTCATCATGAGTGCCTTCTTCCAGTGCTTGCCCTGCTTTCAGGAGGATAATTTTATCCGCTTTTCTAATTGTTGATAGACGATGCGCAATGGTGATGGTGGTGCGATTCTTAGACACGCGGTCCAGAGCTGCTTGGACAATCTGTTCCCCTCGTACATCGATTGAACTTGTTGCCTCGTCCAGTATAAGAATTGGTGGTCGTTTGATTATACTTCGTGCGATTGCAAGGCGTTGCCGCTGCCCACCACTAAGCTTTATCCCATTCTCTCCAACGATCGTATCGTAGCCCTGATAATGTAAGCCAGAATCCCTAACTGCTAACTGGGGAACCAACCTCGGGAAGCCTGTCGATAAACTCATCTGCAAATGCCTCTTGACATGCCTCCTTCACCAGCTGACGTTTCGTCCCCTCGTCTGCGTCCTCCCACTTCGAACCGACGAGGCCATAAGAAACGTTGGTATAGATGGAAGCATTGAACGAAAACGGCTCTTGCTGCACCAATCCTATCTGGGATCGCCACCATTTGAGATCGAGATCGGCAATATTTGTAGAATCCACCGTAATCGACCCAGCCGGGTCAGGCTTTTCAATTCCCTCGCCAGGGGTCTCTTGCGAACCGAGCTGGTACCATCTCTCCAACAGGCCCACGATAGTACTTTTCCCACACCCTGACGGCCCAACGAGGGCCGTAATTTTTCCAGCAGGAAAGCGGAGGGACAATTTGTTCAGTATCTGCACGTCGGGCCGTGTAGGGTAGGCGAACTCCACGCTGTCGAATACGATATCTGCGGATGCGGATACATCTGGGTCTTTGAGACCTGTGGTCTTTGGGAGAGGTGCATCGAGAACTTCAAAGAAAGCAGTAGAAGCACCGATAGCCTTGGACAACGACATCACTGGACCAGCAATAAACGACACAGCTGTTACGACGATCAAGACGGAGAAAATGACGCTAAGTCAAGTAAGCAAGGTCCAAAGGCGAGATGGCAAGGGGAGTTACATGATAACAGGTCCGATATCTGGGATGTGTCCGCGTGAGTACTGCCTGACACCGAACCAGAATGTCAACGCAAAATTGCAGTACATGGCAAAATTCGTCGGGCTCAACTGAACCCCAACCAAGGGTGAAAGTCGCAGACCCTGGCGCCGGGATTCGGAGATCCACTTCTCGTAGCGGGCTATCAACTTGCCTTCAGCGCCGCATGCGATGATCGTTCGGATGGTGCCTAATACTTCCCCGGCAATCGAAGAGGCTTTTCCATCAGCGGCCTCAATCTTTTTCTGCAGGCTCAAAAACATCGGGATTAGAACAGTGTAGACCAGAAGGATAAACACCAAACAGGAGCTTGAGACCAGGGTCAATGCCCATGAGTATTTAAATGCCACAACGTAGGCGGCTATCACAAGAGAGATTGACTGCACCAGGACGGCCAGCTTGTCTGAGATCCCTGCCTGGATTAGATTTGACGATGTCGTAATGGTGGTAGTCGGTTTCCCTATCGGAAGTTTGTCAACAAAGCTGATGGGCTGTTTGAAGAGAGCGCTCAGGTACGCATGGCGTAACCTGGCGGATATTCTCAAGCCTGTCATGCGCAGACAAAACTAAACATCCATCAGCGTGAGTATACGCTTAAACGGGCTTGGAAGCTAACCATTGAGATATATCCGAGCACGAATTTGCCAATAAAAAGATAGACGATATATAACCTTGGGCGAGTTAGCTGCGTGTTTCTACAGCCTAGGGAATGAATAGCCGTACACATTTTTATTGATTGTCCGTTGAAATTCGTCCTTGGAGGCGCCAGTACCAGGAGTGAAAAAGCCAGTGAAATCGCTTGTCAGATTGCCTTGATGCGGTTACTACCACTGCCTGTTTCATGAAGCTGAAGAGCACACGGACCAAAAATAATATTCATCAATGGTAAAGCCTAACTACTTGTTAGATCAGGATGCACAGCAGAACACCAGTACAGCGAGTCAAGACTTACAACGCCCGTTCCAATCGCGCAGAGAGCTGCAATGCCCATGAGGGCATAGTCGAGATGGCTTCCATAGGATAAGATTCTCTAGGTCCGTTTTAGCATCGGCCAAGAGAAGCGTTTCGCGATCAAAACAAACCCAGAAGTTCTTCAACGGAACCTTCTCCTCCTCTTTCTTCTCCTCTTCTTGGGATTCTGGCGTCTCGCTTTCTTGTTTTCTCGCCATCTTTCAAAGGTTCGGGTGCGAGTGCCAGCTGAAGCACGATGTTTGAGGTTGGTGGTAATCGGCCAGGTGAAAAGGCCGCGAACATCACACAGAGGAACACATGATCGTCATAAAAGCGGATTTATCCATGGGACAAGGCCCGAATGCCAATCGGTCGGCCCTTGTTGTCAACCAGGCAGAAAAATTAAACAGAAAAGGGGCATTCGCTTTTCGCTTGGAGGCAACTTGCCAAGTCTACTAGCCAAGCTCATCCCCGACTGAAACAGTGAAGCGCCACATATTGCCTGTCTGGGATCCTTGTGAATGAGGATATTCGCGAATCGAATTGCTGGATGAGATCTGGATTCTTGATTCTCTGTCCACACTTTTCATTTACGTCTTCAATACGGAGTACACCCTCCAATCAAAAAACTCCCCTACTCTACGGGCACTGCGAAGCTGCATGTTGCTATATAGGAGCATGCCAGCGGAGACTCTTGCTTGCAGTCGCGAGTGTTAACCACCGAGTTGCTCCGCGAAATTCATCCAATGTCGCAGATAGTAGCCCGGCGTGACTGCCGAGTGCCTGCACAAGATGGCCGCATAGATGTTCTGGCAACAATCCTCATTCGGTCGCCGTGGACGCCGAATACGAGGCATGGTAACTACCCCTGTCTGGCAGAGAAACGACCAACACTCGTGAATATTAAATGTTTTATTACGAGTCCGGCCTGGTGTTGATGGCTTCAAATCTTTTCAAGGAGAGTCGTCGAAGCCGGTTTGATATCTTCTGCAGAAGCTTGTGGAGTTTGGGCCTAATACATACAAGCCGATTGCCATAGCGAAGCAAATGGAGGGCAATCTCTTCAAAGAAGGAGGAGCGGTCAGAAGATGTCTCGCCTTTGAGGCATGAGTTACATTGCCATGTCCCTAAAAATCAGCTTCTTTGTCTGATCGACGGCCTCGGATTCCAAAGAAACCCAAGAAGGGAGGAGCTTGCGGAAGGACCTCGCCCAAAAATCGCTGTTTCCAGACAACGAGGTGTAAGTCGGCTTCATATATTAACTATATCGGCGTCTTCAAGCTCCGTTGTGCCACTTGTGCGGCCCTTCGATTTCCCCGAAGACCATTTGTTCGCCCCCGAGCCGATCCCGCACCTGAAGAAGCGGCCCGAGATGATTGGATTTCTGACATGGTGGACCAAAAAGATCTCTGATTGCTTCACCTCTGCACTTCATGAGTTGGACTTGATCGAAAGACGTGTGCTGCAATAATGGCCAGTGAGAATTGGTCTTCTGATGCTGAGGTTCCGCTTCATGGGGCACTCACGAATTCGCTTACTTTGCAAGAGCCGTCAGTAGTTACCACGATAGAATAGAGTCCAGGCGGGAAGGTAGCACATGGAGAAATATTGACAGTAGCTAACTGCAGGTCCTTTTGAGACTGAGCAAGGTGCAAGATACAGGCCGCTGCTGCACGATTGACTTCAGAACTCTCCGTCGCCTCACTCAGCCACTTATAATCCAGACATGTCGAAGACCCTCCTCGCGCCGCAAAAAGAGACATACGCCAAATTTCAGATTGAGACGAAACAAGTGTTCCTCGTTCCAAGGAGGAAAAATGGATGGATAACTGGTCCTCGACTCGCAACTACATGCTCAAACCGAGTACGATATTCCCTTGCTCGTATATAACTACTAAAGAACAGCCCCGCAAACGTCAAGGAAAAATCGACCCCTCTAGCCGGCCCACATGCGGACCCGTTCACTCTAGAAAAGCAGCACCGCTCTCCACTGTTGCTCGTGTGCGGAGGGAGAATTGACACCCAGGCCCCAATGGGGCCAGTCCCGCCGCGAAGTAAGTCATTCATGCTAGGTTCTAAGCTATTTCCTAACCCTTTGCAGGTATTTCAACCAGCTTGACTGGGAGGTCTATATAACAGTGTCTACTTTCGCTGCTCGAAGAAAAGGGAGACGTCAGCTACTTCAATGTTTAGCGGGTTTGCATTGACTCAGCAAAAACTCAAACAAACATTTTTCCATTGTTGCGGCGGTTAACACCTTCAGAAGAATCAAGGTTGGCAGGAAGGGAAGAGGATGTTTGAATTTGGTTGTTTGTTCGCCTGTCTTCAAGTTCAATTCAGGATGGCCTGTTGTTATGCTCAAGTCATTGTGGAAAAGGACATCATCCTAGGCCTTCCATGGTTGTATGAGGTGATTCCTGATATCGACGGGCAAACGTGGACTGTATAACTCAGGTAAGCCACGGAACCACTACCCACAAATATCTGCCTCTATGTACCAGTTACCCCGGAGTTGACTGTACTCAACATGCCAGCCACGGTCAAAACACATCCAATGATACAGTACTCTTAGAACTTCCGGCTTGCCCCGGGGACATCATGATGCAATCCAGAATTCTCCCTGGAAGCACTACACTACTGCGCATATATAAACAAGTACTAGAGTGTTTATGTTTGTCGTCGTTTGTAAATGCTACTCTTTATGGCATACCATATCACCACCAGCTGTTGAAGTTGAAACCTCACTTATATGAGGAATATCGTCGATTTCATCTCTATGGCTTTCTTCCTGGCAAACGGTTCTCGTTCCTCTAACCCCGCTCAATCCGAGATCAGGCCTTTGGCCTCTCTCCTCCACGAGATCCATCAGGATCTCGTCAGCCAGGGTGGGCGGATCATTCCTGACCTGCGTACTCTGCATGAGATCTACCAAACGGTTTCCAGGGGCGGTCAGGTTGATGATCGGACGTATCTGGTGCGTTCTTCACTCCACTGCACGCATGCAGCGGTGTGTAATTAACAGTGTATACAGATCGAGAATATCATCCAAGTCGCGGCGTCACTGCCCAATGGTTCGGGATTGCGGAATAAAATCACTGGTGCGTTCATAACTACGCTGTGGAATAGCCTCCAGCATCCGCCTCTGTCGTATCTTGGGGATGAGTTTAAATATCGGATGGCGGATGGGAGTCATAACGTACGCTTTGGCAGTCTACCTTATCGTCTTATCATGCGTTGTACTGACAGTGATTAATAGAACGTGATGTATCCTCACCTTGGGGCTTCTGGAAGCCATTATGCCCGGACGGTAACACCTCAACACCCACGGCTGGCTGCGCTTCCAGATCCGTCGCTCATTTTTGATAGTATGCCTTTTCCCTGTCTCGGTGTTTACCTGTCTTAGTATTCACTGGATATCTCCATACTGATACTTTGCAGCGCTGTTGGCCCGCAATGGCCCTGCAAAGGAACATCCGGCTAGGATATCAAGCGACCTCTTCTATTTCGCTACGGTGATCATCCATGGTACGCTATACGCCATCACCCTTTTCCATATATCTGTAGCCTTCTAATTTTAGTAGACCTATTTCACACGGATGAATCCGACTCTACCAGGTTGAAGAGTTCTTCATACCTTGATCTTGGCCCTCTGTACGGCCATAATCAAGCCGAGCAGAACCAAGTGAGAACCTTCACCGACGGACTACTCAAACCCGATACCTTCGCAGAGAAGCGGCTCCTCTCGCAACCGCCCGGCGTGTGCGCGTTGATGGTCGCCTTTAATCGCTTCCACAACTACATAGCCACAGAGCTAGCCTTCATCAACGAAGCAGGGAGGTTCAGCTTACCCGCTGGTGTGGAGCCGGGGAGTCCCGAGTATGCCCCGGCGCAAGCGAAGAGGGACAACGATCTATTTCAGACGGGAAGACTGTATGTCTATCTTGATGATGTGTACTGTGTATACCGGTATGGCAGATTAATTGCTGATGCATTGCATTCCTAGTATTACCTGCAGCTTATACGTCAACGTCATCCTCAATGACTACCTCCGGGCGATCTTGAACCTCAACGAGAATCCCATTGACTCGGACTGGACACTCGATCCAAGGAAGAATGTCACCGTATTCGACCAGGAGGGCGTCCCTCGCGGCATCGGGAACCAGGTCAGTGCTGAGTTCAACATGATATACCGATGGCATTCGGCCATCAGCAACCAAGATGAAGAGTGGGCCAACGAACTTTCGGCGAAGATATTCGGACCAGAAGTTGATACGAGTACGTAGCCCCGGCGAAAAAATGGTGATCTGAACTCTTTGCTAACCTATTGAAGGCACACTGTCTGTAGAAAAGTACCTTAGCGGGCTGCGGCAATATCTTGATGATGCTGCACCAGGGGAGCCCTCATCATGGACATTTGCGGGGCTGCAGCGAAACAAGGATGGAAGCTTTGCGGACGAAGACCTTGTACGTCTACTTCGAGACGGCTGTGAGAATGTAGCTGGTAAGGTGTCCGGCCCTTGCGGTCTCCAATGCGAAAATTGAGATTGACGCATCCCACAGGAGCGTTTGGAGCCCTCAACACCCCAAAAGCATTGAAAGCTATTGAGGTACTTGGGATCCTGCAGGGCCGGCAGTGGGGGTTGGCCACGTTGAATGAACTCAGGGCTTTCTTTAAATTGAAGCCACATTCGACGTTCAGTAAGAGCAGATTCTCATGAAACTCTCAAAGGTCACCGCTAACCTTCCTATAGCGGAGGTCAACTCAGATCCTGCCGTTGCTGAGGCATGTAAGTAATCCATCAGCCTTTGAAGCTTCGAGCATATACCTGAACATCTATCAGTAGAAGCGCTCTACGGCCACCCCGACGACATTGAGCTATACGTGGGGATCCAGGCTGAAGAAGCCAAGAAGCCCTTCCTCCCTGGCTCTGGATTGTGTCCTGGCTTCACGATTTCAGTAGCTATATTATCCGATGCCGTTGCCCTTGTGCGCGGGGATCGTTTCTACACCGTCGACAATAGCCCTGCCAACTTGACCAATTTCGGGTAAGCAGTTTTCCGTCCTTAGCCAAAATCACAACTTATATTGACAAATTCTTGACAGATTCAACGCAGCCGATTCTGACTTTAGTGTTGCTAACGGTGGAGTCATGTATAAATTGCTGATGAGAGCCTTCCCTGGCTGGTACCAGCCGAATAGCGTCTACGCTTTATACCCGTTCACGACGCCGGAGAAGAACCGCCAGATCTTCAAGAAGTATGGAAGAGATGAAAATCTGGACTTCAGCAGGCCGTCGTACGTCCGGCCGCCTGTCCCCGTCACGACGTGGGAGGGCGTGGTCGATATTCTCAATGATCAGAAGCGGTTTCATGTTCCTTGTATGATTCATGCCATCTCCTTTTCTCGTACGAGTGGCTGACAAAACAATAGGGGTGAACATACCTTCCAGCTTACTCGACATGATTACATGCTCAGTGGAGACTCGGCTGAAAACGCAGAACAAAGGGCATTCGTCGACGAGCGTCTATACAGACCGTCCGATGCACTGAAGGAGGTGCGACAGTTCTATGAGTCAATCACATCGGACCTTATACGTCGGCAGAGTCGAAAACTGGGGAATTTATACCAGGTTGACATCGTGCGAGAGTGAGTTCACCCCCAAATACCAATATCAGAGCAAAACAGAAACCCTAACGGTGTTCAGTGTTGGAAACCTCGCACATGCATATTTCTGCGCGGAATTCTTCAACATCCCGCTCAAAAGCGACCATCATTCTTTGGCCAATGCATACACGCCAAAAGAGCTGTCTCAGGCCCTCTTCACTTTGTTCGGTTATGTATTCCTTGATGTCGATCCGGTGCAATCCTTCAGGAACCGAGTCGAGGGGACAACAGAGACGCAGAGGATGGGTGAGATCATGACCAAAGCTGTGTCAGAGTCCATGGGATATATATTCGGCCACAAGATCTCTGGACAACGTGCTTCTAGCTCGTTGCTGAGCGGGTATGGCCCGCGGTTAGTCAAGAGACTTAGAGAAAAGGGAAAGAGTATTGAGGAAGCAGTGTGGACAATAATACCCACTGCTGCTGCTGCTTGCGCGACTCAGGCCCAGGGTGTACGTCCCGCTCCTTTCAGTCTTGTAAAAGTGCAGAAATGCATGCATACTGACGGTGTGGTAGTGGGCGCAAATGCTCGAGCTCTATCTGTCAGACAAGTACTCCAGTCACTGGCCCGCGATCCGAAGCCTGGCACGCTCCGACGATGATGAATCATTCGAGAAGCTGAAGAAATACGCTCTTGAAGGGTGCGTCTTTCCCTTTCCTTTCTCTAATGGGCTTGGAAGAAAGCTCTTACTGAATTGTCTAGATTTCGTCTCTCCACCCCAGCCTTTGGAGTCCTGCGCACGGCAGTAGACAAGGCAACCATCAAAGACGGGATGTCCTCGATAACTGTGGAAAAGGGGGACACGATATTTGCAGACTTCATCACAGCTGGTCTCGATGAATCCAAGTTTCCCAATCCAGAGGAGATAAGACTCGATCGTCCGGCGGATCTCTACATCCACCATGGCTGGGGTCCGCACGCCTGTCTTGGGCGGGCGATTGTTACAACAGCAGGGGCCAGTCTGCTGCGTGTTCTCGGTCGGTTGGAGAATATCCGACGAGCTCCTGGGCCTTCCGGAGAGATGAAGAGTAAGCTAGTCAACGGGGCGTTTAAGATGTATTTGCCGGAGGACGGAAGTGAATGGACGCCTTTCCCTTGCGGTAAGTGCAGCTCTATGACATGTAAACTGGTAAAGTTGACAATTGAAACAGATAAAAAGGTCATTTTTGACGGGCTGGATGCCTTGAATCAGTAGACGTAGCTCAGAACACACTTTATTAAGTTGTCACAATGTTACATCTGGTATTGGATAGGAAAAGTCGGATAGCTGAGTTCGAATGACGCAATAATTCTCAAATGTATTTGGCTACCTGAACGAAAGCATATAAGAGTGATATGGAACTGGACACATACTCCCCAGTCTCCCACATCTACAGTATACTCACTGCGACGTCTCCTGCATGCAAAAAATGGCCTCCTTCAACCCCAATAAACAGGTCCGCGGGAACCCCTTCCTAGACATCCCGTCCGACATGGACAGCAACCCTTTCCGCTGGGTCTGGGAAGACATCTGCTCTGTTTTCCGCCTGTCGAGGCTCATCTTCCACATCATCTACCCCTTCGTTCCGCTCCAATCAGGGCATTTGGACGAGCTTTACCCAGATATCACGAATGCGCGGGACGTCGTCCTCCATACTATCTTGATCATCAGTCAAGTTCTCCTGCTCCTCTCGCTTCCCTTTGCGCTGATGGTGCTCTGGGCGGTTCCTTTCCTGGTTCACCTGGCGTTCTATGCTTCTTCTACAGTAGCAGTCTTCCTCATTGCCAGGTTGCTGAACGGGGCCCCAACCAGGAGGTCTCTCATTGGGGTTCCGAAGACGAGGCCGCCAGTCAACGATGAAAGCGAACTGTGGTTTTTCATCAATGGAATTGCAACGGGGTATGGCATGTGAACTTCATTCAATCATGCATCCATCCTGCTTGCCTGTACTGATTCAGGGTTGCAGGGAACACTGGCACCAGTCAAACCTAGACCTGCTGGCCGAAATATTTGGGAGAGAGATCGTAGGCATCCACAACCCAACGTGCGTCTGCCATCCCCCTGTCCCAATCAAGGCGGCAGTATTAACATACCCCCAGCAAAGGCCTCATCCTCGACCTAATAGAATGCCTGATCCAACGGGACCTCGACTATAAAACGGTCGACATCAGACAAGGACGCTCCCAGCTACGCGAAGCCCTCGCGGCATCCGCGACAAAGAAAGTCGTTTTGATCGCGCACTCGCAGGGTGGCATCATAGCCTCATCCATCTTGGACTGGCTCTTCAGCGAACTCTCCCCTGCGCAAATGCGGAAACTGGAAGTATACACATTCGGCAACGCGGCGCGACAATTCCGCAATCCGCCACTGCACGACGAACACGAACCTGTCGAGGACGGCAGAATCACAAATAGTAAGGTGAACCCGCGTCGGCAGACTCAGGGGAAGCGAGTGATCCGGTATATCGAGCATTATGCGAATTCTGATGACTTTGTGGCGAATATCGGGGTCCTGGAGTTCACGTCGCCTGTGGCGGCGTATTCGAATGCGAGCTTGTTCTCTGGGGCCGTGTTTTTGCGGAAGGGATCGGGACACCTGTTAAACATGCACTATCTGGATCCGATGTTTTTGGAGGGGAACGCGTTCATGCATAGTATGGTTGATTTCCCGGCAGAAGCCGGGCTGGATCAGATCGACTCGAAACGGATAAGAGAGTTGTCGAGGCTGTACCAGTACAAGAATGGGCAGAACCCGGAAGAGCCGGGGGAGCTGGACAAGGTGGATGGGAAGTGAGAAAGATAATTTATACAGTTAATGCTCGCTATAATGAATCAACTCTGGAAGCCTTTTGAACTCATCATGATGATAGGGGGGGATTCGCTCCATCGGCGGTAAATAATTATGTAACCACTGCGCGCGAGGCCAGGAAGCATTAGTTACTGTCTGTACATGCTCTAGGTGTACAGGAAATAATTTATAATATAATTCTTCTATTTTTCTTTGTGGCTGAGGCATAAATGCATTCTCATTGTACAACAGATTGAAAAGTGGTTCACTTGCTTATTGATTACATCAAGTTAACTAACTAACTAATGTAACTAACGTAATTCCCAAGCGAGCGGTCACCCCAAGCGAGCGGTCAGCAAATTCAAAATATCTTCCAATTTAACTATCCTTCCACTTCAACGCGCAATTATGCCACCAATTCGGAATAAAAAGACTTCAAAATCCCTAGAGCTAGAGGGACGACTTGAACTCGCGATTAAAGCTTTTCAAAAGCAAGAAATTCCTTCTATTTCTGAAGCAGCACGCGTTTTTAATGTGCCTAGAACTACACTAAGTTCTCGACTTAAGGGCCGGCAACCACGGGTGAATTTACGCGCAAATTCACACAAATTATCTCCTGCTGAAGAAGATAAGCTAGTTGAATGGGTGCTGGACCAAGCTAAACGAGGATTTCCCCCCCGGCCTGCATTGGTTGAAGATACAGCTAATTATCTTCTTGCTATACGGAATTCCACCACCTCCACCACACCCCCCCTACGTGTTGGCAAGAACTGGGTGTCAAATCTAGTGGCACGCCGTCCGGAGCTCCAAAGCCGCTATTCCAGACGCTATAATCATGATCGTGCTAAGTGCGAAGATCAGCGGGTGATAAAGGGTTGGTTTAAGACCTTGGGGGATACAATTGCTGAGCATGGAATTCTTCCAGAGGATATATACAACTTTGATGAGACTGGCTTTGCCATGGGGCTCTGTGCCACTACTAAGGTTATTACTAGTAGTGAGCGGTATGGCAGAGCAAAGCTTCTACAGCCTGGAAATTGGGAATGGGTGACTGTAATTGAGTCAGTCAACGCGTCAGGATGGGCCCTACCCCCCTATATCATTCTCAAGAGCCAGGGCTTGTTGGAAGGATGGTTTGAAGGCCTACCTGATGGCTGGAGGCTAGATGCTAGTCCAAATGGCTGGACTACTGATGAAATAGGCCTGAGATGGCTTCAACAGGTCTTTATTCCTGCAGCAAATTTACACAGAGTCAGCAGATCTATCCTTCTTATCCTGGATGGGCACGGCAGTCATCTTACCCTGGAATTCAACCAAATCTGCAAGGATAATGCTATAATATGCCTTTGCATGCCACCTCATTCCTCCCACCTTCTGCAGCCTCTAGATGTGAGCATTTTTTCAGTTTTAAAGCAAGCGTACAGAGACCTAGTTCAGCAATGAATGCAGCTTGGATTTAATGCCATTTGGAAGGCAGATTTCCTGGATGCCTACCCTACAGCGCGCACTGCAGCCTTCAAACCTCAGACTATTCAAAATGGCTTCAAGGCAGCTGGAATAGTGCCCTTTCAACCTGACTACATCCTCCAGCAGCTGAATATTCAACTATGGACCCCTACCCCCCCATGCAGCAGCTCCAGCAATTCAACCACATCCTGGGTGCTTCAAACACCTAGTAATCCCCGGCAATTACACCGGCAGGTGAATAAGATCAAAGGCTTAGTGGAGGGTCAGCCTCAAGGATTTGTGGAAGGACTTGATCAAATTATCAAGGCCTGTGAATATGGAATGATCAGCGCCACGATTATGAAGAAGCAATATCAGGATATATTCAATGCCAATGAGATAGAGAAGCAAAAACGCAAGAGATCTAGGCGCCAAATTCAACATGAAGGAGGTTTAACTAGGGAAGAAGCTCAGGCTCTTGTTATTCCACCTGCTAGAGCAGTTGAAATGCCTGTTATCCAGCCCACTGAGCCTTTGGCTGCTGAGCCTGCAGCACGCATACGAGCGCCATGAAGATGCAGCAATTGTGGGATGCTTGGGCATACAAGACTAAGATGCCCTCAACCTAGTGTAATTTAATTCTATTTAAATAGTGGGTGGTGGGCGAAGATATTTTGAATTAAATTCTAGTTAGTAGGAGGATTTTGAATTTGCTGACCGCTCGCTTGGAGTGACCGCTCGCTTGGGAATTACGTTAGTGATTAAATTGACACTAAAGGGGGCTTCGGAGCTAATAAGCCAATCATATCCACTCTCTATAATGAATTGTGGGGATTTTCAGCCCAAGATTGATTGAATTAGGGTAACGTAATCCACATGCAAGCCGGCCACTCCAATACTCATACTAAATATGATAAAATACAGCATAGTAACGTACATCCTGGTGAACTTGGTCACTAGTGCATGTGATCTAGCCAACCAATCAACTCTCTGTTGCCTCAACCTCTCAACCTTGTATGCTGCCAAATTAATCAAGCATGATGGATCAAAATCAGCTTCATTTAGCTGTCTCAGCTGTTAAGAATCAAAAATTAAGTCAGTGAAGAGCTTCTCAGTTGTATAATATTCTCTACTTCACTTTGAATGATTTTCTGGCTGGCTGTACAAACAAGAGAGTAGCAGATTCAAACAAACAACTTCTTAAAGTCTCTGAAGAAGCTGTTCTTGTACAGTGAATTCTCTCTATGAATAAATGTGACCTTTCTTCTTGACCCTCAACTGTACAAAGCATGGCAAAGCTTTTGCTTGAGAAACAAGAGAGAAATACACCAGAATCTGTTGAGAAAGACTGGCATGCTGCCTTTGTATAAAGACACTCTGAGTTGAAGTCAAAATATATCTGAAAGTTCAACTACAAGTGTTCCTGATGTGAAGACTCAAAGATCATGCAAAATTGATTTGATCTTGTATGAAATATCATCACTGAATTTCAGATTCAGTCAGAGAATATCTACAACATGAATGAGATTGACTTTGCAATAAAGATGATCTCAATCTGCATGATTGTCATCAACTGTGAGAGAAAGAACTGTTCAAAGTTATTACAGTCAGAAAATCAAGCATGAACTACTGTGATTGTCAGAGTCAATGCTTCAGAATGAGCACTGACTTTCATGATAATATTCAAAGAAAAAAACTCACCTTCATATGAGAATATGGTTGATTTACTATCTGGTTGAACTGTGAAATTCAGTTCAAATGAATAGACAACAGATGAGCTGGATCTATTCTGACTTAAAGAGGTTTTTGACAGACAGACTCAGGATCATATAAAGAATGAATATTGACTATTGATTATAGACAGCCATGAGAGCCATGTCACCTCTGAGTTTGACTTCTTTTGTATGAAGAACAAGATTGTTCTTCTTTATATGCCTCTACACTTCTCTCATCTTCTTCAGCTCTTGAATGTGAGCTGTTTCTCTGTCTTGAAGAAAGTGTACAGCTGACTGATTGAGAATCAAATGCAATGTGAAATCAATCATGTGAATAAGATAGATTTCTTGTCTTTATATCCAGAGGTTCATGCCTGTGTTCTCTCTGAGCAGAATATTCAGAGTGAGTTTCAAGCAACTAACTTGATTCTCTATGCTCTGTATGAGGTTCTATGTCTGCTACCATCAGCTACTTTATCTCAATCAAGTACAGCTCATAATTCTCTAAGCTCTTGAACCTCTAAGACACTCAGAAATACTGACAACATATGATGACAATCTATCTGAATTCAGAGACAAATGCAGAATTGTACAACATCTACCTCAAGTTCTATCACTTGATTCATGAACAGACTCTTCTATCACTATGAGAAGGCTGTGGCAAGGAATGTTCTCCTTGAACAAGAGAACATGGAGCTTCATATGACAAATGAAAAGCAGAAACAGAGAAAAAGAAAAAGCACATATGTCTCTCAAGAGAGTGCAGCTGAGTGTGTACAAACAGATGAAGAAGACTCTGCTCAGAAGGATGAGAGCTTAGTGATTGTGGCCTCTTAGACTCTTGTACAAAGTCAGAAGAAGGTTTCTGCACAGTTAGTTGAGAAGGAATCTTTTTCTCTGAAAGATATGAGATCTGTATGAAAGAAGAGAGCACTTCATCAATGCAGTGAATGTGAATCTCTTGAGCATACTGCTCCATACTGCTCTCAGCTTATTTAGCTCTGTATGAAGCTGCTTGTATGTAGTGAATAGTGAATAGCACATGACTTGTCTGTTTGGAAGAGATTCCACAATACTTCACCCTGTCAAAATTCCTCTCACCTCTCTCTCTGCTTCTTTCTCCAGTCATATGGAACCTGTGTATGACATCTAGGGAAGGCTTGCACCTCTACATGGTGTCTAGGACTAATAGTCATACATTGTATGATGAAGCCAAGCAAGTCAACTAGATAGGGGTAGTATAGACTTTTATATCACGTGCACTAGTGACCAAGTTCACCAGGATGTACGTTAGTTATCTCAACAACCAAAGGTTGACATAATCTGTTATTTTAATGCTAGATTTTTTATAACTTTTTGCTATTAAATATGAATTTTAAGCTTGATTGCTTATTTTTTGGCATATAATACCAAATATTACATATAAATTACTGTATTATGGTGTATTTTTTGTTTTCTCAACAGAAAACAAAGATACCTTCCAAAATAAAACAAAAACATAGATTTCTTAATCAATATACTTAGACTTGCAAAGCTTAGCTTGTAGAAAAGTATAGCTGTTGAGATATCATGCTGTATTTTATCATATTTAGTATGAGTATTGGAGTGGCCGGCTCGCTTGGGTGGCCGGCTCGCATGTGGATTACGTTATAACTATACTCATAGAGGACTCACCCACTACTCATCCTGCTCCTCACCCACCTTCACCCGTAAAGCAGCAAGGCTTCAGGGCCAGCATGAATATCGGCCACGCAGACACAGTGGCTTAAGGACAGCCGAGCGGATGGGAAGCCCAGTTTTCCACTTCCTATGGCCGTATGTGCTGGGATACAACAGGATAAGTATTGGAACTTAATATCTAACACGGTCAGAACAAGAGCAACGATGGCACAAATGCATAGGGGCATGATCTGGGGTCCTTCTGGTCGTTCTAAAGGGAGACAGAAGGAGACCAAAAAAGTCAAATGACCAGGGCGGGGACAGAAATTCACAAAATATGTCTAATAGTATTTTTTATGAAAAAGGCTATTGTGATTTATCCTTTAGATATTCATATACAACTGAAAAGTCCTTGCCCTGGTGGGAAGCTTCAGTTGCATCGTAAACCTCCTGAGCTTTACTTGCCAACTCCAAGGCTGTGCCGGCCTCCTTGGCGGCCTCGACCGCAAGCCTAAGGTCCTTCTTCATCAAGCTTACCCCAAATCCGCCCGAGTACCCCCGCGAAGCTGGTGCTGTTTCGACCACTCCTGGGACAGGGTTATTGACCTCACTGGACCAAGATCGTCCGGTAGAAGAGTTGATCATTTGCCCCAAGGCTTTAGGATCCAAACCCCATCGAAGCCCCAGATTCATCGCCTCTGCGGTGGCAATGTTGGTGATTGCCAAAAGGTAGTTGTTGGCAAGCTTTCCGGATAGACCAGCTCCCTGTTCGCCCAAATGCCATACCTTCTTGCCCATCAGTAGCAATGCTTTTTCAGCTTCTTCCACGAGCCCTGGAACTTTAGAAGAAGCTCCCAGCATGAAGGTCAGAGTCCCTGCTGTAGCACCTACGACGCCGCCAGACATGGGAGCGTCGACAAATCGACCGGAGCCCGTTGAGGAGACAGCCTTGGCAACTTCGCGCGACGTAAGAGGGTCGATGGTTGAGCAGTCAATGAACAATCTTTCCTTGCTAAGTTGGGGAAGACCGCCCTCGAGAATCCCGTGGAATACGCTTTTGACGTGTTGCGGTTCCGGTAGACTTGTAACGATAGTTTCCTAAATAGTTAGCCACTCCACTACTGCAATATTTGCGGCGGAATACGTACAGATTGCTCTGCTACCTGACGCGGACTCGACGCAATTTCCACTTTCCGACCGGCGGCCTCCGCCACAAACTTCTTTGTTGTAGTAGCATTCGCATCGCAGATGATGAGGGTATCAGATTCCGGGATTTTTGCTCGTAGATTCCGGGCCATGGGGTAACCTGTGGTACTATCAGCACTTGAAGCTCAATCATTGCCTGGGAATCCATAAGGTGAAACCTACCCATCTGTCCTAGGCCAATGAATCCCCAGGTAGCACTCCGCGAGAGCGTCGTTGAGAAGCATCGTGTGGAGAGACAGGATGAGGGTGTGCGGGAAGAGGAGAGTAGCCTCCGCACGGGCAGGCTGAAAGGTGTGGCAGTCATGGTCAATGGGGCGCGTACAGATTGTGCGGTGTTGCTGACCAGGGTCAAGAGTTCATTATCAGAGAACAATGGCAGGCGAGCAGATTAACGAGAGTGAGACAGACGGCTGAAGCTGCTGTTCATCGAGAAGAGGACCTCGGCGACTCCGCATCGGGGAAGCGGGCGGGTTCGGCGCCCAGGAACAGCCGAGGCTAGCCGAGAACGGCGGGGAAGACAATATGGGGAAGCTTATGTCAGCCGCCATGCCAACGATTGCTGGAAAAACTATTCTTCCGTGCCTGGGGCTTCACCGTATTCACATCAGCGGCGACGTCGTGTCTGGTCGTTGCTTAACCACGACGACGATATATCACTATGGCTAGGACTAGAGCTCCTTATGTGGAAATTCCCCTTACGCCAGAGCTTGTCTATCGAAGGAAGCTGAAAACAGTTAAAACCACTACCAAGCCTCCGCAAGAAAACGACCAGGAACATGCAATGTCCCGTCCGACAGCCCAATCCGCTGAGCTGTTCCTATCTCTGCCTCATACTCTACTGGCCGATATCTTTGTTCTTGTTTTGGCAGATGACCTCTTCTCAGTGGCTATTCAGATGCCCCTTTTCTACTATGTTCCCTTCGCAGAACTCGTTCGGCGGAGTAAACCGTTGAGAGAGGTATGCCAACTATTTGCTTCCCTCCTTCGTGTGCATTTGTTTGCCCGACATGCTGCAAGAAGCGGGATTCTAGCTCTTGTCGGTTTGGATGAGCTCCTGCGTCTGCAAGAGACCTTCCCGATGCTGAACCATTGTCTCCTCGACCTCGGGGACCCCACGGATCTACCGGCTCTGGAAGTGACAATGGCAAAACTACATTCTATCCGGCGGACGCCTGAAATATTTAGTCTAATACAGGGCGTAATATGGGACACCGCAAGGCTATTTGAGGCATCCCAAAGCCCTGGATTTATCATGACGCATTATATGCGCCACCTTTTCCTCCAACAGGTTTATACAGACGAGTGTCGCGACCGCGATTTGGGCTACATTCGCTTTAATGACTCTCAATCATATCCGGAGTTGCTAGATTATCTTATCACCGAAGGTGTAGTCATGCACGGCTACCATGCTCAACTTATCAATGATATACTATGCCACTTTTTGCCGGCAACCCATGTGGAAATCCCTGCGTTTATTGTACCTGTACTTCTTAGCGCGGAAAACTCTCCCGAGGCGACGCAATCGCGACTGAAAAAGAAATTGGACAGCTTCGGAAAAGGCGTCTCAATCGTTTCCCTGCTGAGCCGGACTATATACCCCGTATTTACTGGGCCCCCAAGCCTTTTTCTTGGCTCTATGGATTCCTATGGCCGTGGAAACACCGTCTATGCTCTAGTATCACAGGGAATCGGCAAGTCCCTCCACAATGATATCTATCATAATACTAGTTCCTCCTACAACTTCAAGTGGAGCTCTCGTGGGCTTGGGTTTTACGGGTCTTTGGAGTATGCTGATCCAATGTTCCACTCTGATTTGCAAACGAAGTTGAATATGGCAGACTGGTGGTTGAACTTTTTACGGTTCGCTGTGTCTACTGGGTCACTGCAACGGATTTATCTTGCTCGAATAACCCCGCCTATGCGACTTGGTGAGTTTGCAAGCACTCCATAGTTATTCACTTTTACTCTCTGATTGTTACGTCTAGGGGATAGGGTTAACTCGGGATTCAGCCTCATGTTAGCTTCCCAGGCTTTGCTTGAGCTCCACAACCCCTGGCCTCACATCTGCGACAAATTATCAAACTATCAGTTCAGGAATATCAAACATTTCGATGTCACTCTAGCGTCTATATGTCCAATGTTTTTTGGAAATGCTACGGAGGTCGCAGCGGACGTATCAGGGAGATGGTCCATAACCTCCGCTCCTCGATTTTGCTCCCAATGGTATGCGGTCAATCCCAAACCTTCTAATCACGACACCATTACATACGACCTTTGGGTGATCGAACAAATAATGGAAAAGGCTGGCCCATTATCATCCCGTGTGGATTTGACAATCAACCTAAGCTCTAAGTCCGAAGCTCTAGGCTGGTGTAAGTGGTCCCCAACTTCCAAGGTCGGCGCAAAAATGCTAACCACCCCAGACTATTCAACACGAGTTTTGAAACTCTTTCCGCTCTCAGGAACGTTCTCTTATCAGCACACATCCGGACGGCGCTCCGCCACATCCGCCATCCATTCTAGAGACTTTTCACGCGAAGAATTTTTCTCTGCAATGCGAGATTTAGGGGCAGAGCGAGAATATGACCTGAACTATGGTTTCTTTAGCGTGTTAGACGAGCTTGCAGGTACGGACGTGGACAGAATAAGGAGAATCAATAACCCCCAATTCATGTGGTAGATGCGTTTGATGCGGAGGCTTAGAACCGTCGAGCTGGGAATATAAACTACATTGCTACGGTGGAACTCAATACATAAGTATGTATCTTTGATGGAAGGTGCCCAAAGCCGTGACGGCTAATAAAATTACCGCTATCAGCATTCGAGGGACCGTCCATCGGAAGCCGAACCGGACTGATAGAATGTTATGTTTGGGCCAATACTATTAATGAGGACAGATCGATTCAGAGCTTCTCGAATAGACATGCCGACTCAGCGAGCTCGATAATTAAATACGGAAAATTGAAACCGACGGAATATAAATAGTCCTCTAACCAAACCGATGCATAAAAACCGAATTGGCGTCCTCACTGTTAAGTTAATAAAGCCGCTATTTGGGGCGAGGCCGCGTCCTTTATCGTTTAATAGGGGCTTTGATATCTCCCGTCAGGATCATGTCGCGAGGGACAGCCAGACCTGTTTTCTTCGAATCGTCTGCGGGCGAGTGCGCCAGGAAAATATGTTCCCCCGGGAAGAGGAGATTGGTAACCAGGAAATAGCCCAAGGCCTTCATGCTCAAATCCACGCTGGGCGCTGGAACGACAACATCTTTCCAGTCTTCGGGAAGCTCGTCTTTTGCTCCGACGATCAACCTCCTCCACCACTCAGGATTTTTTGCATGCGAATCAAGTGACCACTGCTTGTCGTTGGTGAATTTGAGTTGGAGCATATTTGGATGTTGTTTTGTCCCGCCTTGCCACTTGCCAATCGAGTTCCAGCTGAAATATGCTAGGATGGTGCCGCTCGTTATGGCAGATTGACTATGACGACCGGCAATCTGGGTACCGAAATTCCAATATGCCGATTGTTCCTTGCTCGTGTAGGATACCTTCACAGGCGTGCTTGTTAACATGACGATGTCCGAGTCCACCGTGATATTGGTCAGACGATCGCCAGGGGAAAAACTGATCGTGTCGCATCTATTCCATGTGTAGATGAGCCCAGTCCGGTTCGAAGAATCCAACTTCGGCAACTCTACTTTACCGGCATTGACGCTTCCGGTAAATTTCATGCCCTCTGCAAGGGGTGGGCGCCAGTCAGCCTTATCAAGACAAAGTTTGCCTGCCCTCACCTGTGGTTTTGGTAGAAGTCACCTTCACGTCACTGAAGGAGCCCTTCAGACTTGGCTAGGATGATGTTAGTGACTTTAGTGGGCTAAGCTTATACATGGAAGTGAGAACTTACTATGAAAAATGAGTTTGCGATCATATCATGGCGGAATATAATGCTCGCGGAGCAACCGTCGGGAATGGAGTTATGCGGATCGCCGCCGGGCTCAAATTGCAAAGCTATTTGTCCTGTTGGCATTTGTCCTTGACCAGAGCTGACACTGATCCACATCAGGACTGTGCCTGGTCTTGCAGGTGTGACACTGGTATCTGCAGGCACAATTGAGAAACAGAATGATACCGGTTGCAGGACAGTCATTTGGGGATCGGGCGTGTACTTTGACACTGCAGTGAGGAAATGTTCATATCTGAACTCGGCAAGATACTTTTGCAAGCCATCCAACAGCGCATCTTTGACGGTAGATGACATTCGGTGCATGGGATCCGTGGGTCCTCCCTCAAGTGTGGCCTCGGCGTGTTCGAAAGACAGACAGATGCTATGAACTTCGTCCTGACCAGCATCCAGCTGAACCACATAATTTGTTGGCGAGGCATTCAGTTTCCCGCCACTGCGGTCGGCTGTGAACGTTGTTTGCCCCGACGACCCCGACACCTTGCCTTTGACATTGTAAATGTCCACGTACAATGCCAACTGGTACTCGGTCGTCAGCGGCTTAATGTCCTTTTTCGTCGGCTTAATCTCCTGAAAGGTTCCCACGAGATCTCCTTTCAGCTGCACCCGTCCATTCATATCTCTCAAAACAAGAGATATCGATTTCGTCTCGCTTGCGAACTCGTATGTCCGGAGTTCCGGGCCGTCATCGGTGTCATATATAATGTCTCCGGAGAACTTGGGCCACCCCTCCAGGGCGCTAATTGGGTGCTCCTTGAGCAGGGCGTTGACTTTGTCCTCGTCATATGAAAGCAGGATGTCCCACTGATGGGTGGTATCGCTGCCCTTCATTTTCCCGACCAGGGCTTCGTACGAGAGCTTTTCCATACTGGCACAATATTCTCGCTGGCAGATGCCCCGTGATGGCGTTATTTGGAGGTTTTTGGGGTGCTCGGAAGCCTATCGAGCTTGCTCTCAACAATCCAAAAATATCTTGCGGTTACCGATTCGCAAGGGACGAGGAGTCCAGAACTTCCTCTCGGGCTGAATCAGGTACGAGTCAAAGAGAGACAGCGTGAATGAAGGAGCAGGTAATTGCAATGTTTGAACATTTCGATTGTCCTGCCTGCTAAACATTGGCCTGCCCACTGCAGCTCCTTTATGTCTACTGCTTCCCCTCACTGACAAAGGAAGGCTGTGTGTCGGCATCAGCCGCGACCTGATATCTTGACAATACGAAGTCCCCCTGTTGCAAATTGCGGCCGATTACAGGCCCTGAACTTTGGTTGAACTGATATCGAGGCGAAGTTTGGGGCGGTAACAATTCCTCGCATAAACTAATGCAATCCCAGTCGATTTTGAAATAATCGTCAGTCTCAGTTTGTCGACCGCCGTGACCTCAAGGGGCTACCAGCGACATTTAATATCTTCGAAGAGGCATTCAAGCGGAGAAGCGTTCTGCCAAAGTCTCGGATTGTACCCAGTTCTCAGACCAGGCGTTCCGCATACCAGGTGCGATGTCTTCCACCACGGAGCGGGATCTCCCTGATGATGATTTTGTGAGCTTTGTCAAAGGCGACGTAACGGTCGTCCTGAGCACCTCAGGCCAGCCGTACGAGATTGGTGAAAAGTTCAAACCAGCCAAACCATACTATCTTATCTACGCACCACTTCATGACGCCTGACATGCCCCGGGACGGCCATTCATCCCAAATCGCAGAACGTTCACATTACAGCGTCTGTCAAGATTCCTAGCAAAAACCTTGGGATTTTCTGTTCCAATATCGACATCCAGGATAATGCTGTAATCGATGTCTCTGGTGAAACTGGTAGTCCAGGCACACAAAGCTCGACTGACGATGGCGGACCAGGAGGAAAAGGAGGTAACGCCGGTGATGTGTGGGTATTTGTGCAAAATGGAGTGGAAGACACCCTGAAGAAGGTCCATATCAAAGCATTTGGGGGAGATGGGGTTTGGGAGGGTCCACGGGGGCACCTGGTAAAAAAGGAGGTGACGGGGGTGATGGAGGTAATGGGGGTACGTACACGAACTGGTGTCCCAATTGACTAAAGTTAGCTAACTATAATAGGCCATGTCTACGTTTGGTTTGGCAGGACTACCAAACGAACAAGTATAGCTCTTCGAGGCCTGCTCAAAACCTGAAAACCCCTTGGACACGGCAAGCGGTCAACCTACGTAACGGAATCTCTATTCCCGATCTACCAAAATTTCTACGAGATGGCCAGAGAACCACGGTCCAGCACTACGCCCAGTTACAGGGTGCCTTGCAGCAGGTTCTAATTCGCCTTCAAAATCTTGACCACGCAAACCCCAATGTTGCTCGTGCCACAAGTTCCGTCAAAGATCTTCTTGGTTCAGTAAAATCTCCCAAGGATGTGGACGAGTTCAGCCAACCTTTGAAAACACTTCAAAAAGCGGCGTCAGACATGGATACAGCCGCAAAGTCAACTAACTCACAAGAACTCGACAAGGTTGCCCAGAGCGTGCTTGCCGTGGTCCAAGGTTTGCCGCCCGCGGACGATTCAGAACTAGCCACTGTTGTTGAGGATGTGGCCGACGTTTTGTCCGGACTTGCCAGTGACCTGGAGAGAGAGGTGAGAAGTCACTGCAGGTATATCGAAGCGGGTGAGCCTGGCCTCCTATCGCAATTTTCTCTGCGTCACACCTCCCGCTGACAGGTTTATTTTGTTTTGGTCTAGGCGGAGCAGGCGTTGGTGGTACCGGTCCTGCGGGAACAGATCCAAGTCCCGCGGGCAAGAAAGAGACTGCAGGAACCTCCACAGCTGTCAACATGCGCTTAAACAGCAGCTCCCTGGACTTGAAAATGAACCAAGTATTCACCTCACCAGAGCAGTGCCAGATGCTTCTCAACAAAGCAGATATCCTATTTTTTAGCAACTCGGGGCCTGACCGCGAAAAGGCTTCTCAGATCTATACCTGTCTGGTGGATCGCCTAAGCTTTCTAAAAGCAGATCTCCAGCCGTTTAAGGAGTCTGAGCTTGCAGCAGCATATGACCAAATAGAGTCCACGTGGAAACTGACCATTGCCGCCATGGTTCTGCTTAAATCAGTTCATGAACAGGCAAATAGCTGGTTAAACTGACTGCTGCTCAGGCAGGATATGTGGGGGCACGCGGACAACTGGGTGCCGCGTCTCTCTGCGCAGTTCTATGATGACAATCTGAACACACAGCTCGCCTTGTTGGGTGCGGAGGAGGCGCTTATTGCAGAGACTGAAAGTGCATGGAAAAGGTCCGAAGCCACCCTAGACCAAGTCCAGAAAGGAATCAATTCTATGGACTCGCATAAGCAGGCTGCTGAATCCAAAATGAAGCTGCTCACAAACGAGAATGGTCCCCTAGCTATGTCGGTATACAAGATCAATGCGTTCACGCCACAGCTGAAAGCTAGACGGAAGGAAATCGGAGAAAAACTCCGCAATGTCCATATAGAGTCAAAATTTGACCCCCAGATAATTCTGAATGCCCTGACGACGATTGTGAGCTTAAAGCTGGAGTTTGGTTCGCTGACGAAGATTGGTGAGTTCGGGTATAAGACATACAAGTCGCCCACCATGGCGAAGGATATGGAGGGCAAGGATGCTGAGAAAGACAAAATCATCGGACAGCTGACGACGTGCGCAGACACGTTGGAGTCACTACAGGAGGTGTTTTCTACTAGGAAGGATCAGACCGTTGAAGTGGGCGACCGGTGCGTCAAAATTATCGCAGCAGTCGGCACTGTCAATAAAACTTTGCATAGTTCAAAAATGTGCTTCCTCAGGAATGGCGAAAAAAGCTCAGCAAAGATTTGGACGAGTACGTCAAGCTAGTCCAGACAAGAAATAACGCGGTCGTGGAATATAACGTCTCTGTTCAGCGAGGAGCTGAATCTCTTAACGACCGCGAGTATTATGAGGAACAGGCGACCAAACTCGGACAAATAGGCTCTCAACTTGATCCAAATCTTCCTTCAATTATTTATTGGCTACGAAAGACGTGGGACAGCCTTCGACTAATTATCATGCAGAATCTCAACTACCAGGGGAGAGCAATCCGGTATTGGGGACTTCGAGATAAGATTGCCATGCTCGATTCTCAACCACTACGAAATGCGGTTTTTCTGCGTGCCCAGCACGAACAACTACGTCAAGCATTTTCTAACGCCCTTCAACAGTATGCCACAAACGTCCGAAACGTCTGGCCTGTCGCAGATAACCAGCAGGGCCTCTTCAAAAGGTTGACTGCCGCGGAGATCGCCACTTTGAAAAACAGCCGTACGCAAGCTTCCAACGGGGTGCAGTACAACGTGTTCATCCGTATAGATACAGAAACCGACCACACCACATTTCAGGACCGAATTGATATCCGCCTGAGCCAAATCCGCCTCTGGCTCATAGGTGCTGATCTTCTTCCTGATCCTGCAGGTCGCAGGCTTCTCTCGGTTCAACTAATCCACTCCGGCGAAGATGACATCCAGAGCGAGCAGATGAAAAACTACAATTTTTCCCATGACCCGGTAACAATCCGATTCGACTACGATGCCAGCAAAGTTGACAGCATCGAACAAGCGCGGTCCGAACATGTGTTTAGCAAACAGCAGATCCAAGATGACCACTACATCGGAGACAAGGCGACCAAGAGCTGTATCGCTGCGCTAGGCCCGTTTACGACGTGGAGGATCAAAGTGCGACAGAACGGGGCGAATCAGGGGCTGAACTTGGCGGGGTTGCGAGAGGCGTATTTCGAGTTTCGGGGAACAAGCAGCACGTATCAGCCGAGTCTTATGGCGCGAAGGTAGAGGATTCAGTTTGTCTCTAGGTGCCGTAGAAAATGGGAAACACGGTAAAGGGAGCCTCTTATTCGTATAGCCAGAAATCAATTCCATGGGGCAACCAAGCTGTAGCCATCATAGTGGTATTAGACCGCATAAGGTCTCTGGAAGATATGAAGAACAAGAAGACGTTCATGGGGCAATGAACTGATGCGTTTCCTTTAAAACAGCTTTGCCGAGACTGTGAGCCAAGTGAACATGTCGAGGCCCGGATAACATTAGAATGGAGAGGAGACGCAGAGGGAGACGATGATCTATAAATACAGAACCTGCTATTGCATATTCGAAATATATCTATCGCCTACTCCATACAGATGCAGAATACCCAAGTAAGAACTCCGGCTCCAAGACACATGCCCGGCTAGAGAAAACACCTCCTTCCAAATTATATCCAAAAACAAACCCAACAACAGTATCAATGCAGCACAGAACTTTTCGCATAAAGCTCCGTCTCTTTGCCACTTGAGAAAAATTCCAGCCTCAAGACGCCGCCAAAGAAAATCGGTTCGTTTAATATGTTGTATACGGCCCAGAGTCCCTGTGTCCACCAGAGCCACCATATCCAAAGGCATGGCCGCCATCTGCTACGCCACTTTGGCCATATGTATAGTTAGGCGTAGAGTACGTATCCACACCCTGGTGCTGCCAGCCGCCCGTGTCTTGGTCAGCACCATAATCGTATGAGCCATACGCCGAATGTCCATAGCCATGTCTAGGCTGGAATCCATAACTGTTTCTATTCCCGCTACTTCCGCTCGCACTGTCGGAGCGCGAGCCAGTTTCCAACTTATTGCTAGACTTAAATGGGCTGAAACCTTTTGCGTACCGAGATGGCTTCTCGGCGGAAGGCTGATTGGAGAGCGGAATGGAGCCTGTGATTAGGCTTGGGTCGTTATAATCGGCACCACTGGTTGCGGTTTCATGTCCGCGTCGCCAGAATCTCCAGAAAGAGCGGTGGCCTTCATCAACCCTGGGAGCCACATCGGATCGCCGAGTGCGCTTGTAGTAGCGGGGGTAGAGTGCCTGGGCGAACATCGAGGCCACGAAAAGGAATCTACGGAAGAGGGATCAGTTTCGGCGTCTATATGGCGTCAACCACCAAATGGAAGCATCACTCACATCCCGATCATCGCGACGGCGAAAACACCTTTCTGTAGAGTACAAGCAGATCTCAGAGTCGGCATATAGGTCAGGTTCTTCCCATCCCCCGTGCCGAATCCTCCGGGACCATAGCCAGTCGCAGGATCCTTCGCCTCGCCTCTACCCAACGGCGTGTTAACTGTGCCAGTGCAAGATTCAGTCCCATGGCGACTCATAATAGCAATGGCAACGAATCCAGCGACAAAGACGGAGTCCAGGATCATCGCGAGGCCTGCGACAAAGCGAACGCTTCCGATACCGAGAGTTAGGATAGAGGCTAAGAGCGAATAGAAGGTGGCACCGCCGGAGATGCCTGCCACTGCTTTAAGCCATGCGTCCTTGGGGAGATCATGGTCCGCGAGCACAGCAAGAAAATAGGAGAAGATGCCCAGTATGATGACCGACGCGCACAATTGGGCCAACCTCAGCCCGAAATTGACAAGACGGATAACGGTCCCGGCAGCAGCCATCCTTGCGACGAATAGGAAGCCAGTATAGAAAGTATATGAGAGTGAAAATGACCCTTAAAAGAAATATCCGAAACGAAAAGAAGCTGTTTATGGATATCCCATATCACCGGAGAGTAAGGAAATACAAGAAATCGAGATACAATAGATAGTGGCAGATCAGAGAGTTGTCTTCCTCTGGCCCCTGTCTTCTGAACTGCAATCGAAGAGTCTGAAGGGAATGCGCCACCAGGCGAATATGCGATCCGTGGTCGCGATCGCTGATATTGGCGCATGATGTCATCGAGTCGCAAGCGCCAGCTGACTCAGCATAAGTCAAACAGGACAAACATCAGCTACGGGAGCTGCGAGGAGGTAGAGATATAGAGAGATCGAAAGCATAAGAGAGAAGATTTGCCAGAGACGTGTGGTGGAAGGCAAAGAGAAGCAGCTGCAACTGTGTTCAATGTCAGGTCTAAATGTCCAGCTATAATTAAACGCCGCCTTCGCCAGGCAGAAAAGACTCACTCACGTATCTTTCGAAACGAAGCTGGCGGTCCCCTTAGTCCTCTAGCAAGTCCTCAATATCCTTATCATCGTCCTCATTCTGCCTCCGCTCTGCTTCCTCCTCCAGATACTGCATGAACTTCCTCTGTCGCCGGCGCGCGCTCTTTCCCCACTGCGGAACAGCGGTGCTTCCTCCCTCCTCTTCCTCTTCGTCATCTTCAACACCAGGAATATCAATTTTGCCCCGTAGCGTATTGGCAGAGATCTTTGAGCCCGATGCCGCCTCCTCAGCTTCTGCCGCTGCTTCAGCCTCCTGCATATTCTTGTTGCCGGCATCGAACATTTTTTTGAATATCTTCTCCAAGAGCGGTCTCAGGAATATGTATCCGCCCACGATCCAGACCAGACGAATGTAGTCTTGGATACTAAGTCTTGTAACTGTCGACGACAGATTGGTCGTGAATCTTGTGTACCATGTTTGTAGCAGGTCGATGATCGAAAATTCGGACATCCCGGCGGTGCCAATGGGCGGCAAGTCTGGACTTAAATTGACAAGGACCTTCTAGCGGAGTATGCGCACAATTCGGACAGAGACGAAGGGAGAATGGTTGAGAATTTCGAACGTGAGGGGGGTTGAAAAGTCGCGCAAATAAATTCAGCATGGACGGAAAATCGGCGGTTGAAGGCAGCAAGCCGCGCCAAGCCTTTTCAGGCCTAGCGGCCGTCGGCGCGTCAAGCGGACGTCATTCAAAAGTCACGTCTGCTCATCTCGGCATCATCGACGTCAATATCTACACTCACACACATAATGTAGCTGTGATGGCAACGGACGACGACGACAAGGCAGCACTCGAGCAGGTACGTTGGTCTCGTCATTGATTAGCCTACCATGCTGACCCAATGGTACCTTAAACTCAGCGGCTCAAGGCCGTCCTCTGGCACTCGATCCGGAAAATCGTCAATGCGCAGGCAAAGGCCATCGGCGCTGACCCAACGCCGCAGTTCATCGTCGGTCTCTCAGAGCTGGTATGGACGCAATTAGGTATGTACTGCGCTTCAAACCATTACTTGTTGGAAAATTTTTAACTTGGAACATACAGAGGGTGTCAGCAAGGATCTCGAAATGTTCGCCCAGTACGTCAATGCCCACTGATTCAGGGGCTTAGTATAGTGTCTAATTGGGCATTCAATCAACAGACATGCAGGCCGCTCGACTATCCAGACTCAGGACGTGATGCTTCTTGCGCGGCGGAATGAGGGCCTCCAAGCTTTGTTACAGACCTATGTCGAGGAGGAACTTTCAAAGACCCAAAAGCAGCCCACTGGAGACAAGAGAAAGGGCAAGCGAGCCAGTCGAGCACTCACCAACTAGCCCACAGCTCTGCTTCTACTCATTACAACCATGAATACATAATGCAAAAATCCAAGCCCTTTCTCGTTTGCCAACTCCTCCATCTAATGCATCCGTTTTAATCCCTCAATCATGCCCTTGACATAATCCACCGTGATCTTCTCGTCCCCTATGCGATTGATAATTTCCTTCTGTATCTCCGGAGGACAAGTCAGGTATCGTTCAATTAATTCCCCGTCGACGAACCGGAATGGCTCTTCAGCCTGACGGACGCTGGTTCTGAACGCGCGGTATTTGCTGAAGGGCATGTCACCCAGCCCAACCACAGAATCGGCGAGAGCGTTTTGAAGTCGCATCAGTGGATCCTGGAAATCTGGGTTGATCATTCCAAAAAGATATATCGATCCTTCGACCTGGTGTAGTATACAATGTTAGAAGGCGGCAATAAGCGGGGCGAAGCAGTACTTACTGTCGCCAGGAATGCGCGGGGTACCACCGGTGATCCCGGGGATGGTTGGATGTTTACGGGGTGTATTCGATTGACCATCTCTCCCAGTCGTATTTCACTTGTTACTTGCATCCTACGCTTGTCGTCATCGGTCACGCCACTAACATTCCTACTCACCACGACGAGATTTCCTTCCGCATCGCTCACTAGGAAATGGTTCTCCATCACGGGGGCAACGGCTGTGCTCCACAGCGTCTGGTAATGCCGCGATACCTCCGTGAGAGTGTCCGGTAGACCTTCTTCGCCTTCCTTGTACTCGACAAGCGAGACGCTCTTCATCAGGTCTGCAACAGCAATTATGTTGCCGGTAACAGAGATGTCAACGGGCGCCGTAGAAGTTCGGTAGCTGGCTTCCTTTTCAAGTGTAATTTTGCCAAACGCTCCCCTCTTCATGTCCAGCACCACAACCTACAAACGTGTTAGTCGAATTCAAGGTGAGAGGAGGTTCACGCACAGTTTTCATCAGCGCCGCAATGATCTTATTGTTGATCACCGCCAGAGCTCGGCAAGCTCCCTTGACGGGAAACTCGGTGAGTTTGTTCAATTCCCGGCTTTTGCTAACATCGAACACCAAAATCCGGCCCCTGACGGGTCCTTCTCCCACATCATCCAGGTAGGCCGTACCGACAATAAACAGGTCTCTATACGTCTCATTCCCAACCTCATTCTTTCCACTTGGGAATTCGGTCCGTGTCACACTTTCCACAAGTTCATCCGGGTTCAACTCGAATTTACTTAATTGGCGAAACTTGATTTCATCCGCAAGTATGAAATGACTCTTCACAACTTCTGCTCCTTCTTCTAAGGTGCGCTTGATGGTTCCAATTCCAAAGGCTCGCTCGGAAGGCGAATAGGCCACTCTCCTTACAGTCTCGTGGACGGGAAGCGTTTGAATCTGTGTCGTACGTTGCTCGTCGACCAGGGAGATCTTAAGCTCGTCGGGGGTGGCAACGGCGATAGACTGAGGATATGCTTCAGCGTTGAAATGGCATATCCGGGTGGCCTTATCAGAGTTGACGGCCGAGTATACGATCCTGTCTTCCGAGGCGTAAATCAGGCTGGGGTGGTCACAAGTCGCAAATATATTGCAAAGTCCGTCACCCCGCGGTAGTTTCTTAAACACGGGCGGTTCGGACCCCAGTACCAGCTTGCTCATACCCGTTAAACCAAAGTCCGAGGTGCTGAAGGAAAATGAGAACACGCTACCATCGGCCATCGATACGAACAGAACGGGCGGCTCATTAGAAAACATATCTGCCACCATGACGGATCTTGGTACAGCCTCTCCCGGCGACCCCAGGGAAGTCGTATGTCGGACGCTCAGATTAGCGAGATCCATGACTACAATCTCCGCTGACTGCGGCAGACAGAGGATACAAGCCTGATAGGGAGGGGTGGTGAGCGTCACACCAGAAACCTGCCTATCTGCGCCAAGGTTTGTATCTCCTGCAGGCTTAACATCACCAGTGATATCAAAGACCACCAGTCGTTGACCGCCTACCATCAGAACGAGGCGCTCGTCGTTCGAAGATGCAGCTGTGATGGTTTTCTCACGTGGTGGACTCCACTCCCACAATGTCATACCGCTCTCCAGATCCGTGATCTGAGCAGTATGTTCCGTGACCTGCAGAAGCCGACGAGCCGGGAGATTTGCAGCCAATATCGTGCTTTCAGAGAGAACAAGTCCAAAGAAGTCGTCTTTTTCTTCCACTTCGCCATCCGGTGAAAAGTGGAACACTCTGGATTCGCCCACGAATGATACCAGGAGTGTATCGGAAAATTCATCCGGGCAGAAAACATGGAGACCCCAGAGGTCCGTTATATGCTCCATTGCGCCGAGGACGCCCAACTCTTCCATACCAACACCACTTCTGACACTCCTCAGAGTTCCATCGTTAAAAGCACCAGAGCCGGTTACAATTCGCGCTTGCCCGGAGGAGAACTCGTGAGTTTGAACTTCGCCTGATCTGTTGCCAAGGTCCATAACTGTGAAATCCAAGATGGGTGCGATATTTGACAGGGTTTGAATGACTTCAAACTTGCCTTCCATTATTTTAATAACTTGGGAGTCTCCTTGATGGGACCCGACAAAGGTGAACCCTCCACCAAGATAGATGAGGACAGAGGCGCGAGAAGTTTCACCAAGGAAATCGACTTTCCAGTCTTTGACGGAGTTCTGGTCGTCAAGTATAAGCATAAGGAAGAAGAGCCGACCATAATCGTCAGCTAATAGCCACCGCTGGGGATCAACTTGTTCCCAGGCCACAAAAATCGTGTTTTCTTGCAGTGGTCTAGACATCGTCCAATTCCTAACGTCGTCTACATATTTTATGAATCGTTCACCGAGGATTAGGAGTCCGCCTGCCAAGTATAAGTCAATAATCAGAGCCATGAGCTAAACCGAAGTTGGAGTGGGATACATACCTGAGGGTTTGGGGACGGGGATTAATAAGTCCGCACCAAGCTCTAAGTCGTCTGCAAGGACGTCAAGCTCTTTCAAATCTACATCACTAGTATGGTCTCCTGACGGTAGCGGAGGAGTGTACCGCAATTCGCGTAGTTTTAATCTGACTTTACCCTGTGTGTCCTCATAAAGCAGTGCCAGACGAGGGCGGCCATTCGGCTCTCCGTGTAAAAAGGCAGACGATCTCACTGAAAGCTCATCTATCCTCGCATGTAGAGGCTCCGTAAGATATCCGTACCGTGGAGGGTCCAAAGCCTGAGTTGCAGCCGCCTTGCCTCGCCTTACTATCTCGTGTGCAATCGGGATAACATTTATGACTCCTTCATACAATTCTAAAGTCATGAATTTGCCTGAGGGGTCGATCAAGCATCGGTCTCCATTCTGTGAGTCCTGCAACGAGGGGTCGGCAAGGTCGACATATTTCTGCTCCGTACGGAGCTGTTTGCTAGATTGGTCCCACACCAAGGTAAAATATGAGTATCGATCTGTCCCAACAAAGAGCATATCCGTCACGAATGGTCCAGGCCGCGGAAGCCTCTCAAGGAGTATGATTTTGCCATAAACGGCGCGAGAATTCTGAAGGACGAGGCCATCGGGGGTGTGGGTATATAGCTCGAGACGATTCGACTTTCTATTTCAAAAGGTAGCCATTTATTAATATTACGACAAGTAGAATTTGTTAAGGCGGAGTATGAGGGGGTATGATACATACGCAACAACCAAACAGTCCTCGCCTGGGGCCATGAGCTGAAGCTTTATCGCATTCCGAACGCTGCTGGCATGGTGAATAGGCACGACATAGGCCATGGCGACGTGCCTGGAAGCCGCCGCTCCCTTCACTTGGCTCTTCCGCTGAAATCGGAGTAAGGTCTGGCGGCGATTACTGCGCTAGCGGTGTTTCTGCAAAGTTCCCGCAGCTTGCCCATTAATCAGCAGCAAACAACATAGACAACCTGTCCCTCAAAGACTTGTTTTGTCAGGCAATGGGTGGGAGATGGACATATCTACTCTTTGCGCTATTAGAGTGGTGAGCCGATGACAGCATAGTTATCACGTGATCACAATAGTTGGATTGATTTCAGGAGGTGAATATACACTTTGAGAATTTACAGGTTTGGATATGTTTTTTTAATATTTTTGATAAATTTTTCTTCACTAGATATATTACCAGAAAGATTCAAGAGCTCGCGCCACTCCGCACAAAATTGACATACCGTCAAGCTGCAGTAATTTTGCCATCTCGGCACGCAGTTCCTGGAGCCACTGACCCCATTACGATATAGCCGGTTCCCCGCGCAGAACACATTGAAAACGCCTTTTCCCCGTCGCAGCGGAGGGTTCCGGGTTTGCAACTACCTCCTGATTGAGTAGAAGGGAGAGGCTTAACGGGCTTTTTAACAGCAGCCGACTTCAAGTCAACGAAACTCGCAGTATTAGGAAGTGCCATTTGTTTGGAATCCACTGTTGAAAAGGTCGACAGTGATGGTGCCGGTGACGACAACGGTAATGACGACGGCGACGCTTCCCCGCACTCATCTTCCGCAGGAAAGTAACTGGTTGGATCTGCGGAGGGAGACTGCGGGGGATTTTCCGTCGCTGATGGTGTAGCGGAGCCCGGTTGGAGAGAGACAGCTGGTGGCGCCGGCGGCGTTGGGGGGGCAGGCGGAGCGGGTGCTGGTGGTGGCGGCGGCGGTGCTCCTCCTCCAGTTCCCGGGGCGGAACCGGGATCAGAACTTCCACATATAAAACCTGACTGTGCTCTTTTCTTAGGCCCACCGTTATTGTTGACTACGGGTCCAGGTTTCGGAAAGACGACTTCGGCTCCTGCTTGTGTCTTGCACTGTGAGTGCTGTTGGATATTGGCGATGAAGATGCCTGGTAAATTGTCGAAAGCCGCAGCACGACGTCCGGGTCCTTTAGCTCCTCCTCCAACAATGACATGGGCACAGTTCATGTACATCTCTCGGTTTCCAATCTTGTTAAACCAAGTCCACGCCAGCAGGGCCTGGCCGGACGGGGCATCGCTGGGGATACCAAACGTATATGCCTTGGCTGTCGGGCATCCTCCAACTATGGACTTGATGACTTTGAATGTTTTTCCTCCGTCATATGACAGAGATATCTGGCAGGATCCTCCTCCATGAGTCGCGCCGCCAGAAATCTCTAGCTGATATTCTATTCCGGGCTCGTACTGGGCCGTGGCACGAAAGGGGTCTTTGTGGTATCCTTTGCAGGGATAGTCAGACCCGTCGGGCTTGAGCGGTGCAGTGTAGGAATAGTCTTTCTTCGTGTTTTGGGGGTCAAGGGGGCTTCGAACTGGTAACGGTTTCGACATTTGCATGTGTCCCAGTACCACAGAGGTGGCCTGGATCCCCAGAAGGAAAAAGTAGACAAGTTTCATTGTGGAGTGGCAGGTGTTCTTGTGTATCCAGAAGGGGGCTTTGATTTCCAAAGCAACTGTGATAAGTTATGATAATGCCTTGATTCTGTTGTTCAAGAAGGATTAGAAGTAGGTGATGGAATATGTTCCATTGTGTTCCTCTGGGAAAGAGAAGGATATAAATATACAAAAATCAGACTTAGAATCACTGCATTTCTATTGCTGGTATCATCCACTTGCTAGCAGTCACTGCAAAGAAGCAAATGTAGGCAAATAATGACGGCACACTCCGTGGCTGTTGTCACTATATCTTCACCAGAATTGCTCTTGTGAACAAGGAGTAAGAGTAGCCAACTCTGAGAACACATGGCAGGACGAATGCTTCATGAATATTAGTCAGATGTCACATAGACCAGAATTTGCCTCGCACAATCTTTTCAGAAACCATTTCAATAACTTAGAAGGCAACATCTAATCCCCCTGGCTTACCCACTGCTATATTCAAGTTGCCCTAGAGAACTCCGAGCCCAATAACAGCGAAGACCGTCATGAAAACAGCAATTTGCTAGCATCATAACGATATCTCATAACAGTTATGAAAGGCAAACTTGAAGTAAACCGTTTTCTGCCTCTTAAAAAAAAGTTCTTGGGAAGGCCCTGTGTCTTCAACTTTTGGCGAAATCACATGTCGCTCATTTCAAGATATTGTCTAGCGAGATACATATCGCGTCTGTTCGATGCGAAGGTTCCGAGTCCTGGTCCGACCGGATTTGACTGTTAAGCTTGATTCCAGTGGGAACGCATTGGATTTCCAGTTAGGGGGCGGATCCTGGGGACAGAACCACGTCGCATTGGAATACCGTCAAACGCGAATTCGGTCGCCAAAGCAGAACAGTCCCTGCTGATGGTCGACTGACTTCGAATGTCTTGTCGTATTGAGCATCCAGGTCTCATTGGCTGGCGCAGCTGGGGCTTGGGGTGTGGAGGAGTCCGATTTGTATGAAGTTGCTGTCCACAGCAAGCAGGTCAGGGATTCAGGGGTCATCAAGTGCGGGCAAGATTCTAGAGCATTTCGTGAAGGGCGGCAAATGATAGCGCAGCCCCTCGTCTGTTTTCAACCTGCGTAGATTCTTCGCCTATGTGCTTATCTTCTGATTCTGGATTGTTACACAGAAACTGGCGAGAACAATCGATCATAACTTTTGCGTCGACGGAGGTACTTGTTTGCGCAATTCTAGGGACTAGGGGCAAACCCATGCCGGAAGAACTACAATGTAGGATTGTGGAACCTGGGGAACGTTAATTCGACGTCCTTTCCATCCCTTTGGCAGCAGAGTCTATTGAAATATCGACCGGCTCCAAGCAAATAGATACCCTTGCTCTCTTGATACTGAAAGTTTTACCGCAAGCTTTATCTAAAGAGTCTACCCCATGTTGATGTTCAAAGCTTAAATGCGGATCATTCGGTTCATTGCATACAGTGCTGATGGTCTTTGACTTGGTCGCCGCATGAATTTGACAGAAGAGGATAGGCTGAATCGGCGGATATATGCCAAATATATCCTTCGCGGAAAAGCCACTGAATTTTTCCACAAGGAAAGGTTCCGGGGCAAGGCCTTGCAGAGATTGCCGGGGCGAGGAATTCCCAGGTATGCTTAAAGGCAGCTTGGGACGTCAAGATTGAAGGCAGGCCCCTGAATACAGGCCACGAAAAGGAAGAGTATAGACGACTTCCGACAGTTCAGTTGCTCCTTCGGTTGATGGCAGTTTAGCAGGCGGGGAACCTTGAAGGCCTCTCACAGCATTTTCTCAACTTCCATTTCGCGACCCTGCCGGTACCGGTATCAAGCCAGACCCTACATCTAAGCGAGCTTCCACCCAGACAGCAGGGTAGCGCTCCGTTTCAATGCGTCGTAGGATGAAGAAACGAGCCCAGACGCATCCGTGCATCTTTTGCTTCTCCTAAACTCTCGCGATGGTGAGAGACCCTGTCCGGAATAACTGGGAAGGGAGGGAAACGGTGGCCATTTTCCCAGCTTCTCTGTCGGTTTTCGTCGTGCAAAGCAGATGTTTTCGAAATGAAGGCTGGCTGGTATTTGAGACATGAGAGTATGGTTACATCCTCTCCGTCGAGTATGTTCGACCTGGTTGATGTCCGATGGGAAGGGGTGTTGCCAGTGCGGAAAGAAGGAAAAGCGGGCATCGCAGCCTGTGGGCAGCCGTGGATCATTGGTATAAATACTCGTTCCAGTTCCTCTGTGAGAAGGATTTTCGTCTGCAGAAACTCCAGCAAAGAAGGATCAGAAGCTGCATTCAGTCCATAAACAAGTGGGATGCTCCCAAACCTTCGCCATATTAGAATGGATCGGCTAACATTGAATCCTAGGCGCTGATACAAGGAAGTCGCACCAAATTCCAACCGGTCACCTGTCATCATGAGGATCGTGCGTTCCACGCCAGAAGCTCTCCAGCTTCTTCACCAGATCGCTACTACCGCAGTTTCCTGGTCCAGCGGTCGGCTCGACGTCTTTGGACTAGGGACAAATAACGCGTTATACCACAAATGGTGGGAGGGAGCATGGGGACCGTCCCCAACCGGCTGGGAATCCCTCGGCGGTACTTTCAGTAGTCAACCTGCTTCAGTGTCTTGGGACGAGGACCGCCTTGACATCTTCGGCCTGGGGACTGACAATCAAATGTACCACAAGTATTGGAATGGGAGCGCATGGGGCCCCTCTCAAGCTGGCTATGAGGCCCTTGGTGGCACCTTCAACAGTCGTCCCAGCGCTGTCTCTTGGGGAGTCGGTCGGCTCGATATATTTGGCCTAGGCACCAACAACGCCCTGTATCACAAGTGGTGGAATGGGCAATGGGGTCCGTCTCAAACTGGTTGGGAAAACCTTGGCGGTGTCTTTAGCAGCCCTCCTGATGCTGTGTGCTGGGGCCCAAATCGAATCGATATCTTCGGCCTTGGAACCGATAACCAGGTGTACCATAAGTGGTGGGACGGTGCCAAATGGGGTCCTTCACTGACGGGATGGGAGGCGCTCGGGGGTGTCTTCAACAGTCAACCCGTCGCCGTGTCGTGGGCCGCAAACCGCTTAGATATTTTCGGACTGGGAACCAACAACGCACTTTACCACAAGTGGTGGGATGGCACCAAATGGGGGCCCTCTGCTACCGGATGGGAGAATCTCGGCGGCGTTTTGACGAGCCCCCCTGCAGTGGCATCTTGGGCAGCCAACCGCCTCGACGTTTTCGGTATCGGGACAGACAACCAGATGTACCACAGGTGGTGGGATGGTTCTGCCTGGCTAGGCTGGGAAGCGCTTGGTGGCGCCTTCAATAGCGCTCCAGCGGCTGTCTCGTGGGACCGTAACCGCATTGATGTTTTCGGGTTGGGAACCAACAATGGCATGTATCACAAATGGTGGAACAGGCAATGGGAGCCATCAGCGACCGGTTGGGAGTCTCTCGGAGGCACGTTCACCGCTGGGTAATCATTTCAGCCGCCTTACTGGTGAATTCGATATCGAATTGTCAGGGTCTGCCCGTTTCTATTCGGTAACTTGTTGTGATTTCTGAGTATATGGATATGCGGCACCTGCTATGGATATAAATGTTTGGGTACGAAATGAAGTCGAGTACTTTCAGGTTGACAAGGAAATAATTCTTCGGCCAAAGGCTTTAGTAAATTGGGCAGTATGTGGAACATGCGTATGCGAAGAGGCGATTAAGAATTAGGTACATTGAGGTGGTTGGGGATCCGTCTAAATTCGGGCTGCCATGGCCTCGAAGGACAGTCATTGTCTAGACGACGGTTTCAGTTGCAATATAAAAGGGAAAATGTGTATGTGACAACATCCTATTTCTCGCTGGTGCCAGCGTCTGTCGGTAGACTCGCTGTCCGGCTTTTCAGCGATGCGGCTTTCGAGTCCTCTCGAACATATGTTTCACTGACATGGTCTCCCTCGTTTTTGAAGACCACCCAGTTGCCGATTCCCAGGTGCTCAGGTGCCTTCTTCACTCCGCGTCCACCGCCGCCTACAATGAGATTGCCCGGGCGATAGTTCTCGTTGGCCTTCATTCTCCGAATAGCACTGATATGGATTTCCGCGTTCGTAGGGATATCGCGCACTTCTCCACAAGGGAGAGGCCAGCGAATCGGCCTCCATGACCCGTCGGGCTGCAGGTCCATGCGGCGAAAGGGAAGATATTCCATTATTTTCCACATGAGAACGGAAAACGAGGAGAGTCCAGAGTCAAAGGAGAGACAATCATGGATATGGCCCTGGGTACTGGAAGCATGAAGTGCAGCATGGAACGATTGGGAGGCAGCGGATCTGTTTTGCGTCGGCGGTTGGTGGCTCTCATGTCCCTCGGAATCAGTGATGATGAATGCCGGCGTGCCGTGCCTCGACCTTTGAATAGGCGATACTTCGCCGGAGTATTCCTCGTCACATTCAAACTGCTTCAGTTTCCGTTCGTCAAATTGCAAACCGGCTTTTCGAGCTTCTTGAACCATCCAGACCAGAGGTGCATGGCTGAGAGGCCAGGTTTCATCAGGCATAACATCCCAGCCACCGCCGATATCAGCATGGCCGCCGGGAAACCACACTTCCTGGATATCCTGCGCACCATCATGGGCAACGCCGTAGACGCTTTCAGCCGCGTGACGCTGGTGGATGGAGAGCGCTGATGTAATGCTTCGGCTCGATTTGGCATCATCATCCTGATAATTCACGGAGAGATTCATTGGTCGATCTTCCCAAGACTGTCGACCAGCGTAAGGGCGATATCTATCTCCATCAGCTCTAAGGGTTTCGTCAGGCTCATTTCGTTCTGGTTGCTTAGCTTTCTTGCCTGCGGAAGGGACCTTATCGACGACGATTGCAGGGACATTATTGTTATCACCCTTTCCACTTCGATATCCTCGCCAGCTCCATCTCCTCCCGAGGCTATGGTGGTGTGTTGAATTTGAGCAGCGAACCTCCGAGATGAGGTCTTGTCGAAATTTGGCCCGTCGCTCATCGATACCAACGGCATGCCTGATTACCCTGGCGGAACTTCTAGCGGTATAAGGAAATTTGTTCCTTTTCATCCATGCAGATTCAAACCGCGGAACGCTGTTGACAGTATCGAACAAGCCTAGAAACTGGATTTGTTTGACTGGACGACTAAATGTCTCGCGAAACGCCTTCATATATTCGAATAGCCGCCGTTTCTCTGCCTTGTCCTCTTCACTATCACCGGCCCGTTGTTGCCATTTAGAAAAGGTCCCCCAAGCAAACCGTACCAGCTCTTCGTTTCCCGTCGTAAGAAGGCCGATATAATCTAACATCTCTGCTAGAAACCGAGCAATATACGCACCTCGGCTGAAACCGAAGAAGTATATTTCATCGCCCGGTGAGTAATACCGCATCAAAAATCGATACCCTCCCATCACATGTTCGGCGAAGGACGATCCAACCGCAGTGTCCTTTGCTTTTAGGTACGAGGCCTTCATCCGGGACATCATCCCCGTGTGCGAAAGGGAAGCCGTTGTTACATAAGTTCCGATACCCGGCTGATAATAATGGAATTGGCGACCTTGGTTCCGGTCCAGCATCTGCAATTTGGTTAGTTCCCTCTACCATGTTGAGCACTGCGAAAAACTTCTAACCCGGAATATTTTGAGGACATTCGAGTCCGATTCTGTACCGGAGAACTTATTCCCGGTCCCATCGAAACAAAGTACGAACGTCTTGTGCTGGTAGTAGGGTTCGTAGTCGGATAGGTGGCTCATTGTTTGGTTCGAGTTCAACAACAGGCCTCCAATTTGTGATTCAGCGCGGAAAAGAAGAATTTGATCCCGAAGCGACAGAAGTCAAAGAACGTTCGTTCTGAGGCATGGCTGCTTCCCGACGCATGGCATGACGGACCCATTTGTACCCGAGCTGGTTTACGCTTCAGGGGTCTTGAATAATACGAGGAGTCTTGCTGATCGCGAGTAGCGCCAAAAACGAGTGACAGGCCCTGCGATTCAATCGGGGCCCAAAGCTGGCGTTTCCACAAGCAAGCCAAGTCTTTCCCCACAGGGACGTTGTGACTCGTTGAACAGTTGAAGTCGGAGTGGGCGGGCCTCGGATTCTTCGAAAGTCTGCCGCTGCAGAGATCTGAACGGGGCCGTCGCGGTGCAGCTTCCCATGGTTGCCAAGTTGCACCGGCGTTCTCCGCAGTGAAGCTGTGGAATCAAGGATCGATTGTTTCCCTTGGGATTCAATCATGATTCTCGCCCAGGGCCCCGGGGTCCAACACAGAGAGAAGCTGGGTGGGACAGTCCATCAGTCAGGGAAACCAATCATATAGTTTTTGTCCGGAGCACAGATCAACTTTCGTGGACCAGTCCATATTGAAATCGCTAGTTCACTTCTTTGGGTTCGGCTAATTTGACCTTGAAGATCGCTCCTCGATAGTTGCTTTTTTGCTCGACACGCAATGATCGCTTCGCGCGGACTGGATCCATCGACAAAGCTTCAAGTTGTTGATGAGAAGCTGAACGGAAGCAACGTGGACTTGTCACTCCATGGAACATTTTCCAAGCGGCAGAAAGGAGGGACGGGAGCGAGTTCTGCAGTGAGAGGACAAGAATCAAGTCATGTGAGGTTGAAGCTGAGAGATCGCAAGGTGGCGGCCGCAGCTATTCCGCTTTGGGTAATTTGCGACCTCATGCGAACCGACGACACCAGGCAAGGCGTGGCTGGCTGGCAACATCAAGAGCAACGTACCATGCAGCCCCCAGACGAGGGGCAGCTCTCCCTGCGATTGGATTTGGCGCTTTCGTGATGATTGACTCGTGTTTCCTTGCTCCTTTTTTGCTTCTTCTCGCGCAGCCGGGGCCAATGGAACGAGTTCCACGGCGACCATCTCCGTAGTTGCAAGGCTCCTTTCGCCAGGCGTCACCATTCACAACAGCTTCTTTGGTGGAGCAAGGGGTCACCGGTCTGAAAACAGAAGACGAGCAGAGCCACCATGCGGAGAACCGATTTCCTGCTCGTCAAGGGGCTGCCAGATCTCCGAGAGCGATCCCTCGATGCTCCATCGTCTATTTTTTGTGACCATGCTCAATCCCCGTCAAAAGCCCGTATTCTGCATGATTGTCGGAAAGCGAAGCTCCACTCGCGTCCTGGGCCAATGTCATGTCGAAGGCGCCCTCCGAGGCTTGCTGCCGCCCGCGATGTGTGGAGTTTCCTCGCGAACCACTCCCACCGAATCATTCGCAGCCACACGGGAGTTCTGCACGGGTTGCTGATTTAGCTTGGTTAAAACCATCATTTAATTGGCTGCATGAGAAATGGTCAACTGTCAATCAGTTTTGCCATGGGAAGCTCAGCTCCATCGTGTTGGTTGCCAGATCGCCAGGGGGCTCAAGCTTCCAGATGTGTGGCATGAGGGACAAACCTTGGCCATCGTGGTGTCGGCCTCTTAAATATCATCGGTTTCCAATCGCATCTGGCTGCTGATCATTCTCTTCTTCTCCTTTCATCCGGCTGCGTCCCAAAGTGACGTCTTTTGGGAGAAGCGATCCTTCCATCCTGTGATTTAATCTTACCTCTGATCCTTCTATTCTTCAGCTTCGATTTGGGGAAACCAAGCGGCTTCTTCGAGCGTCGGTCAAGATGCAGAACGGCGTCAATGGTTCAAAGGGCCCGCTGCCGAAACCGACCAAGTCGGAAACCTCGAACAAAAATGTCAAGCGACCGGAAGTTGAGGGAACATTCGCTAAATATTCTCAGCTAATTCATGCTGCGAAACGCCCGCTTCCGACGCAATCTGGCGATGGATCGTATCTGGACGGGCCCAAGAAAGCCACATCGACGTTTCAAGACCTGCGTTCAATGGGCCCCAAAGGCTGGAAGACGCTCTTGACCGTGCGCAAAAACAAGAAATCGGGAGAGAATGTTGACGACAGAACCTATATTATGGAGGATCTCATCCAAGCATGTTGCGACTCGCCTTCCTTTACCTATCTTTTGCTAATGAGTCAAATAGCTCGTTGCCGGATTACCAGCGCAATCGAAAATGCGATCGAAGTTGACCAATGTTTTTGTCAAGGAGCTTTGGGATGCCCTGCCGCATCCCGCACACTCGTAAGATTCAGTGGAAATCCATTCTACCCCGGTACTAACCGTGCTCTAGTCTGCTGGGCGATGAGTATCAATACAGGATGGCTGATGGATCAAACAACAATCCCATGTTCCCGAAATTAGGCGCGGCGAATACCCCCTACGCTCGCTCTGTTATTCCTGAGACCTTGCAAACCGGCGCATTGCCCGATCCCGGACTTATCTTTGACAGCATCTTCGCGCGAGAGAAATTCATCCCACATCCGAACGGCGTTTCAAGTATCTTTTTTGACTGGGCGTCACTAATCATTCACGGTAGATAGGCCCGCCGCTTGGGATATCTCACAGCCATGCTAATTTCTATAGATGTGTTCCAAAGCGATCATCGAAATCCCGCTATGTCGCAAACCTCTTCGTATCTTGACCTCTCCACATTGTACGGAGATGTACAAGAAGAGCAGGACCAAGTGAGAACGTTCAAGGATGGAAAGCTCAAGCCCGATTGCTACTCGGAGCCCAGATTGGTTGCCTTGCCGCCAGCCTGCAGTGTTATTTTGGTCATGTTCAACAGGTTGGCATAGCCCAAGTTTCCGTTTCTTCATGTCGTACTAATACTTCCGATAGATTCCATAACTACGTTGTGGAGCAGCTTGCAAACATAAACGAGGGAGGCCGGTTTACCAAACCGCGCCCAGATTTGCCTGCGGAGCAGGCTGCCAAAGCATGGGCAAAATATGACAATGATCTCTTCCAAACGGGTAGACTGTAAGAATGGCCCACCTATTCTATTCTTACTCGCTTCTAACAGATAACAGTATCACCTGTGGCCTGTATATCAACATTACCCTCTATGACTATGTTCGAACCATCATCAATCTGACTCGGAGCAATACAACGTGGTCATTGGTAAGCCGTATTCCGGAAAATATGTCAATTGACGACTGACGTTTCAAAGGATCCTCGTGTAAATATGCGGGAAGCAGGGCACCCGGAAGCTGCAGCAAGTGGCACGGGCAACCAAGTCTCTCTTGAGTTCAATCTTGCCTACCGCTGGCATTCGTGCATCGGTCAACTTGATGAAAAATGGACCGAGGACGCTTATAAAGATATCTTTGGCAAATCGGCTGAAGATGTAAGCATGCCTGAACTTCTGATGGGCATGAAGAAGTGGCAAAGTGAATTGCCAAAAGACCCAGCATCAAGAACTTTTGCCGGTCTCAAGCGCAAGCCAGACGGCCGATTTGATGACGAAGACCTGGTTAAGGTGTTTACGGAAGCTACCGAAGAAGTTGCGGGTATGTTCATCAGCCTTTTTGTGTGCATCAACTGGTTTTTTGACGCGCCATTACAGGATCCTTCGGCCCCCGAAACGTCCCCAAAGCCCTTAGAGCAGTTGAGATTCTCGGAATGCAACAAGCCCGGAAATGGGGATGTGCTTCCTTGAACGAATTCCGCAAATTCTTTGGCTTGAAGGAATATGATACCTTCGAAGAGATTAACCCCGACCCGTATATTGCCGAGCAGCTCCGCAACCTCTACGAACACCCCGATCATGTGGAGCTGTATCCTGGAATTGTCGCAGAGGCGCCCAAGATCCCTATGGTCCCTGGCGCGGGTATTTGCCCAACGTATACCCTTTCCCGAGCTATTCTTTCTGATGCAGTAGCCTTGGTCCGAGGAGACAGGTTCTATACCGTAAGGCAACTTTTTCCCAGATAAGATCTGGCCCACTGCTAACCACATTTACAGCTGGATTATCATCCCAAGAATCTGACTAACTGGGGATTTGCCGAAACTCACTATGACCTGAGTGTTAACCAAGGATGCATGTTCTACAAGCTTATCCTCCGGGCGTTCCCCAACCATTTCAAGGGAGACTCCATCTACGCACACTACCCGATGACAATCCCAAGCGAGAACAAGAAGATATTTGCGAACCTGGGAAGAGAAAGCCACTTCTCTTGGGATCGTCCAGCATTTATTCCTCCACGCGTCAATCTCACCTCCTACACAGGAGCTAAGACGGTGCTTGAGAACGCCCAAGATTTTAACGTCACTTGGGGTGAAGCGACAGGATTCCTCTACGGCGAAAAGGGGTTGAATTTTATGCTATCCGGTGATTCTGCCCTCCACAAGAAACAGCGGGAGGTCATGAGTAAAGCCCTTTATCAGGACCAATGGAAGAAACAAGTGAAGGAATTTTACGAAGACATCACCATTAAATTGCTGAAGCAGAAGTCCATCAAAATTGCGGGAGTCAACCAGGTTGATATCACGAGAGAGTACGCAGCTAAACCTTTCCTTGTTATAGACAAGCTTTTCTAACCCGGTTGTAGTGTCGGCAATCTTGCGCATGTCCATTTTGCCTCAAACATCTTCTCGCTCCCTTTGAAGACCGAAGACAATCCGCGGGGTATTTATACAGAGCACGAGATGTTTATGATTCAGTGCCTGCTATTTACAACTATATTCTTCGATATCGATTCGACGAAATCGTTTCCCTTACGACAGGCGTCTCGGACAGTCGCTCAACAGCTGGGTAAGATAGTCGAGGCGTATGTCAAGAGTGTCAAGGGACCTGGCATTCTATCTGCCATTATGGATCGCTCCCGCAAGAATAAATCCTCTCTGAAGGATTACGGTGTCCATATGATTCGAAGGCTTCTGGACAGTGGGCTCAGTGTTTCGGAAGTCACTTGGTCACAGATCCTTCCTACGGCTGGTGCTATGATCCCCAACCAGGCCCAAGTGGTAAGCGGCTTTCACTCCGTGTTCACCAGCGACTTATTAATACTCGCTAGTTCACTCAAATCATCGACTATTACCTGTCTGATGAAGGAAAGGTGCACTTGCCAGAGATCCAGCGTCTAGCTAAGGAGGATTCGGAAGAGTCCGACAAGAAGCTACTGCACTATTGTATGGAGGCGATTAGACTCAACGGGACATTTGGATCCTACCGCGAGGCCGCTAAGTCTACGGTTATCGACGACAACGGCCGCCAGGTGTCTATCAACCAAGGCGACAAGGTCTTTGTCAGCTTCGTAAGTGCCACCTTTCAGTTCTAACGCGTATACAATAGCATACTAACTCCACCGCAGGTCTCTGCAAACCGCGATCCAAATGTTTTCCCGAACCCGGATGAGGTGCGCCTCGATCGGCCACTTGACTGCTACATCCACTACGGACAGGGTCAACACACCTGCCTTGGCAAGGAGGCAAACATGGTCGCGTTGACAGCCATGCTCCGGACTGTAGGCAGGCTGCCGAACCTTCGACGCGCGCCTGGTCCGCAGGGTCAATTGAAGAAAGTGCAGCGGCCGGGAGGATTCTACGTTTATATGCGACCGGATTACGGGAGCTATTCCATCTTCCCCATGAGTAAGTCATCCTCCTTGTTCTGTTCTCTTCTGTCACCGTCGCTAATATCTTCACAGCATTCAAGGTGCACTATGATGGTGAGGTCCCGGAGCCTCGCAGTAGGTCGAATTAGGATGGGTGTTGGAATACCCTTTTTGGAACTGTAATCAATGGTTGTGAGAATTTTCTGTCGAGATTGTTAATACCCCTTATTTCATCTGCCTACAGAGTTACTATAATAATAATTTACTTACGCTGGTCTCTCTCTTGATTCTTGAACCCGTGACTTACTCTGGGAGGAAATCACAAGAGAGTTCACAGACGAAGTTTAGAAATCGGCGTTTTATTTTTCCGGTCCGAGAACCGGCATCGGATATAGTTATATCCGATTATTATTACATCAACATCATCATCCAAGACATCTCAAGAGCCTCAACAACAACTCTTTACTGAAGTCAACCAGTCTTCGTGGAGGATTGGGAGGCCGCATAGCATCAGGGGCTTGCTGCTCTGAAACAGCTGCCGATTTTTATTCTGTCTGCCTGTTAGCTGCTTGTTGTATTTCATTAATCAGTTAATCCATATCGCGTCTGCCTGTCGTGTTGTTCGAGTATAAATATCCAAATTCTTTTAACACTTAGACTTCTTGTTTACTGTTACCTTCTTTTGCTTCTGCTTCTTTCGCTACGTGACTGAGAAGTACAAATTACGATTGCGATGTCCCAGATGCAGCCTGCCGCGTCCCTCGAGTCGCTACCAACCGAGCTCCTTGATAATATCCTCTCCTTTCTCTCGTCCGACCCTCCGCCGTCCATCCAGAAGCTACGGCAACTACCCAGTCACAGCCTAACCAGCTCGCCCGTTCAGGACCTCAAAAGTCTATCGCGAACCAGTTCTCGACTCAGATCGCTGACTCTCCCGTTTCTCTTCTCGCACTCTCGCTATGAGCTTCGCGATCAGGAGCGGTTCCTTGCCTTCCTCTCCAAATACAGTCTCGAGAACTATGTGCGCTGTATTGTCATTTCTGTGCGAACTATCTTCCCGGGCAGCGAGAAACAATTTTGGTGGAGATCCCTGCTAGAAGCAGTAGACCCAAAGGTCTTGACGGTCATTGCACCACCTCACATGTTTGCAGACATGGCGGAGTGTAGACTAGACTATTCGAGTGTGTGGGCTTTTGACATGCCACTCCACGTCATGCACTTTCGGCAGGACTCGAGGACGGAATCTCTAGCCCGTTCGCAAAGGCCAGAGACGGCTAACACGTTTTTCAGTGCTCGCCCCTGGACAGAGATTCTCTTCAACGAAGGATCGTCGCTGAGAGCATACAGTCACCAGCAATACTACTTATTCCGCGTGCCCTCCCTGATGGACCATTGGGGCTCTGTCGAACCCTTGCAAAACAAAGAACTACCCTATCCTGTTGACGCCATATCTCGGCTGGTCTCCTTCCACTATACCGCGATTTTCCCCTTTTACAATCACACCAATCTTGTGCTTAAAATTGTCCGGAACATGGCCAATTTGCGACATTTGAGTTTTCAGCTTGCACCTGAGCCGAACAGCACGGTTCTGGAGGACGAGAAAAAGTTCGGCACATATGTCCCTAGTGATCTGTGGACAGAGCTCGAAACGAGCTACTCGCTTATCGGCCATACCGTGAGATATCTAGGTGCAAAGGGCCGGCTGGTGGAGTTCCGGTCATTTGACTTTGCGACTGATTTACCATTGAGGCCGAACATGTTGACATATTTGATGCAGGCATTTCGCGGACAATGGAAATATGAAGATACTGGTCTTTGGTTGAAGCTTGATCCGTCTGAGGTACCTGAATACGTCTCAGACAGCGATTGATGTTGGTGGAATTGACCTTTGTTGTTCTATAGCATTCCATGCGTGCCTGCATTGTGGACTACAACTGGTGGCTTCTGGTAATCCGCTTCCATGGAACCATCATCTGTCAATGTTTATTCCCATTTAAATTCACTTGCCGTTGACCCGTCATTAAATTTCGACTACAAACCTTTGTTTAGCCCGGCACATACCCTTAATCTAAACCAACTCTGCATACCATTCACTGGACCACTCTCTCACCTTCACTCCTCCGGATTTTCCTCATGAAATTTTGAAAATCTTGACCTTCTTTTCAGGGACATGCACTGACCTCTTATTGCTAGAACTCAACAAGCCTGTATTCTAGCAACACCAGCAATATATCAATGACACGCATTCCGATGGCATCTCACGAAGATATTTTATCATTCTTTATCACACCTCTCCGGTCCAAAGTGTCTGCCGTCCTACAACAAGACTATCAATTCGGCACTGCTCTTACCGCCACGCTTATCGCCTCGGTTCCCTCGTGGCTGATTACTATGGAGTCGCTCGTGGATCCGCCTGAGTCCTGTGCCGAATTTGTTGGCCTATGCTCCAAGATCTTCTCTCCGACCTTCTGCCTCGCCCTCTCCTTGAGAATCCAGACATTCACCCAGAGCCTTGACGATGGGAATTGCGCTCTTGCCGATGTTTTCATCCAAGAGCGTTCGCGTCGTGACTGGGTTCAAGCCATCATTGATAGTATTGGCAGTCTTCGCGTGAGCCCCCCTCCGCTAGCCACAATTGCTCAGTGGAATCTCGATGGCCCGGGTGACAGTCCCAACCTTTCCCATCCGCGTGCTACGACACGGGTCCGACAAATCACTCTGCGCGGAGTAGATCTGAAGTCTGCCCGGATGCAAAATGATACCACCAGTCGCTGGAACCCTCCGGCCGGCTTTGCTCCTAGACAGGTAGCCAACCCGATCGTTTTTCATGGTACCAGAACCGCTGGCAGAACTTCAGCGGTCATCAACACGCTGTGCAATGGCCAGATCAGGCTCGCTGGCCAGGCAAACCAGATGGCACCTTGGGGCGTGTTTCATACATCTTTTCATGGCGCACGTTCGCTTCTCTGGGCAGTCTTCGAGCAGCAAGTTGCTGCACCAAGCTTGGAAGCGAGCCAACAATTGGATCTCAATTCTCGTTTTCAGTTTAACGGCGAGGAATACCGCGGAGTTTTGGTTCTTGCTTTCTTAACCAGCACACCATCCTCTAATGGTCTAACTGTGGAGGTGCTAGACCGGACCCAGATGGATCAGTGGGCAGAAAGATGCACCTCATCTTATACTATGGGTATACCCCCAGCCGCAGAAAGAGACAGGCTCTGGGCCAGCTTGGCTCAGCTTCATCTCAAGCAGAGCACTCAATGGCCTGACATACTTCATGCACCTGAAGCAGCACATACCAGGCAAACTCTCTCACACTTTTTCAGGAACCAGCATGGCCTTCTCCCTTCAACTGGCCTGGTCTGGAGATCCGCACATTGCACTGAAGCAGCGGTACAAGCTCTTCATCATAATATTGCTGGTATTTTTGCAATCACATTTGGACAAGGAAGGTGTTGGCCTTTGGGACTTACTCACTCTTGGGTTGGCATCCATTCCTTTGGCCCCAGGAACAAGTGTTCAGTTGCAACGGGTTATGTTACCACATATTATCCTGATTAAAAAAACCACAACAGCACATTATGTCTGACCCCCTTTCCATTGCAGTTAGCATTGAGGGATTGTTTTCTCTCAACATCTTCAGTTACAGAATCCAAAGAGATGTTCCACTGGAGATGTTCAACCCAAAAATACACAGTTTGAAGAAGAGCCACATGAATCACCAACAACTCAAGTCAAAGCAAGGGTTTTCGGGAGCAGTCCTTTGCCTTGGAAAGCCTATGGACCCTGAAGTGAAGGCAATGGTTTTCCAGAATTTTGAAGGCCCTCTCTATCCACACCAAGTTCAAGGTAACAAATGGCCAGTGATGGATCACCCTCCATACAAGTATAAAGCTGGGTTTCTACTCTCAACAGAAATAAACCCATGGGAAAAAGAGGACTTCGTTGAACCCAAAATCAGTACTCTGTACCTTCATGATAGAAAACACACAAAATAAGCTGTTTCACACCTGGCTATAGCGAGAGAACTGTGAAATGAGCTGTTGGATGCATTTGGTAAACTCATGATCTAGGCAACAAAACATCTGTCAATCCTGAGAAAGAGTTAGCAGCAATGTTGATAAGAGAAAGTATGGTTGTCATGGGTACACTGCATTTTGGATGAGAAAAAAAATGAATTCATATTATTCCTGTAATGAGAGTCCGGGACAAGTGCTTTTCAATTATCATTGATCAACAGAAAGTTTTCTGCCAGTCACTTTTTGCTTTTATTTTCTAGAGAGTATGATAAAACCTGCCAGACTGTATTATTTTCTTCCTGCTGTTATAATATCAGAGGTGGCTGACGGAAAGGATTACGACTCGGACTCACCTAACTTGATAGCTAACTCATCGACTTACAGATGATTGATGAAATTAAGCAGAGTGGCTTTTTATACACAAAATCATATCTTATTTATAAGCTCTAGTTGCCATTAACTTTGCCAGCTATATGCTTATTCTTTTCCTTGAAGCCGATAATCATTGCTCTGCGTGACTTGAAATATCACGCAAAACTGGCTATGCCTTGAACCAGCCTTTCGTTCTATTAAATGGATATCATAACAAAACCAACGCGAACATCATTAACCAGGCCCTTTCATGAAATCGGTAATTTACCCTGCTCTCTCTGCTCGATTTCGCCTCATTCCAGGCTTAGACAGCATATACCTAGAAGCAGAGCGAGTCATTAGCTACTCATATCCCACGAAATTGGTAATCGAGCATGGTAAACTTACTTCGCAAAAGCTCTCGACAGAGCCTTCTTACAGCTAACTTTCTGGCTGCCGATAAACGAATCGACTGCCACCGCGATGGAGCGATCGATATCTGCCGCCGAGCAGTATTCCGCCAGTCGCATTTTGGCAAAAGATTCTGCAATCCGCATAATAGACTCCAGATGTCGGACCTAGATATGAAGTAAGTATGATTATTCTTAGAACAAGTTGGGTGTACGACATACCGTAATTGGATAAGCCCCCGTCGCCAGACTCTCTCGTCTCATATCAGCAAAGACATCAGCGACCTTACCCTGGTCGATCTGATATAACTTCGGCCGACATTCGCGACGAGCGTAGACGATATATTTCCGCAACAGGTCCTGTGGGATTGGCTCGGGTTTGTTACTCGAGCCAGCGTCACTCATCTCGTCATCTTCTCGTGAATCGGGAATGATGTTCCCGTTCTCGTCGTATTGTTTAACAGGATTGGCGCGGGCATGAGAGTTCATGACGAATCTTGCTAGACGCTCGTCTTCTGTGGTATAGACAGTGTCGCGGACGACGCAGAGGATGTCGAAACGCGAGAGAATAGGCTCTGTAAGTTCCACATTTTGCGAGAAGGGGATTGTGCTTTTGTATCTGCCGCCGATGGGGTTGGCTGCAGCGACAACGGCGCAGCGGGCTTGGAGTTTGGTGACGATGCCGGCTTTGGAAATCGAGATTGTTTGCTGTTCCATGGCTTCGTGGATGGATGTTCGATCTTGATCGTTCATTTTGTCAAATTCGTCAATGAGACAGGCGCCGCGGTCAGCGAGGACCAAGGCTCCGCCTTCGAGTGTCCATTCGCTGGTCATTGGGTCCCGGCGTACGTTGGCTGTAAGACCGACGGCACTGGCACCTTGACCGGTTGCAAAGACTGCTCGATGGGCTGTTTTTTCAACGTACTTCAGGAATTGAGATTTGGCTGTACCGGGGTCACCGAGAAGGAGGACGTTGATGTCACCACGGATGGACATTTTACCCTGTGCTTCTTTGCTTACACCGCCAAAGAGAGATAGGGCGATTGCAGTTTTGATATCATCGTGGCCATAGATACTCGGTGCAATTGATGAAATGACTCTCTCGATAACCGTCGGATCTCTTGACAGAGCACGAATCTGGGCTTCGTCTTCTTCTGTGATGTGGAAACCAGCCAGTTCGTCATGCGATTTTCTGAGGTGATTCGCTTCGATTATAGTGCTAAACACTGGGAGGCCTGTCTTGTTGCTCATTGGTAAGTCATACTGATTCCGATAAATACCAGTGATTTCGACTTCGTCCCCTGGTTTTGCGGAATCAATGAGATCAGCAAGGAGAATGACATCTCTGTGTCGGGGGAGACGCCCGCCAGGAACGGAGCCAGGGGATTCTTGAAGTGTCAGCTTTTGATAATTGCGGTATTCCGTCTTCTCGGAATTGAGTGTGAATGGCCCTCTGCCTTGGCAATTCTGGCAAAATGAGAGTTTGAGCTCAGCGCTGGCTTCCTGCTCGAATGGGCCGAGAGTCACGCCGCACTTCGTGCAATTGAACATGACGTATTTTAGCTGGGGGAATACACCGGTTCTTCGAGTAACAACTCCGCTGACGCATACGAGGCAATTGAGGTGGCTTTGCCGTAATTGGCGAAGGGTATATTTCACGGGCAGGTCTGTAATTCGTACATGGATTTCGCTGTGAATCCGGTGATAATCGGGGTAGTGGAGCAGGACGGCCTCCATGGCGACCTCATCGAAGATTTTAAGTACTTCGGCGGGCGCATTGGCCAAGAAGTAGGCAATGATAGACTTCATATCACTGAGATGCGGGTATGCGACTTCCAACGACTCCGAGTTCTCTTCACCAAGGTTGCGAACGGCTGCGCCGTAGACTGAAAGACCATCTTTGTCGATAAACTCGGTTAAGAAGGACTTGAATTCTCGGTAGATCGCCCTGTGTACTGCTGGGGTCGCAACCCACTCTGTAACATTGTCCGCCTTTACCTCGGCCATATCCTCGAGCGTCAGTTCCTCTTCGGGGTTGTCCATGTCGTAGTCCTCTCTCTCCTCATCATAATTATGCCGTTGTCTCCGGAGTTGGAGAGACAGGTCAAAATTGGCATCATCGTCTTCTTGCAAGAAGGCCGCAGGCATCTTTCGCCTTCGTGCAATTTCTCGATCGCGCTTGTTAAGTCTGGATTCAAGCTGTCGTCGCGTCGCAATGTCTAGTTCTTCATGTTCACCATCATCATCAATACCGACGCCTTCGTAGTTGTCGTCTCCTCGTTCACGGTAATCTCGCTCGAAACTGTCTGCAAAAAGATCGATTCCGTCTTCATCTTCAGCCATCTCATCGATATCATCGATATCGCCGATGAACCCCTCTTCCTGCGCAAAATCATCTTCATCGTCGGCGGGGAGCATTGGCGGGGATGACGGTGGTGCTACTCCGTACTTAGCCTTGACTCCATCATTTATATCTAACGAAGTTATACTCACGGCTGGAGGGTGGAGGCGCCGATGAATTGTCTTCCTCATCACGTTCCCGAGATCGTTTCCGCCCAGTCATGTTAACCAGGCCCCGATTGGCAGCGGCAGGGTTAGGGCGTAAAGGGGAACTGTATTACAGTCAGAAATTGCCGTATACTGGAGGATAAATAGACCGCACCTCATGGTGATGGTTGCTTTTTAATGGGATTGCACGTTGTCGTGGGAATCATTCAACAGCAAATTGCACTTAGATAATAAATGGTCTGTAATGTAAATAGAAAATAGCGCTCAAAAGCTTTATGAAGAGTTCGTGATGTTGAGGAGGTTGATCGAGGGGCAATTGGGAAGTTGTTGCGATGCTCGTCGTCGAAGCAAAATTGTCCATTTGGGTGTGACGCGGGTGCGACGCGTCTGGCTGTTTGACGCGTTTGGCGGCACGCGTTTCAATTTAACCCTAAATGAAGATTGTTGCAAACAAGGCAAACAACCTATTAAGAGACACGCCTCGTCGCGTTGAAGGCAGAGAGAGGCAAGCAGAGTTATCCTCAAGACGAAGAAACCAGAATATCAAAGCCCTTTTTAATAAGGTATACGACCTCTTTTATTCTTCTACTCAATGGAACCGGCGCCATCAGAGACCGTTGCGGACGCGCCCCAAGTCCAGACGCAAGCCCATCGCCGGAGGGAAAGCTTTGCCTCTGAGAACTCGCAAACTGCAGCAGAGTAAGTGAATCGCGAGTATCAGGCTCAGCATTGATGCTAATATGTTACTATAGCTTTATCCAGGAACAACTCCAGCTGGAAGCTGATGCCCGCGAAGCCCTACCATACGTAAGCCCACTCCCGTCGCAAAGCTAAGGAACCAGCTAATGATCGCAAGTCTTTTGATTCATGCACACGGCCTTTGGGCGCACTACGACAGATTTTATTCTCTTGTTTGACCTGCAACCCTCCACCCTCCGATCCCTCGGCACCATACAAACCCGCCGGAGTCTGCTACTCGTGCTCTATCTCCTGCCATGGAGAGCATACACTTGTCGAGCTCTTTAACAAGCGGAACTTCGTTTGCGATTGTGGGACGACACGACTCCCATCTACGACCCCCTGCACACTGCGAGTCGACCAGAAGAGCGGCACGAAAGTACATTCAGAAGAACCAGCCGCGGACAATAAATACAATCAGAACTTCCGCAACAGATTCTGTGGATGCGAGGAATTATACGATCCCCACCAGGAGAAGGGGACAATGTTTCAATGTCTGGGGCTGGGAACGGTAGAAACAGGAGGATGTGGGGAAGACTGGTACCATCCGGAATGTTTACTCGGTCTGCCACGTAACTGGAATGATACCCCGAAGAAGTTGCCGGAGGAACAAGAGAATAAAGACGAATCTGGAGTTGCCGCAGAGCCAGAGGCTGAAGACGAAGATCCGCCGTTGCCACCGGGATTTCCGGCCGAGGATGACTTCGAAACTTTTATATGCTACAAGTGCCTAGATTCAAATCCTTGGCTCAAGCCATATGCGGGTACTCCGGGCTTCCTCCCTCCGATATACAAGAAGGGCCCATCAGAACCAGTTCCGGAAAATAAGCCTGTCATAACGGAAGCTGCCGCCGATTCTACTGTTGCTGATGCCCTTCCGTCAAAGAAACGCAAGCTCGAAGATTCTTCTGAAGAACCTTCTGATGCTAAACGCGTGAAGGCCGAATTATCCCACAGCACACCTCCTGAGGCCACTAATAAAACCACGACCCCATCTGGACACAAACACGATAAGCTTCCGGCTACTGCGCCGGAAGGTACATTCTCACTCTTCGTCAAAGAAGATTTTCGAGATCATATCTGCCGCTGTGCCAGCTGCTTCCCCAACCTCGTGCCTCATCCCCAGCTGCGCGAGGAGGAAGAGGCATATGAGCCGCCGCTCTCCGAAGATGGCGATAACGAAAATAACCCCGCTGGCAGCCAGCATACCGGCAGCCTTCTCGATCGGGGCGAAGCGGCACTCAGCAACGTTGACCGGGTCAGAGCGATTGAGGGAGTCATGGTGTACAACCACTTGAAAGACAAGGTTAAAGAATTTCTGAAGCCATTCGCGGAAAGTGGTCAGGCTGTTGGGGCAGAGGATATCAAGACGTATTTTGAGAAGTTACGGGGAGATGATCAAGCCATCAAGGAGGCGGGTGATATGAATACCAATGGGAACGGTGGTGATGACGGAAAGGGCGGGGATTCAAGGAGGGAGCAGGGTGGTAAGTCAACGCTTTGAACTCCTTCGTGGTGCCCTTCGTCAAGCGCCTTTTCGCTAATGTTCTTTAGGTTACTGACTCTTTGCTCCGTACTTGCACGATCCTTCACTTGACGACTTGAGATGTTGTATGAATATAATATGATATTGTAATCAATTCTAGTCTCGGCTTATGTTAATTGTGATAATAGCCAGCCAGTATACAACCCGGTTTGTCCCGCTGCTACTTATATCTCGGATGTGAGATGCTTTTCAAGCATGGTACAGTAGCTTGAGTTGCGTCCTTTTGCTATCCCTTTCACGGATAATTTTAGCTGGATGGCCATCTACTACACGTCTATTTCCACATCGTCTGCGAAGTACAGAATACAAGGGTAAGTTACTCCGCAAAGGTGGGAAGCCTGCCCTCCTTTGAGTTCCAACCAGCTGTTCCAGAAATCAGGCCGCCAGTCACGCGAGTAGAATTGGCGAAGGTCCACTCTTTCTCACAAGGAACATGGCATGGTGGCAATGACGGAGAAGCCCAGTGAGTGAGGAGGGGCTCATCGTAGCTTTATAAAATCAACGCTGGGCCTTCAACTGTTTATCATCTGTCTAGATGTTGCGAATCTTTTGACAGCAACCATACGGCCTGCAGACGACGCCTTGTTCAGCAATAAAAAGTTAAAGAATTACCTGAAGATGCATATCTTCAAAACTTTAAGCCTTCTTGCGCTTTTCTCGGTGCTTACGATGGCTGAGCTCGAAACACGCCAAACCGGTAATTTTGCACGCTGCGCCATGTGAACTTATGTCCAGGTCGACAAGTAACTGACCGAAGTAGATGGTCTACATCCGGGTTAACTGCACCGGTACAGCTAAGCGTTTTCCACGCCGTAGCTGTACTGTAATTTTCAGCGGAATAGAGTACGTCCTGCAACCAGGTCTCTCTTGAAGCAGCCTTATAAATCCTACTCCATCGAAAGTGAGCAGCCGCTGACATGAAATCAAGGCGCAGTTTTCAAGTGCCGGAGGTGTCGGTCTGCACACTCCACCGGTATGCTGCTCTCTCCCTATAACTAGCCAGAGCTAATTCGGGTGCACATGATGATAGCATGGCGGGGTGCAAGTTGCCGATTTCCCGCTTCGATAGAGGATGTCATCCCATAGGAGACGCTCTTTCTCTCGACTGTAGATAAGGTGGAGGCGGCGGCAAGGATTTCATTCTTCATCTTCCACTGCCGTTTTAGGCCGACTTCCGGGTGGGATACGCAGGAAAAGGTGTCTATGGAAGATTAGCTTTCGGCTGCATTTATCAGGCTAATAATCCACTTCTATTGAAAGGCTTGTATGGTGATTTTTCTTCTGGGCCGGCGCAAAATTCGGCCCGAAACCGCCAATTTCCGAATGTAATGCCCTGATAAATGATGCGGGCTGTAAACAGGCGGAAGACGGAAACCAGTACTAGCATATCAGCTCAGAAAGCACATGCGCTTTCTGAGGCTTCGTTGATTCGAATGCTCTCGTGGCACCCAGGTTCAAATCCGCAACATGTCAGGCTCCTGAAGATGGAAATTTAGCCTTGATTAGAGGCAGTTGGAAGAAGTATCTTGTCTGTGTCGTGAGACGACATTACTCCCTATCGGGGCATGTTAGTAGGAGTGTCCGTAAGTTGCGCTTATCATGTGTGCTGTAAGAGAAATGCTCGCGCACTTGACCCCAATGATTGACAGGAACAGAGCCGGGCCCAGGCTGTTGTCGAGGAGAGATTTCTCGTTGTTGTGTAGACTTTGTTAAGTCAAGTGCCAGCACCTATGTCCGCTTTCTTCCCATATTCGCCTTCCTCGTGGAGCGCATGTTTTCTATGCGCTTTGTTCAATGAAGCCATCTGATAACGCAGTTGTCAGCCACAGCCGTTGCCAAGGTGCATACTCAGCTTACCGGCCTGACGAAATTCATGTCACCATGCCATTGTCGAGACATCACCAAGTTTGCTGTCCTCAGGAGGTTTCTTCATGTGGCTCAAGGAGTGACACCATGTCGGAACAACTCCTTCTGATGCAGCCGCTAGCTTGTTTAGTCATGCCCCCTTTGCCAGGGCGACGAGATTATTCAGGGGCTAGCTGGAGCGACGGGAAACACGCCCAAGATCTTTTCTTCTCCCATACTAATTAGATCCCCTTGCTTGGATTTTAATAGAGCAGGCTACAGGAGAATTGAGGGTAAGGCTTTTCTGTTCCCTCCATCCCAATGGCTCGAACTAATGTTTCTAACGATCGTTTACCAGCCTTTCCCTCCGAACGTCGTCGTTTTCCAGCCGGCGCGCAACCGATTGAACTCCGAATAACACGTCTCAATCTGCCAAAGCCACGCGTGCGGCGCTGGAACTCCGATCTTCTTGCGATCCTATACTTTCTGTCGCATTCTAGCGCCTTCCGTCCTTCGTTGCTCCCCGTGCCTCTTCACGTCGCTCTAGAAAACTGTCAACATGGGTGGGGGTTGGTCGAAGTTCAAGGGCGTGTTCGGCAAATCTTCAGATCGCCGAATTCTTATGCTAGGACTCGACGCTGCTGGAAAGACAAGTTAAGATCCCGCTTGACACCTGACCTCTGGCAGAGCAGTCACGCTAACCCAGGCGTCAGCAATTCTTTATCGTCTGAAAAACAATGAGGACTGCACTACTCTTCCCACGGTTGGCTTTAATGTCGAAACAGTAAAGCTTGAAAAAGTTAACTTCACTCTTTGGGATGTCGGTGGGCAAGAGAAGATCCGACCATTGTGGCGGCATTATGTCTCGAATCAGACGGGAATTGTTTTTGTGGTGGATTCCGCGGACCATGCCCGAATTGACGAAGCCAGGGATGAACTGTGGAGGGTGCTTGGTCTAACGGAAACCAAGGGATGTCTGCTTATGGTTTTCGCGAACAAGCAAGACCTTAAAGATGGTATGTGTCGCACGCGGAAACAAAAGATGATTTCCTCCGCTTGGATCCATGGTCCCTCCTGTTATTAACTTGCATCTCACAGCCATGCCCCCCGCCGAAATCTACGAAAAGCTCAAGTTATCTACCCAGGAGAAGGAAAGAATAGTTCTTCTCGAACCTACCGTTGGCACGACGGGCGAAAATGTTGAGGAAGCTTTTGTACGTGTCACCCGTTGAAATATCGATTTGGCGAAGCATCACTAACTGCAGTTATAGTACAAAATTGATGCGGCTTACAAAGAAGAAGAGAAAGCACAGAAGGAAAGGGCACGAGGACCGCGACCGCAACAAGCCGCATAACCCCATTCGACCTCCAAGTGACACCATTTTGTTGAGCCCCAAAGAACCGCACCTCATGTCTCGGGCCGGTATACATCTTCTTCCACCAGTTCGTGCCCCTCAGCGACCGATTGTATGTTTTATCCGAAGATTGCCTTCAATTCGAGTACATGATATCCCTTCAGTTTCTTTTGCAGATTCGTTCAGAGTCGAGTATAGACACCCGCAATGTATATACCTGTTTTACGTGTGATTGAATTTGCCAATTCTGCCGTGTTTTCAATTCCATTTCTCACATCAACAAGATAATAGCCGGGGTATCTATAATTACACACAAATCAAATCTTAACTCAAGCTGTCTCTGGACAGCAAAATCATCGGCCAACCGCCCTATATCTCTCCCGGGCCATACCGCCTTCCGCGCCCTCAATACCAAACCCCTCGCCAACCTCCCCCACGACTCTCGCCGGCGCACCACCAACAACGCACCAGCTGGGTACCACCATACCCGGCGGCACAACAGCGCCATCAAGCACCACGACAAAGTCCTTCAGAATCGCCATGGACCCAACCACAGCATTCTTGCCAATATGTACGTGGTTCCCAACTGTAGCCGCTTCCACCACCGCCTTCTCACCTACAAAGACATGATCGCCGATCTTTAACGGAAAGTAAGAGTGTACACCTCTATGGAGGCGGGACGGGGGACGGAGGAGACATGAGCGTGAGAGGTAGGTATATCGACCGATGGAGACCGCAATCGAGGGGTTGTTATTTGGCTGCGAGGCACCCGTGTTCGATGAGGAGGGAGGAGCCTGTTGACGGTATAAATCTCCTCGAATGCAGACGTCTGCTTGGATCACGGTTTTTCCGCCGAGGATGATGTGTTGGGTTCCGTGGACCTGGTTGCGACGCGACACTTTGTTCCCTGTGTCCTGCAGCGCCGTCAGCCAAGGAGCTTATCAATCCGGGTCAGAAAGGAGTTTGCGCGATTAGCTTACTGTCTCGATATATTCGCCCTTTATAGTTTTTGGAGGCATGGCCGCTGGCCTCCTAGACCCAGTTATGAGGTTGTCCTGGCGGTGATGTCGTTGTCTTGCGCTGCTGGTCATCGCGAACGGCTGGTCGGAACGGCTTACCTAAAACGGAACTCAGTGACGTTGTCACCATCCTCTGACTTTCGTATCAAGATTCCTAATCTGGCAATATCAGACATCAAAAACACTACTCAAATAATCTCCTTGCATTGAATACACCCAAACTTGGTACACCCCCTATATTCTTGTTTTATTTTCAAGACTAATTTTCCTATAAACCAATACTCTTCACCTTGTTGACACAGATGGCCCTGAGCATCCTGATATAAGAATGACTGAGGGAGAGATTGAAAGCCTCATCTTGTAATTTAAAGAAAATGAGATAAATTATATAATTATTGTGAGAACTGCTATGAAGACTATAGCTGCTGTTGTGATTAGAGAGATTTCAACAATGTTCTAGTCAATGTGTGATGATATAAATACTACATAATAAAATAACAGTGTTTTGAGATGAAGTCAAAACAGAGATTACTGTACTTGAGAGAAAAAACTCAATCTTGAGTCTGACATTAACTGTCTTGACTTTGTGCACTGAGTACCTCTGCTCTTTTACTTGATTCAAAGTAAAGTGATTCAATGTTTTTCATTACTCAATGTCAAGAGAATCATCTGAGTTTTTGCAGTCTTTTAAAGAGTCTGAACTTGATGAGATTTCTCAGAACTCTCTTGAGAGAGAGAAAAGATGATGATAGAGTCAAGTAAACAGAGGGAAGACATCAAACATTTGATATTGTTCTGGCTTCTATCACTGAATGTCAGATATTCAGCTCTCAGGGGTCACAGTTTCATCATGGCATATTGATCTTCTGGAAAAGGGAATTTGATTCAAGGACAACTGAAGATGATGATCATATTCATGACTGTTAAAGTGCAAGTTAACAGAAATTGCTATTTCTCCATAGTTATTCCTCTGTGCTTTCACTCAACGTCAAAGAAACTTGAAGTAACTCAAAGCAGATTTTCAGTTCAAACAGAACACTTGATGGAAAACATTTCTGGGCAGACTAAGATATACAGTGTAGTAGAGTGATTATTGCTCAGTTATAACATAATTCACAAGCAAGCAAAACACTTTCTACCTTGTAATGAGAGTCAAGATTGAAAAGAACCACCAAACAGAAACAAAAATTAATTAATTACATTAAGAATTATTTTCTATATACCTAGAGCATGTATGAGCAGTATGTTCAATAATCTCACATACACTACACTGTGATGCTGCATGTTTTTGTAATTGAAGCTCAGCAGTCTCAAGCACTCTCTGCTCTCATTTCTTGACTCTTCATATGTAATTCAAGTTTTGTTCAATCTTCAAAGCACTCTCTTGAGCTATATATATATGATCTCTTTCTTGCTTTCTCTTTTATTTAACATTCTCAGTTCTTAACTCTCTGTTTTTAGCTGCTAGAATAGCAGCACTATGCATTGTCATTTAACATCTCTTCATCAACTGACTTAAAGTGTGATTAATCAGACTGAATGAGCTCTGCATACAGCATTTGATATGGATCATAACTTTCTCAGTCTGCTGCTTTAATTAACATATATTATGTGATGTAGCGGTGATTCAGAAGATCTGAAAGCTGTAAGAAGTTTCAGAAGAAATGAAAGTTTTCATAATAGTATTAAGCTATAAGAGAATCTGCTGAGAATCATACAGAATCAATTCAGTAGCTTTAAAGCTGCTCTTAATGTTACTTTCAATCAGAGTCTGTGTCTGAGCTGCAGAATATAGAGTCAGAAACTTCTTTTTATTACTATAATTGATTTAAAGTTACATCTGATTCTTTATTTATCATCTGTATGTCATTTTCAGAGAGAAGAAACAATCAATATTCAATGACTGAAGAAGATGAAAGAAATAAGCTGACATATAGAGAGCAATAATATTGTTTTCAGAACAGAATTAATTAAATTCAGCTGAAGTATGACTTTTATGTTCATCAAGAATCAACAGTCAGTATTTGTTCTTTATATAAAATAGATATTTTTGTTAAATATCTTCTTCAGTCAATGTAGATCAAGCTTATCTATTATTCAGTTATTATCACTGATTTCAATCACTCAATTATGTGACAGCTCTTCTGTTTCATATCAACAAAACTGATGTATTTTTTCTTTGAAAATGGTCATTATATCAAGAGCTCAATCTATGACATTGATTTCTGCAATAACAGTCATTCATTCTTAATTTTCAAACTGAATCAGCTTTAAATAATTATCTCTTTCAGATTCAGTCATCACTCTAGCTATTATAGTTCACTTTATCTTGATAGTTGCTAGACCTCACAGAGAGGTAGAAGAGATAAAATGTAGTTTGACTGACAGTTATTGAATACTGCTCAGCACAAAGAATGTAATCTCACTATATCATATACTCAAGTCTGAAGTATATCTGTTCTTGATATAGCTAACAGAAGTTTTTTCAAATAGTTATTGATTAACAAAGATAACAAGAGAACTTCTCAATAACTAATCAGACAATATTTCATAAAGAGTATTATTCAATTTTTAAAGATATGTCTGTATTGAATAATTAAGTTGATCATGAAGAATAAGTCATTGAGTTCTAAGTGAATGAGTATTCTTATATACATGATGCTCTCTAGAAGAATAGCTTGAATAACTACTGTTTTAACAGCTATTGTGATGATGTTAGTCTGAATAGCTTGAATAGCTCATTCTATCAAGACTAGTTATTGTAGCTATTCTGATCATGTGACTTGCTGCACTGTCAGACACTGTATTAGTGGCTGTTGCCTTTGTTCAATCATATTTCTCTCTGCACATGTTCATCATTGTGATCTGTAACACTAGCAGTCTCAATAAGCTCTATCTGAAATTCAGTTTCATCAAAGTTATAGATATCATCTTTCAGAATTTCATACTTTACAATGGTATTTTATATGAGTCTAAATCACTCATGAATAATCTCAGAGTTCTTACATTGTACACTGATAATCATACTTGCAGAAGAACTTGAATTCTAGTTCTTTATATTGTTTAACAAAGTTTTGCACTCAGTTCTGTAATGTCACTCCAGATTGTTGCCAAGACCTAGAGTGTCACATGCCATCAGTCAGAGGCTTCTTCACACTCATCAGAGGTTCATGTTGGTAGGAAAGATTGTCTACATACAACTGATGTCAGCAAAGAAAGATTCAGCAGCCACACTGATGAGGCATCAGCTTCTAGCATGTATTTAGCTGACTGGTCTCCCAGATCTTTTTCTGGAGACCAGCAATTCATCTTTGTCTTTTTGATTCTATATTCAATATAGAGTCTAGTCTTCTAACTTCTGTCTCATTGTATTGAGTATACATCTCTAGAATCTTACTATTATATTTGATCTATGCTATTTCTACTAGTTGACAGCTGTGTAGTGACTAAGATTCTTGTTCTTCTTACAATTTAAATTGCTTGTATTTATGATGACATCTTGAAAAAAAATCTCTGTCATCTACAATTCTCAAGCAGATGATGAGTCTGCAGAGTGATGAAATATCACTGAGAATTCAAAAGCACTGAGCAATCAGCTCTCTGAAGAGCAAGATGTAACAGTGATGAAGAAGTCTGACTGTAAAGATGATGACTTGTGAACTTCTGCTGAATCTATACTGTCTGAGAAGTCTGCAGCTGACAGAACACTGATAACTCTTTAGATTGAGATCAGTGTTACTCTGAAAGCAGATTTCAACAACATTATGCTGCAAGTCATTCAGATGATGACTAATGTTATGAAAGACTTTCAACAGACTCAATAAAATCTTGCTCTTAATCTCTTTGAACCAGACTTCTACAATAGTAAGAGTCTTGAAGAGTATAAAAAGTGAATTCATCTCATGAAACAGTACTTAAATGCAAAGAAGCTAATCTATTTTATTAATGAACTGAAGATTATGTTTATGTCTATCTGACTTAAGAGCAGTGTGAAGCAGATGTAAGATCATCTTTCTATGTGTACAAGTGAAAATGAAAAGAACTGAAAGATGTTCAAGAATTTTCTTCAGAATCAGTTTAAGTCTAAAAAGAATTAACTGATCATTCATACTCAAAGACTGAAGAATCTTCAGCAGCTCACTGAGCAGTCAATGTAAAACTTTCAGACAGTATTTCAAGAGACTGTCAGCAAAATTCAGATGCAAGATAAAATCTGAAAAAATGACAAGTTGTGATTGAAGATATTTTTTGCTAAGTTGCTCTTTGTTACAGACTCTACAGTGCAGCCACAGAGCAAGCAGCATGATTGACAGCAGAAGACAATCAATGTTATAAGGCCTTGTACTACCTGAAGTCATGTGACTACAGAGTGATTCAAGAAGAGACTTGACAGAGCAGTTCATTTAGAGATCATCTTGAGCAGTTCATATATGAACCAGACAGAGCAGTTCAATATTGAATCTTCTCTCAGAGAGTTTGTATGAATCAATTCATACAAACTGATCATGTATATAAACACACTCATTACTTGATGAAATCAGAGATCTTGTTCTGATCTTTGCAATCACTTTTACTTTCAGTGAACAGAATATCTAGTATCTTAAATACTATCTTATATGCTTCTTTGCACCTTATCTGCTCTCAAGCTTTATCTTTTATTCAAGATCACTTGAACACTTCAATCTGTATCAATGTTTTAGTGAAACTAGTGAACTAGTATATGTGGTTCATGAAGCCATGTTACGGACCTAACGGCGCAGCCTTGGGGAGGGAAACCTAATTGAACAAGGTGATGACCAATGTTATAAGACCTTGTGCCACTAAAGATCACATGACTAGGATCACCCTGCCTTGGCATAGTTCATGAGATGAACTTGAAGATCACACAGTGAACCTCAATGTCACAGAGTGAACTTGAGAATTGCACAGTGAACTCAGAATAGATGAAGTGATTCATCTAGAGAGCATCATGTATATAAGAATGCTCATTATCTTAGAATCAGAAGACTTATTCTTCATGGTCAACCTGGTTATTCAACTAATACATATCTTTAGATTATTGAATAACAATCTCTATGAGATATTTCTGAATTAGTTACTGAAGCCATTTGTCTAGTCTTATCTTCACTATCTTATTCAACTGAAGTCTCTTTAACACTATTCAAGCCAATCTGTATCTTGCATAGTAGGGTCATGCCTCTGTGTCTGTGCACATTCAATATTCTGACTTCAAGTCAAGCTACACTTCACCTCTTCTACCTCTCTGTGAAGCCTAGTGGCTATTGAGACAGAGCAGACTGTGACACATTGACCATCTATCTATTCAAGAGAGATTGAGTCAGACAGAATTGATACACTTCTTCACTGAGAGTAAGGTTACATCTCTCAGAACCCTACAGCATCATATTCAGACTCAGACTATTGCTATAGAACAGTCAAGCTAAGTATCCTCTACTCCTTGAAAGACCTAATGAAGTGAAGCAGTTACAGAGATATCAGAGTCATTCATCAATTATTGACACAGACAAGTCAATGACATCTGAAGAACAGAGTATATCAGAAAATGACAGCAACATGTCTCAACACAGAAATCAACAAGAAGTTATTACAATGAAGACTCTCTGAAACAAGATCCAGAAGCTCATGAAGAAGCTGAGAAATGTCAAAGAGAAGAACAAACAGCTTCAGGAACAGATCATCAATGTGGAAGAGCTCACAGGCAAGGCTGAACACCAGGCAGATCAGGCTGTTGCAATGAACAAAAATGAAGTCTCAAGAGAATCTAAGTTCAGAACTTCTGACTCATTTGACAGTGAACATGATAAACTAAAGACATTTCTAACACAACTACAAATCTACATTGACAACAACACAAACAAGTTTTCAGACAACAAAATCAAGGTTATGTTTGCTTCAATCTATATGAAAGAAACAGCTTTCAACTGGTTTGAGCTCTTTATCAAGAACTACTTCAAGAGAACTGAATTGAAACAAGACCAAAGCATGGTGAGGATAGTTGAGGACTATCAGAAATTCATCAGAACTGTTCAATGAATCTTTGAAGAACATGATGAGAAAGTCACAGCAGAACAATGAATTTACTGACTACAACAGACTGAATTGACCAGGAAATACACAGCAGAGTACCAGCAGCTAGCAGTACATCTGAACTGATCTGATGAAGAACACATCAGTCAATTCTACCAAGAACTAAAAGAAGAAGCCAAGGATGAGATCATGAGAGAAAGAGAGCAATCAATGACCATTAGTGGCATGATTGACCTAGCCACAAGAATTGACAACTGACTCTACAAACAACACCTAGAATGGAAGGAAAAGGTCAACTGAAACCATCACTTCAAAGCAAAGAAGTTCAACAGACAATATCAAGACCCTGATGTCATGGAACTTGACATGACACTGGAAGAACAAGCTGATGAAAAGAAAAAGCTGAAAGCAGAAAGAAAATGCTATGAGTGTGGCAAGAAAGAACACTATGCTTGAAACTGCAAGAAGAAGCAGAAGTATAAGAAAAAGAAAGAAACTAAGCAATGACTACAAGCTACTGCAGTGAATGAACTGAGCCAGCAGCAACTCAATGCTATGAAATGCAAGATATGAACTGAATACCAACAACTCTGAGCAACAACCAAAATCCTGAATAGTCAGCCAGAAGATTCCATCAGAGATGCTGATGAGAAGAACACTCTTAGCAGGTTTACTCAGATATTTGAGCAAACAGTAGCTGAAGAGGTTGGAATGTGAAACCTCTGCATGATAGAGATGAAAATGTGGCAATACTGCAAGAAAGAACACATGCAACTACAATGCAATTCTGAAGATGAACAAACTCTGCAGAAAGTTGAATGCATATATCACTGGAAAATAAAGCAGGAAGAGATCCAGGATTCAGTGCATGCACAACATGAGAAATATGAGTATGAAAATTGTGAATGCAACTATCACAAGGAAGTATGTGGATTTATTCAACAATGAACAAATGAAGACCAAAGAATTCCAGACCACAACCATCAGTGTGTTGATTGTGAAGTATGTGAGAATCAGAAAGGCCTTGATTATGAATTGAAGTATGAAGACTTGCAAGATATGTTGAATACTCAACACTCAAACCATGGGAATATCCACTGGTCATTCTGTCATGATGATGACTGTCTTATCCATAAGAATGAAAAGAATGGAGAATATTACCCTCAATGAAGACAATACCTACACACCACTATGATAAATCAAGAAGCAGTTCAATTACTACAAGAATGGACAATGCTCACAAACAAAGAAATTCAACAGACAATTGACTCAGAAGCAGAAGTCAAAGAGGAAATCCAACAAGACATCCAGGAGAAAGCACTTCAAAGGATGAAGAAATGGACTACTCAAATGAATCAAGAACTTTGAGAAATATGGAGATGAACTGTCATTAAAGAAGTTATTCAGAAGAGCTGAAAGAACAAGTGTGATCAATGCAATGTTGTGGCAGACCTGATGGATGAACTCAGCAAGAAGTTAACAAAGAAGTGAATCTTGATGAACCTAGAAGCTCAAGATGAAGAGCAGGCCACAAGCACAACATTGAAATGAAATATATTGAGCTTCAAAAGTGAAAGCAGCAACAGTGAATACAAAACAACAATTGAGAAATCACAGGCAAGAGAAACTTTCTACAGAGAAAAAAGAGATATCTATCTTGTGGCAGAGAGACAGAAGTGGCTGAGCACAGAATGCAATGCATCAACATGGTTGACATGCTGACACTGACTCTGCAATATTCACAAGAAATGAAAGAGCCTAAACAACTATCAACTCACAGAACCATGAAGTTGAAAATCTGAAGAATACAGATGAATGAACTACAAACCTGCAATTGTACTGAAACACATGCAGACAGACTCACAATTACTAGCTAGTCATTCAGAGCATCACTGACTGTGCTGAAAGCTATGCTACCATGACTACTGCTTGATACACAAGAACCAGAAAGAATGAAATAACTGATATTCAAACAGATCAATGCAATACTCTGAAGAAGAAAGATTTCACTGGCACCATAACTCAGCTGAACCACAGCTGAGAATATGTTTTGAGCTGCAATGTAGTGAAATACAGACCAGAATCACACAATGACATGATTGATAACAGAGAGCAAAGACTCTATGATGACAGCTAGAGCACAGTGACAAAGCCTTCAAAGAATGAAAGAACATCACTTGAAAGTGGTTGATCATTAACTCAGCATCAGAAAGTGATCCAGAAATTAGAACTGACAAGGCAGTTCAGATGACTCAAGACACAACATCTGTGAATTCAGAAAACAAATGTGCTCTCATCAACAAGCATCTGTGAGTGGCAAAGAAAGGCTGAAACTATTAGCCACAGAAGAAAACACCTGTCACTTGAGCATAATGATCACTATTGCAGAAGTTAAAGCATGAACTCTACTTGACACTGAAGGAATCACTCTGTTTATTGACAGAAGCTTTGTGAAGCAAGCTGGCATTGCAACACAGAGAAAAGAAAGACTCTACTCTCTAGAAGATCTAGAAGAGATGACACTCAACAGAGTCAATCAGAAAACAAGACTGATTGAACTACACATTGAATGACACAGTGAGAAAGTGCACATGGACATGACAAATCTAGAGAGATATGACATAGTCTTGAAATACTCTTGATTCCTGTGACACAACCTCAATATTGACTGACTGAGAGACATAGTGAGGCTAACACAATGTGAATGCCCTTCAGAACCAGGAATCCATGCTTTAGCAGCCACAGCTACAGAAGAAAGCATAGAAGAACTCATGCAACAAGTGTGAAGTACAAAGAGAGTCATGCAAAAAGAAAACAATTGATCAACTCAAGACAGACAATCATGGAGACTGAACCATGATGAAAACATGACTTACTCTACAAAAACCTGTGAACCTGGAACAGCCACCAGTGGACATACAGAAAACTGAAAGTGAGAAATTGACAAGCTCAAGAAGCAGATATCAGAGAAGTATCATGGCTTCATCAAATTGTTCAGGGAACAAGAGCCAAAGCACACTCTACCAGAACACAAGCCTTGAAATCATGAGATACCTCTACAGAATGGAGGGATACCAAAGAAACACTCTGTTTACTGACACACAGAGAAAGAATTGACTGAATTACAGAAATATATCAACATGAATCTAGCAAAAGATTACATATGTGAATTCAAGTCATCAGCAGGATATTCTGTACTCTTCATACTGAAGAAAGATGAAAGCATATGACTATGCATAGATTATCAACAGTTGAACAGTATCACAAAAAAGAACTGTTATCTGTTATCACTTATTGAAGAGATACAGAGTCAATTTTGAGAAGCAAAATGATTCACAGCACTCAACATACACAAAGCTTACTACTGAATATGAATCAAACTCAGAGAAGAATGAAAGACCACTTTTTGAATCAAGTACAGACTTTATGAATATTTGATGATGTCTTTTGAACTTATCAATGCATCAGTGACCTTTCAGACTCTGATAGATGATGTCTTGAAGGAATTTCTGAAAGACTTTGTGGTAGTCTACTTGAATGACATGCTAATACACATGAGAGAAACTCATGAAGAGCATGCAGAAAAGATTAAGAAAGTTCTACAGTGACTACAGAACTTTGAACTATATCTAAAAGTGAAGAAATGTGAATTCTTTAAGAAGAAAGTTGCTTTCTTGAGACACATTATCACTACAGATGAAATCAAGATGAACTCAGAAAAGATCAAAACAATCTTGAAGTGATTTATATCAATAAATGTTAAGAAAGTACAATTCTTTCACAGAACAGTGAACTATTACTGAGCATTTATCAAAGAATTTTCAAAAATCATACAATCACTGATGAATCTCTTCAAGAAGATGACTGAATTCTTGTGGAGTACATCTGAACAGCAGGCATTTAAGCAGATCAAAGAGGAATTTTGAAAAGGAAAAATGAGGCAACACTTCAACCTGAAAAAACAAAGCTTCATGAACATGGATGCATCAGACTGTGCTATCAGAGCCAGACTGCAACAGCTCAATGATCAAGAATGACTATGACTGATGGCATGCTATGTCAGAACCATGAACAAAGCTGAACAGAATTATGACATTCACAACAAGAAGCTACTAGCCATAGTAGAAGCATTCTGACATTGAAGAATTGAATTGCAAGAAATGAAAAAGCAAGTGATCATGCTATCAGATCACCAGAACCTGCAATATTTTACCATGATAAAGCAATTGATGAAATGACAAGTGAGATGATACATGGAAGTGCTAGTCTATTACAACTTTGTGATAAGGCACTGCAAGGGAACAGAAAACCTGTGGGCAGACACTCTAAGCTGAAGAATGAACTTGATGACAAAAGAACAAGAAAAGAGAGCCATTCTGGTGTGGAATAACAATCAGAAAGAAATAGTGCTTGATCAGCAAGCACTAAGAGTGACAACCTGAATTGTCACTCTGAAAGAATTATCTCTGGGAGAAATCAGAAAAGCACTTGAAGTCAATGAGCATGCAAAAAGAATAAGAAATGAAGACAACATCACAGAAAGAGATGGGTTGATCTTATTCCATGGGAAGGTTTACATATCTCAAAACCTCAGAAAGAGAATGATTTATGACAATCATGATGCACTGGCATCAGGACATTTCAGAATTGAAAAGACAATGAACTGTCTTATGAGCAACTACTACTGGCCTGGAATGTGAGCAGAAGTATGACAATATATTTGAAACTGCAACATCTGCAACTGAATGAAATCAAATTGACATAAGTCATACAGAAAAATGCAGCTGATACTTCAACTCAAAGAACTCTGAAAATCAATTGCAATGGACTTTATAGTCAAACTGTCACTGTCAAAGAATTCAGCTAGCAACATGTACTACAACTTGATCTTGACAGTGATGAATTGATTTATGAAGTACACTTACTTCTTATCATTCAACAAAGCAATCTCATCACCAGACACAGCTTATGTGATGTTGTGAAATGTCTTTGCAAACCATGGTCTACTGAATGAGATAATCTCAGACAGAGATACAAAATTTGTATGCAAATTCTGGAATACACTGATGAATATGATGGGCATTGAACACAAGTCATTCACTGCATACCACACACAGACTGATGGACAGTCTGAACAAGTGAACCAGACAGTTGAGCAATATCTATGAGAGTATATCAACTACCAACAGAACAACTGAGTGCAATTGCTATCACTTGCACAGTTGACATACAACAGTGCAAAGAATGTGACAATCAGATTCACATCATTTTTTATGAATCATGAACAGAAACTGAAGTTTCTATGCACTCTGAAGGCCATAAAACAGTACACACAACAGGTGAAACTAACAGCAATGCAACTGAAAGAACTGCACTGACAGATGTTTCTTGACATTGAATTTCTGAACACATGAAGCAAACACTATTATGACAAGAAGCATGAGAATGCATCACTCTTCAGAAAGAGAGAGAAAGTTTTCTTGCTGTGCAGAAATATCAAGACAAAACAATCAAATGACAAACTTGACTACAAGAAGCTGAAACCATTCAAAATTCTACAACAAATTGAACAGTTGAACTTCAAACTGAAACTACTGAAGACAATGTGAATATATTCAGTATTTCATGTCTCACTACTTGAAAAAGCACTTCAGAATGCCAAACACTACTGCATCAAAGTGAATGCAGAAAAAGAATATGAAGTTGAAAAAATTCTAGATGCACAAAGAATTAGCAGAAAACCTCACTATCTAGTGAAGTGAAAGAGTTATAATACCTCAGAAAATTCTTGGGAGCCAGACAAAAACCTCAAGAATGCACAGCAGAAAGTGGAAGAATTTCTTCACCAGAATGTTCATGAAGAAATGAATCAAGAAACAAGTCTGACAGCTCTGGGACCTCAGAGACAAAACCAGGCAAAGAAGACAAAGACAGCTGAGAAAGCTGATCCTTCAACTGCTCAACTTCATCAAGAATGTCATCATCTTGACACAACAATTCACCAGTCTGTCTACAAAGAACAGTCTCTTGATGATGAAGGTGACAACATTTCATCAACAAAGCAATAAGGTTCTCCTCAATCTTATTGAAGTTGGCTTTAATTTTTGACAAAGCCCACTTGAGATGATTTCACTCAGCATTGTTGAGACTCTCATTTTGGACACACTGATGATCTGCATGAACACACTCATTACATTGATGATATTTTTCAGTCTTAATGCAAGACTTTTCTTGTTGAAAGCAACAAAGACAGACAGTCAACCCCTTCATGACAAAATCTAATAACTCAATTTTCAAAGCTAGAGTGAGGTGTTTAGCAGCAGAAACAGAAGTCATGTTGAGAGAATATCATTGCTTACAGAAAGAAAAGAAAAACAACTCAGCAGAAAGACAAGTCTGATATTTATAAAAAGACATTGAGGACAATGTTCAGCTAGTGAAGAAGAGAATGATGTTACAAATCTAACAGTGCAGCCTTGAGGAGAAAAACCTAATTGAACAAGGCAATGACCAATGTTATAAGACCTTGTGCCACTAAAGGTCACATGACTAGAATCACTCTGCCTTGACATAGTTCATGAGGTGAACTTGGAGATCACATGGTGAATCTCAACATCATGAAGTGAACTCAAGGATCACACAGTGAATTCAGAATAGATGAAGTGATCCATCTAGAAAGCATCATGTATATAAGAATGCTCATTATCTTAGAACCAGAAGACTTATTCTTCATGGTCAATCTGGTTATTCAACTAATACATATCTTTAGATTATTGAATAACAATCTCTATGAGATATTCCTGGATTAGTTACTGAAGCCATTTGCCTAGTCTTACCTTCACTACCTTATTCAACTGAAGTCTCTTTAACACTATTCAAGCTGATCTGTATCTTGCATAGTAGGCTGATCTGTATCTTGCATACTATTCAAGCTGATCTGTATCTTGCATAGTAGGGCCACGCCCCTGTGCCTGCATGCATTTGATATTCTGACTTCAAGTCAAGCTACACTTCACCTCTTCTACCTCTCTGTGAAGCCTAGTGGCTATTGAGACAGAGTGAACTGTGACAAGTCAGCAGTTGATCTTTAGATTTTATCATCTATAGACTTCTGAGATCTAGTGACTCTCACTCACTAGCAGAGCTGTTTGATTATCAGATAGAGAGTTTGTGACACAGTGATTGTCTCTTTGTTACTCTAGATTAAGAAAAGACTTTCATCTTACAGAAAGTAAGAATTGAGTTTGACAAACTTATCAAGCATAAGACTGTATATATCTTCAGATGACAGATACATATAACTTTAGAAAGTATTATCTCTAACATGTGAATTAGCTTATCAAGATGTCTAGTGCTGAAACATCAGTCTTTACAGTACAGCAAGCAATACAACACATTGCACAACTCAAAGCAGCTTTAATGAAAGTTCAGAACAATAACAATGTACTTAAAAGCATGAACAATAAATCAGATGTGTTTCATGATGAACATGACAAGCTCAATGAATTTCTGACTCAATGCAGCATCTACTTTGTGAAATTTCCAGGCAGAACTCTTTTGAACTGAAGAAAAGTTAAGATAGCAGCCTCATTTCTTAAAGACAAAACTATAATCTGGTTGAAACTCTACACAATGATCTATGAAGAAATGAGTGACAAGAACATGCTACCATCATTTGTTGCAGAAGTTTATCAAAATTATTCAATCTTTATAAAGACTTTGACACAGATGTTTGAAGATACTAACTGAATTAGAAGATATGAATATCTACTTCTGAATCTTAAACAATAAAGATCAGTAGCAGAACATGTGACAAGATTCTGACAATACTTGTACATTGTACAATGACAGAATGAAGCAAGCAACAAATGACTCTATGAACAATCACTCAAAGACAGTGTATAATATAAGTTGATGTGAGAAAAATGTGACACACTGAATGAAATGATTGAGAAATCAATCAAGATCAACAATTACTTTTGAGAATTCAGAAAGATTGAATGTGAAGAAAAGAAGAACTGATACAGATCTTTTAAGAGTAACTGTAAAGAAGATCATCACAGAGAATGAAACAACAATCATGAAACAGTTTTCATGAACATTAACATCATGTTCAAAAATAATCAAGACAAATAAAGATGCAGAAAAAAAGAACTTGTGCTTTTACTGCAAGAAACTCAGACATTGAGCTTTCTCTTGCAAGAAGAAGACAGCTGATAAACAATGAAACAGACAAACCATACAGACTTTACACAGTGCAACAGAATATGAAGAATATGATCAAGACAATTCTCAAGTGAAAGAGCTCAACACTTTCAAGCAGAAGCAATCTGAAGAAGACAAAAATGACTGACAGAACTGTGCAATCAGTCAAGTTGAAGAAATATCTGAGATGCAGATCAAAGAATTTTCATTCATGAAAATCAAGAATGAAGATAATCTCAAGATACAGCAGCACTGCCAGCAACATTGAGCTGAATGTACATCAGCAGAAGAAGAACTAGCTGACTGCTTCTATCATCAAATAAAGCAGCAAGATGAAGTCACTGATCTCAATCACTTATTACATCACTTATTTAAATGAAATTGTCACTGCAACTGACACAGTGATGTATGAAACTGAATCTGAAAACAGATTCAGTACAGCAATGACAGATGTGAACAATGTTCAGCATGCAAGCACAATGAATACATCTACTTTCATGATACCTTCTGTGAATCACTGCAGAACTGCAAGATTCATCAATCTCAGAAACTCAAAAAACAAAAGAAAGAGTCTCTATGTGAGATAAGAACTATTCATGATTTCATGAAAAATTTAGTGAAGAAAACACAACTCTACACAGACAAGAATGAGTTAACTTCAGATAAATCAACATTCACAGAGAAGCTGAACTACATGAATGAATTGCTTCAAGTTTCTGAAGCAATCATCAGACCTCATTGACCAGAAAGATGTAACACAAAGCTATGACTACTATGCTGAAATCAAGTATGCAAGAAACATGCAGTCTATAAAAGCAAGTACTTTTACTCATCACAGTAACTCTGAAGAGCATGACACTCAGAATCATTGAGAGAGCTGACACTACTCACTCAATGAAAGATGAGCAATGAGTGAAGAAGTCAGTACTGAAACAATTATAAAGAAATTGATTGAATCTACTGCACTCAGAATAACTGTCAATGACACATAAATAACTGTCAATGACACATACAAGAGAAAATCAATGCAGACTAAATGTCTAGTTGATCAACATCACATAGTTGTGTGATTGAATGAATTCACTGGCACCAGAATTTCACAAAGAAACTATTCACATGCTTTGAACTGAAATGTAAAGAACTATGAGCAGCAGTAATGTATGACTCAGCTTGAATCTACTTTGCTACAGTTATACTAGAAAATACAAAAGAAACTGATGAAGCTCTAAATGAATATATATTCATGATACAACAATGAGAAACAGTTGAGAATGCAACACAAGCTTACAAATAACATTTACAAAAACAATTAATCTTTGAGATTAACTATCTGAAACTTCAGCAGAAAACTCTTGAATCAAAAAACTAGAAGAGTCTTTCACATAATTGTTCACACATGCAAGCAAGATTTAATGTGAACACAATGAATGTCAACAATAAATTATAGCTGCAATAGAAGCAAAATCTTGAATGAAATGAACAACAGTTATTAACAGATGAATGCACACTCAGATGCTGATTGACTCAGAAGCAACAATCAATTTCATAAATGAATGATTTACAAGAAAGAACAAAATCATCTCTATCAGAATAAAACTCTATTCACTGATGAACATAAATTGAAAGATTGTGAAAGTGTTGAGATGAAGCAGATGCACACTGCAAGCTAAATCACACATGAAAGTGTTAAATCTTGACATTACTAACATTGAGATCTATAATGTGATTCTGAAACATCAATGATTACAACAATACAATTTAAATATAAACTGAAGAATGAAATTAGTGCAGCAATGAAGATGTAAATGTTTGAGATTCATCAGTATACTCAAAGCTGTGCAGATGCAGATGCACAGAGCTAGCAGCAGAGTCATGAAGCTATGACAGTCAAGAATTAATGCAAGAATGATTACTGAATTACAGACAGATGCATTATCTTCAGAAGAAAAACAGCAATATCAACAGTCACAGAAAGAAGTGAGATCTAAGATACTCAAGAAGTATCAAGAATTTGAAACTATATTCAAGAAAAAGATCAACTCACAAGAACTTTCATCACACTGAATTTAAGATCACAAAATATCTCTTCAGAAAGAAAAGCAATCAGTAGTGCAATTCATCTACTGACTTTCATCAAAAGAGTTGAACAAACTCAAAAAGTATCTCAACAAGTATCTGAAAAAGAAATTTATACAATCATTCAAGTTATCAGCAGAATATTCTATCTTGTTTATACTCAAGAAGAACAGAACACTACACTTATGTGTGAACTATTGACAGCTAAACAGCATTATGATAAAGAACACTTATTTTTTATCACTCATTGAGAAATTACAGAACTGAATAGCAGAAGCCACATAGTTCACATTGCTAGATCAGTAAGAAGTCTTTCATGACATACAAATCAAAACAGATGAAGAATGAAAAACAGTCTTTCACATGTGACTCAGATTCTTTGAATACATGATCATGTCATTTGAACTAACAGAAGCACTGACCACACAGCAATGAAGAGTTAATATCATACTTCATGATGAACTAGATATCTTTGTGATAGTCTATCTGAACAACATACTGATCTACACCTTCAAGAACCTACTGAATCATATCAAGAAAGTTAAATGAATACTATGACAATTACAGAAAGAGAACATACAGATAAAACCTGAGAAATGTAAATTTCATGTCAAGAAAGCAGAATTTCTGGAACACATTATCACCATCAAGAGAATTAAGATAAATCTGAAGAAAATACAAACAATACTTAACTGATCTACATCAACAATAATCAATGAAGTACAACAATTTCACAGACTAGCAAACTACTATCAGCAGTACATACATAAGTTTTTGAATCTGGTGAAATCTTTAACTAGATTATTCCAGAAGAATCTGAAATTTACATGAAGAAAAGATAAACAGCAAGTCTTTGAAGCTATTAAGAATGCTTACTGACAAGAAGATATGATCTATCATTTTGATCTGAACAGATCAAGCTATCTTGACACAGATAGCTCAGACTATGCCATTGAAGACAGACTACAACAAAAAGAATCAGATGACAAATGAAGATTAATTGCATGCTATGCACAGAAGATGATGTCACCAGAATGAAACTACAGAATTGATGACAAAGAACTACTTGTTATAGTCAAGACACTCAAGAAGTGAAGAGTATATCTGAAGAAATTGAAATACTCAGTTACAGTATACTCAGATCACAAGAACCTGCAGATCTTTACAATGACAAAGAAACTTACAAGATAACAAGTCAACTGAATGAAAATACTATCTGCATATGACTTCAGAATCAAGCATATCAAAGAAAAAGAAAATGCTTGAGTGAATGCTCTAAGTCAGAGATCAGATTTCAAGAAGAAACAGAGCATACAAACTATCATGTTTGAAAAGACAGACAACAGAACATTAAGGTTGAACATCAAACAGATGAAGAAGCTATGAATGATGCAGATTCATGCATCTGAATCTGAGCTTTGTGAAAAGATTTGAGAAGAACTTGAGATCAATCAGAAGGCTTGAGAACTTAGAAAGTCAGAAGTCAAGAAAAAAGATAGACTGATCTTACAAGATAAACTCATCTATATATCAGTCAAGTTATGAAAGAAAACTATCACTAACAATCATGACTCACTGACTATGAAGCATTTCAGAATCAAGAAAACAGTGAAATGAATTCAGAGAAATTACACCTGAACAGAATTATGATGAGATGTATGAAAATACATTATGAAATGCAACTGTCAATGAAATAAGACAGCATGACACAAAGAATACAGAACACTGCAATCATTGCAGATGTCAGAGAAATCATAGCAGTCAGTGACTTTGAACTTTATAGTTAAACTATTAAAGTCATGTGAGTCAGAAAATGACACACAGTATGACTCAATCATAACAGTTACAGACTGACTGACAAAACATGTCTACTTCATACTGATGAAGAAAAAGATGAATGCATCAACAATGACATTTAAGACATATCAGATGATTTTTGCAAATCACAGAATATCTAAAAATCTAGTATCTGACTAGAACAGACAATTCACATTACACTTCTGACAATCATTAATGTCATTAGTAGAAATAACACTAAACATGTCAACAGCATATCATGCACAAATAAACAGACAAGATGAATGACTGAATCAGACTCTGAAGCAATATCTACAAAACTATGTCAACTACTGACAAAATAATTGAGCAAAGCTGTTATCAATTGCTCAATTTACTTACAACAATGCAGTCAATGCTACAATGAAGAAGTTACTGTTCTATGTCAACTACAGATAACATGCAGAAATACTGTGAACATCAGTATCTGAAACAGTTAAAGCTGAACAAGCACAAATTCAAGTGAATGACTTACAGAGAACTCATGAAGAACTGAAGTACAAAATTCAGTTCATTAAACAAAGAATGGTGAAATACTACAATAGAAAACACCAGAAGATGTCTCAGCTAGAGAAGAGAAAGAAAGCTTTTCTGCTGCAAAGAAATATCAAAACAAAACAATCTAGTGACAAACTTGATCATAAAAGACTGAAATCATTCAAAATTCTGAAATGAATCAGACAATTGAACTACAAACTTCAGCTACTCAAAACAATGCAGATACACTCAGTCTTTCACATATCACTACTTGAAAAAGCATCTCAGAACATCAACTCAATCAAGATGAAAGTCAATGTGAAACCAGAATATGAAGTCAAAAGAATTTTGAAAGAAAAACAAGTCAGTGGCCAAAAACACTATCTGATTAAATGAAAAGACTATGATATCTCAGAAAACACATGGAAACCAGAAGAAAACCTTATAAATGCTTGAAAGAAGATAGAGAAATTTCATCAATGTTAAATATATTCTCAGAATTGAGAGAAACATCACTCTTCAAAGACTTTTCAAGATCAAGAAAGAGACTCTTGTTCTCAGCATGAAGATGAACATTCTTTTCATGAAGCTTGAAATTCTGAATCAAGACTTGAGAAAGAAGATGCTGAGTGAAGAACAGCTGTTCTTGCAAATGTTGAACTTTGTTTAACAAGAGCATGATCTTCATGTTGAAGTCAAACAACTGATGATTGAATCATGATGAACTTGCTTTTCACTTATCTCACTTTGCTGAATTAATCACATGATCAATGCAAGAACAATCTTGATGAAGACAATTTGAACACTTTTTACTTTAAAAATCAGTCATTATGACACACAGTCAGTCAGACAGAAAACAATTATCACAAGAAAACTTGATGATGCTATCATGACAGTCAACAATGTCAGCTTGAAACAACTGTTTGCAATTGTGATTATGAAGAACTGATCAAGACTTTTGAACACAAAAATGACAAAGCATGATGAGAACACACTTACAGAGAAAGAAACAATCACAACTTACAGAAAGACAAGTCTGATATTTATATTGTTGAGATGACAATGTTAAGAGAAGAAAAAGATGATGTTACAGACTCTACAGTGCAGCCACAGAGCAAGCAGCATGATTGATGACAGAAGATGATCAATGTTATAAGGCCTTGTACTATCTGAAGTCATGTGACTACAGAGCAGTTCAAGAAGAGACTTGACAGAGCAGTTCATTTAGAGACTATCTCAAACAATTCATATATGAACTGAACAGAGCAGTTCAATATTGAATCTTCTCTCAGAAAGTTTGTATGAATCAACTCATAAAAACTGATCATGTATATAAATACATTCATTACTCAGTGAGATCAGAGATCTTGTTCTGATCTTCACAATCACTTTTACTTTCAGTGAACAAAATATCTAGTATCTTAAATACTATTTTATATGCTTCTTTGCATCTTATCTGCTCTCAAGCTTTATCTTTTATTCAAGATCACTTGAACACTTCAATCTGTATCAATGTCTTAGTGAAACTAGTGAACTAGTATATGTGGCTCATGAAGCCAGCAGTTAATCTTTAAATTTTACCATCTATAGACTTCTGAGGTCTAGTGACTCTCACTCACTAGCAGAGCTGTTTGATTACTGAATAGAAAGTTTGTGACACTCTTCAGCTTAAAGATGAAATGCAGCAGTGAGACACTGTGTCTGAAAAAATCAAGAACATTGTGAATGAGACAACATTTATCAAGCAGCTTCAGTTTGATCAAAATAAAGAAATCTTGACATTTTTTGATCAATCTGACAAGAGAAGATATGTTGCTAAAAGTGATAACAAAGAATTCACAGATAACAGTGCACTGTCTTGCAAGTGATGAGCAGACAGTAAGTCAGAAGATTGATCAATGAAAAAATCTGTAAAATACAGATAAAGAAGCTTTAATTGAAGAAAAAAGCACACTATTCAAAAGCATCTCTGCTTTCATTGCAATAAAAAAGATCATTTTGTGAGTGATTGTTCTGAGCATTCAGTGCAGAGACAAAAGAATAAGAAAGAGAATTAACTAGTGTCAGTCATATTAATCTCTCTTGAATGACAGCACTTAATGTTAGCTTCTCTTCTGCTTGCTGATGTTAAACTCTGATTTAGTGAAAAAATTGTGAAGATCTCTGTGCTGTTAAATACAAATGCAGATGAAAATTTTGTCTTCATTGATCTTCTGTGAGAGTATGATCATCTGATTCTGGAGAACTTTACTGCAGACTAATTTGTGAATAACAGTGAAATCAGAATCATGAGTAAGATCTGACTTCTATTCAGTGTGAAGATATTGAATGAAGAAGTTAGAAACTTTGAACTGAAATACAACATGATGAAGATGATGAGATATCAACTTATCATCAGTCAGACAGAGATGAATTAAATTAACTCAGTTCTTGATGTTCTATTGTCTATCTGATGTTACACTGTTGAGAGAAAGATAAAGATCTGACTCAAGAGTACTCAATGATTTGAGAAGATCTCTTGAGACCAGATAATCTACATGCTTCAGACAATAAAGACTGATGATAAGATTCATGTTATTTCAATGAAGTACTCAGAGTTTCATGAAATGTTTTTGAAGAAGAAAGCTGATAAGCTTGCTGAAGACATGATCTCACACTCAATTCAGCTTCATGATGACACACAGTCATCATTTAAATCTTTGTACAATCTGTCAGCACAGAAGCTTGACATTCTATGAAAGTATCTTGAGAAGAAGATGAAACAGAGTTGAATCAGATCTTCAACTAGCTCAATGAAAACACTGATTCTGTTTGTTAAGAAGTCAGATGACTCTCTCAGACTCTGTGTGAATTATAGAAGTTTTAATCAGATTATAATTAAGAATCATTATTTCTTGCTATGAATGAATGAAATAATGAATTGATTAGTTGAAGTCTGTTGATTTATCAAGCTTGATCTGCATGACATCTATCATTGCATTAAAATTCATCAAGACAATGAGTGAAAGATGGCATTCTGCATGCATTATGAACTATTTAAATATTTAATGTTACTGTTTGAATTGTGCAATGCTTCAGCAACATTTTAAATCTACATCAACAGAACACTTAAAGAGCTGATTGATGATTTTATTATTGTCTATCTTGATGATATCTTGATCTATTTCAAGAACTTGAAAGAGCACAAGAAGTACATCAAAACAGTGCTGTGAAGACTAGAGCAGTATAATCTCTATGTTAAAGTCAAAAAGTGTAAATTTCATATGAAAGAGATCAAGTTTCTCAGATTTATCATGAATCATGATGGCATGAAGATGAATTCTAGTTAGATGAACACTATTAGAGACTGATCTGAGTCAAAGTCAATTTATAACTTGCAGATCTTTCTAGAGTTCACAGACTTCTTCTGATGATTTATTCACAATTATACTGCAATCACTGCTTCTTTGACTGATAAATTCAAGAGAATGATTTACAGAAAGAAGCTGAAGTTTTTTCATCTTGACAACTGTGCATGCAAGACATTCAAAACTCTGAAGAAGGCTTTTTGTAACATCACTCTGAATCATTGTCAAGATCTAGAGTGTCACATGCCATCAGCCAGAGACTTCTTTGTGCTCATCAGAGATTTACATCAGTAGAAAAGATTGCCTACATATGACTGATGCCAGCAAAGAAAGACTCAGTGACCACACTGATGAAATGCTGACTTCTAGCATGTATTTAGCTGACTGATCTCCCAGATCTTTTTCTGAAGATCAGTGATTCATCTTTGTCTTTTTGATCATATATTCAATATAGAGTCTAGTCTTTTAACTTCTGTCTCATTGTATTGAGTATACACTTCTAGAATCTTACTATTATATTTAATCTACACTATTTCTACTAGTTGATGATCATGTAGTGGCTAGAGTTCTTGTTTTTCTTACAATTTAAATCACTTGTATCTACAATGACATCTTGAAAGAAGATCTCTGTCATCTATAATTCTCAAGCAGATAGTGAGTCTGCAGAGCAATGAGATATCATCAAGAGTTTAAAAGTACTGAGCAATCAGCTCTTTAAAAAGCAAGATGCAGCAGCAATGAAGAAGTCTGATCATGAAGATAATGACTCATGAACTTCTGCTGAGTCTGTACTGTCTGAGAAGTTCACAGCTGACAGAATGTCAGCAACTCTTCAGATTGAGATCAATGTTGCTTCAAAAGCAGACTTCAACAACATTATGCTGCAAGTCATTCAGATGATGACTAACAATATGAAAGACTTTCAACAGACTTAATGAAATCTCACTTTTAATTTCTCTCAATCAGACTTCTACAACAGTAAGAGTCTTGAAGAGTATAAAAAGTGAATTTATCTTGTGAAACAATACTTGAATGCAAAGAAGATGATCTATCTCACTGATGAACTGAAGATTATCTTTGTGTCTACTCAACTTAAGAGCAGCATAAAGCAAACATGAAACCATCTTTCTGCACATACAAATGAAAATGAAAAGAACTGAGAGATGTTCAAGAATTTTCTTCAGAATCAGTTCAAGTCTAAAAAGAATTGATTGATCATTCATGCTCAGAGGCTGAAGAATCTTCAGCAGTTCATCAGACAGTCAACATGAAACTTCAGACAGTATTTCAAAAGACTGTCAGTGAAGTTCAGATGCAAGATGAGATTCAGAAGAATGACAAGTTGTGATTGAAGATATATTTCACTAAATTACTTCTCAGCTTGAAGGTGAAGATGCAGTGACAAGGTGCTGTGTTTGAAAAGATCAAGAACATCATGAACAAAACAACATTCATTAAGCAGCTTCAGTCTGATCAGAATAAAGAGATCTCAATATTTTCTGATCAATCTGACAAGAGAAAACATGTTGCTAAGAATGATAACAAAGAATTTATGAGCAGTGATGTGCTGTCTTGCAAGTGATGAGCAGACAGTGAGTCAGAAGATTGATTGATGAAAAGATTTATAAAACACAGATGAAGAAGCTTTGATTAAAGAAGAAAGTGCACTATTCAGAAGCATCTCTGCTTTTATTGCAATAAAAAAGATCACTTTGTGAGTGATTGTTCTGAGTGTTCAGAGCAGAGACAAAAAAATAAGAAAGAGAATTGACTAATGCTGACTGTACTAGTCTCTCTCAAGCAACAGCACTCAACATCAGCTTCTTCTCTGCTCATCAACATTGAACTCTGACTCAGTGAAAAGATTGTGAAGATCTTCACACTGTTACATACAGACATAAATGAAAATTTTATCTTCATTAATCTTCTGTGAGAGTATGATCATCTGATTCTGGAGAACTCTATTGCAGACTGATTTGTGAACAGCAGTGAGACTGAAATTGTGAGTAAGACTCAGCTTCTATTCAGCATGAAGATGTTGAATGAAGAAGTTAGAAACTTTGAACTGAAATACAATGTGATGAAGATGATGAAATATCAACTTATCATCAGTTGAATGAAGATGAATCAGATTGACTCAGTTCTCAATGTTCTGTTGTCTATCTGATGTTACACTGTCAAGAGAAAGATGAAGATCTGGCTCAAGAGTGCTCAACAATTTGAAAAAATCTCTCAGAGTCAGATGATCTACATGCTTCAGATGATAAAGACTGATGATAAGATTCACATTATTTCAATGAAGTACTCAGAGTTTCATGAGATGTTTTTGAAGAAGAAAGCTGATAAGCTCATCAAAGACACAATCTCACACTCAATTCAGCTTCACAACAGCACACAGTCACTGTTTGAACCTCTGTACAATCTGTCAGCACAGAAGCTTGACATTCTATAAAAGTATCTCAAGAAGAAGATGAAACAGAGCTGAATCAGATCTTCAACTAGCTCAGTGAGAGCATTAATTTTGTTTGTTAAGAAGCTGAATGACTCTCTCAGACTCTGTGTGAATTATAGAGATCTTAATTAAATTATGATTAAGAATCATTATTTCTTGCTGCAGATGAATGAGATGATGAATCAATTAGTTGAAGTCTGTTGATTTATCAAGCTTGATCTGCATGATGTCTATCACTGCATTAGAATTCATCAAGGCAATGAGTGAAAGATGACATTTCACACATGTTACAGACTATTTAAATATTTGATGTTACTGTTTGAATTGTGCAATGCTTCAGCAACATTTTAAATCTACATCAACAAAGTGCTTAAAGAGCTGATCAATGATTTCATTATCATCTATCTTGACAATATCTTGATCTATTTCAAGAACTTGAAAGAGCACAAGAAGTACATCAAGACAGTGCTGCAGAGACTAAAGCAGTATAATCTCTATGTCAAAGCTGAAAAGTGCAAATTTCATATGAAAGAGATCAAGTTTCTCAGATTTATCATGAGCCACAACAGTGTGAAGATAAATTCTAGTCAGGTGGACACTATTAAAGACTGATTTAAGTCAAAATCAATCTATAACTTACAGATCTTTCTAGAGTTCACAGACTTCTTCTGATGGTTCATTCACAATTACACTGTGATTACTGCTTCTTTGATCAATAAATTCAAGAGAATGATTTGCAGAAAGAAGCTGAAGCTTTTTCATCTTGACAACTGTGCATGCAAAATGTTCAAAACTCTGAAGAAGACTTTTATGAATCTGTCAGTGCTGATTCATTACAACTCAGAAAAGTCTAGCTTGATGATTACAGATGCTTCAGGTCAAGCACTTGCAGAAATCATTCTGCAGCAGACTGAAGATGACAAGCTGTTGAATCATCAGCATGAAGCATGGCACTTAGTAGCTTTCTATTCAAGAAAGTTTATCAACATAAAGTGAAGATACAAAGTTCATGATCAGAAGCTGCTTGCAATTATCAAGATCTTCAAGCAGTGAAGACACTATCTACAAGAAATCTGTTATTCAATTAAAGTGCAGACTGATCATGTAAATCTACATTACTTCTTTACAATCAAGCAGTTGAACAGTCAACAGACTCAGTGAGTTAAACTACTTGTGACTTATGACTTTACAATTAAGTATAAGTCAGAACAGCTAAACTCTGTCAACACACTGTCAAGATGATCTGATTACAAGTCATTCAATGTTGATGAAGTGTCAATTGATTTGCTTTCAACATTTCAGTATAAGTTTGAAAAAGAATTGTGATTAACTCATCTGTGCAAAGAACATTTCAGAGAAATTTCTTTGTTTCAGTTGCAGAAGAGAGACAGAAAGAAGAAACTGAACTTTCTTGTCTCAAGACTGCTAGTTATGCAGATGACTAGCAGTGAGAACATCTTTGAGAATTCAGAGATTTCAATGAGAAATATTCTCTTAAGACTTCAGAAGAAAGATGCTTCTTTACAGAAGATCTTACTGAATCTTTAAAAGTCTCAGACCTCTCAAGAGTGTCAACAGTGCAAGAAAGAAAATGACAGATATCTGAAAACAGTCTGATTTAATAAAATGAACTCATCTGTGTGCTGCAAGACTCTGTCATCAGAACAGAGCTGCTTCAACAGCATCATGACAGCTCATATGTCAGTTATTATGAAGCAGTGAGAATGTTAGAACTTCTCTGTTGCAAGTACAATCAAGACAACATATTCAAGAACATTGAGAAATATGTTTTGTCATGTGAACACTGCCAGAGATCTCAGATATCTCATCACAAGCTCTATGAAAAGATGACATCATCTTCAACATCTTCAGAGCTCTGAAAGAGTATTGTCATGAACTTCATCATCAGATTGCTGATGTCATCTCACTGAGAGAAAGCATATAATGTGATTTTTGTCACAGTGAACTGTTATATGAAGATAGTTCAATACATTTTAACAACAAAGAAGATTAAGATGATAGAGCTGGCTGAGCTCTTTTTGAATGAGATTGTCAAGCATTATGACACATCAGAGAGCATTATTTTGAATAGAGACTCATTATTCATCTCTAATTTCTGGACAGATTTCATCTACTATCTGAAGGTGAAGCATCTCTTGTCAATGATGTTTCATCCACAGACTGACAGTTAGACAGAGTGACAGAACCAGACACTGAAGCACTATTTGCAGATATATTGCAATTATAAGCAAAATGATTGAGTCAATCTACTTCTGTTGACTGAATTCTCTTATAATAACACTCAGCATAGCATCATAAAGAAGTCATCATTCTATTTACTTTATGAATTTCATTCAGAACTGCCACTGAATGTGTCTGACAAGTCTGAATTGTTAAATCAGACTGTGACAGATCAAGTGACTCAGCTGTAAAATGTCAGAGAGAAGCTGATGAATATTCTGCAAGATGCTGTGAAGTGTCAAGCAGAGTACTATGATTGTTGACACAAACCTCACTACTATAAGACAGAAAACAAAATGTATTTGTCAGCAAAGAATATCAAGACTCTGTGAGCACAGAAGAAGATAGATGATCAGTTTCTGAAATCATTCACTGTTATCAATATGATGAGCAGTCAGACATACATGTTGAGATTGTCAAAGATGTTTGACTGTATTCACTCAACATTTCATGTCTTGTTGCTGGAGTCTTACTATGATCACTTCAGCAAGAAGTCAGTGAAAACTCAGCTGATTGACATTGAAGACAAGAAGAAGTGAAAAGTTAAGCAGATTCTTGACTTTCAGACCTACTGTGGCACCAAACTTTATCTGGTAAAGTGACTAAATTTTCTTTTGTATGAGAACTCTTGAAAG